>CM059268.1:25234455-25339455 GCA_030347295.1 Setipinna tenuifilis | reverse complement strand
CAAGCAAGCACACACGCACGCACACACAACCACACACACACATACACACACACACACTTCCTTAACCCCACCTACCCTCTGGTGTAATTCTGAGATGAACTCCTGCCTCATCACATTTAAAGAGGTGTCCTCAGCAAACAGGCCTCGCCACTGGGTATCTGCTGCACAGTGGGGAAAAACCTCCACAAAAGGAGCAGACCCAAGCCCCAGTCCCCAGGCCAGTGCTGCCTTCTCTGGCTGCCTCACCCCCATCCTTTCTCCCCCTGCCTTTCTCAGCTTGGTGTGGGCTGTGGTTGGTGGTATTAGGGGGATGCTGCTGCTGCTGCTGCTACTACTACTGCTGCTGCTGCTGTTGCCTTAGAGCTGTGTGGAGTTAGCGATTCTTGTTTCCCGGGGTTGTCTTTGATGCTTTCTGGGTGCAGGCCAGAATAAAGCACTGTAACAGGAGATAAACCTCGTCCCCGGCTCCTAGACGGAGGAAATGGAGCTCGGCTCCTTGGCAAGGGAAGGAGTGTCGGGGGTGGTAGGCGTGATGGCGTTGGAGAAGAGAAGGCAGTGAAGACGTATAACTGTAGTTACCTCAGGTTTTAGAAAGCCCCATGGCTGGTATAAAGACTGGGCAATCGCTGCTAAATGGCTGTGTCCTCCTCGAACACCTCCTGCTGGTTGATTTTTAAGTGTATCCCAAACAGGAGCATTGGGGGTTTTCCCCTTGGTAAATCGCATCTGTGATTTATCGCCTGACCTCTAATTAAATCTACAGCTTGCCAGCTTCTACACAGCCATTGTCGTGTGCCAGGCTTCATTTCTCCATGCCCAGCCCAGCCGACCACAGCATAGCACAGCACAGCACAGCACAGCTACAGTGGAGCAGCAGGAATACATGTGCCTGACTGTATGAGGCAAACATAGGAGTAGAGAGGGGAAGAGAGAGAGATAGAGAGAGAGGGAGAAAAAGAGAGAGAGAGAGAGACAGAGAGAGAGAGAGAGAGAGAGAGAGAGAGAGAGAGAGAGAGAGAGAGAGAGAGAGAGAGACTGGGCCCATGGCAGAGAAGCAGTGCAACCTGACAGTTCAGCCCACTTGTCAAAGGAGCCACCATGGTTCATACACACGCCGTCCTATTAGCCGGGCTACGTTGGAAGGAAAACGATGCATCACCCTCTCTCTCTGCCTCTCTCTCTTTCTCTTCCTCTGTCTTTCTTTCTACCTCTGTCTCTGTCTTTGACTGTCTGTCTGCCTCTCTGTCTCTCTCTGCCATTCTCTCTCTCTCTATGGCTTGCTTTTTCATTCTGTCTCTCTTTCTCTGTCTCTGTATTTCACTGTCTGTCTGCCTCTCTCTCTCTCTCTCTCTCTCTCTTTTCTGTCTCTCTATCTCTTTCTTTCTCTTTCTCTGTATCTCTCTGTCCTTCTTTCCTGTCTCTGTTTTTCACTATCTGCCTGCCCCTCTCTCTTTCTTTGCCATTCTCTCTCTTTCTTTCTCTTCCTCTGCCTGTCTTTCTTTCTCTGTCTCTGTTTTTCACTGTCTACCTCCCTGTCTCTCTGTCTCGTTCTCTCTCATTCTCTCTCACTCCTCCTCCCTCTCTGGCAAGCACACTATTTGCAGGGGTGGTGTGATGGCAGATCAGGCCGGGACCACAAGGGAGGAGGCGGACATCATACATGTATTAGCCCCGGCTATTCCCAGCAGTCAGAGTGCAAGCTGGCCCGCACTGATGGCAAGTGACAGCTGCCCACTCGCGCTTCTCAGGCGCGGCCCCATCAACACGGGCTTCTCTGGCCCCCAACCCCCCACCCCCAACCCCCCCACCGCCACCGCTACTGCCGCCACCCCCACCCCACCCTCCCTTTATCTCTGCCATGCCTGTGCCCACGCGCCCCTTCCCTTCGCCACATCAGATGTCAGTGGATGTGTGCCGCCTTTTCTTGGAAAAACCCACAGCTCACGCTCACGCTCGCACACAACACAACACAACATAGCAGCGGATTTTTTTTTACCATGAGATAGCTGGTTTTACCTCAGGAAACCTGGCCATCTTACTGAAGCTTCAAAGCGCCCCTGTTAAGATAAGATGCTTTTATGAGGGCTGAATACATGATTCTGTGATTCTGTGAAATTGGGAAAGCCAATCATATTGATACTGCAGCATACATACTGTACCTTCCCGACAGCATTCATTCTGTGCTGTCAACATAAATTTGGTACACAGCATGCCTTCTGTGTCAACATACCCAAACAGCCAGTGCAGCCTGTAGTAACAACATGATATTTAAAAAAAAACACACACACACACACACACACCCACATAAAGTTGTCAACAAGGCAGGTTGTTCCGCTTCACTGTCTTTTGTGCATGTATGTATTTAAACTGTCGAGCAGGTGATATTTTTTTAGTCTAACCTCTCATATGCATGGTAGTGCTGATTAGTGTTGCCTGAGTGAAGGATTAGGCCTGTGACATGTTTGCCCTCCCCGTGACGTGCCAGGCCTGACAAAATGGGAGAGTGGAGGAGGCCAGGCCAGGGCCGCCCAGATTGTGCTGTGAAGGAGGGAGGGAGGGAGGGCGGGAGCGGAGCCGAGCCGGGGAGCTTCTGCTCCACTTCATCACCCAGCGTGTTAGAGCCCATTCACTTCAGTTAAGCACCCTGCCCTTCTTCGGCAAAATGAAGCCATCCCTTTCCTCTCCTCCTCTCTCCTCCTCTTCCTCCTCTCCTCTTCCTCTCCTCCTCCACGACTACCACTACTCCTCTGCCAATTAAAGCTGTCGGAGTGTAGCCGGCATGTTCATCAGGAGCACATGGCCACTGTAAGGGGAAAGGTTTGTTGCTGCATTTTCGTTCCGTTCACGTGGCGCGTCCTTCACACTTGCTGATGGTCGGGGGGAAGTTGGGGAGGAGAGGAGGGGAGGGGAGGGGAGGGGGTTGCGAAGGGGTGCAGTGCAGATGGGGTGGGGGGTGGTGCTCTATTTCTCTTCACTGCTGGGTATTCTCTAAGACACTGAAACACCGAGTCTGTTTGTTACACATATCATGCGCATTTATCCAACCATTTACAATACCCCCAAGTCCAAACTGCTTTCTCCAATAAAGCGCTTTTTGCGAGGAGTGCAGCAGAGAGAGAAAGAGTGAAATACATGGGGTGTGGGGCGTGGGTGGGGGTAGGGGTAGGGTTGAGATTGGGTTGGTAGGATGTTTGTTTCTGAAGACATCATTAAAATGTTCCCTAAGACCATATGAATTAATTACAGTCTTTCCTATGCCCTCGCAGACAGCCAACCGGCTCTGACATAATGAAGTAGAAAAGCAATTATGGCAGGTTGCACAGGGCTGAACCTGAGTGTTCCTGTCTGTCTGCTGTTCGGCAGCAACGAGTATCTCCTCACCAATACGCATTTGTTTTGCATGAAATTACAACTGCCGAGTGTCTCTTGTCTCAATTCAATGTGCACAAATGTAAAACAGTCAAACAAATAATAAAATTGTCTTGTTTGCAATTCCCCTGAATTTGTCAGAGGTAAGTGAAATTAGAGGCAGTAGCAATGACTTCTGGAGACCAATGTGGAGCTCGTCTCCATGCATGATCTAGCTCAAGAAAAAAAGATAGCGACCGTTCCTGCCTGATAATGAGTTTTTTTTTCCTTTCCTCAAGTGCTAGTCAACAGACCTGGCTATGTGGTAATGTGCTACGGGCTGCATTTTGTGATAAAGCCACAAACTGCTAAAGCCCAAAATTTGTGTTTTATATGTGTGCAATTAATCAGCATCAATCATGGCCCACTGTCGTCATCTCTAGTTTGGCCGATGTGCTTTTTACCTTCCAATGATTTTCTGGTAAACCAGGGTTGATGAGGATTCCACACGCATAAGAAAAGATCATCTTAAAAGGATTGAAGTAAGACTTGGGTTTAAATCTCCTGCTTCTCGAAATTTTGATGTGTCTAGAATCTAAAGGAGAGGTTTAAACAGGGTCAAAAACCTCGCTGAGAATGTACTGAAGGTTTAATTTTGCAGTTTTTTGAGCAAATACAAAGGGTTTTAATTTATAAAGGGTCTTATGTCATCTCTGCCTCTGTTAGGAGAAATATGTGATTCAATGGATCATAACGAAATATAATTGAAACAGGAAGCGCTATTATATCTGAGCTTCTGCAATAAAATTATTCTTTGGGAATTGGGACTGAATAACTAAAAGAAACAGAGTTACAATAACTATCAAATCACAAGTGAAGTACCTCATTCACCCCCCTTAAAAAATAGAAGCACATATCTTAAGGCCTTCCTAAATATTCTACAGCAGTTGAAAAGCAGTAGCACTAATGTGAATTGAAACATTCATATGAAAGTTTGGGACTACTTACATGTCCAATGTAGATGAGCTAATAACCCACATTAACGTTTGCTCTTTACAGATTAATGAAGAACACCAATCCTACTAAAGGCAAAATGTTTCCATTTTACAATGTCGAACAAGGTCAACACATTTCTCAATCTGTCTTATCTCCCACCTTCTATCTTTCCATCTCCTTTCCATTGAAAGATAGAAAAAGAAGAATATGAGAACACTGAGAGTAATACCATTTTGCCTTCTCCTTATTCTGTCTTCTTCTTTTTTTGTTATTCTCCACTGTTGAGACTCATTGTGAGAGGCAGGCCTGCTGTTTTTTTATATGTGTACCATCCTGACATCTGATGCCTGCAAGTGCTCTGAGTCCTTGCAGCTACGGAGGAAATGAGCCAAAGAGGAAACTCAGATGGGCTACCTGCCCCAGCCTCCATCCAACGTTATCATGCCCACATCTGTGGCAAATGTGGCAGCCGGGGCAGAGTGGAGTGGGTGGGTGGTGGGTGGTGGGGGGTTGGGGGCGGGGGGTGATCTGATGGGGACAGAGAAGAGAGACAAACAGGACAACAGGCTGGAGGGGAGGAAAGAGAGAGAAAGGAAACAGCGGCGGAGGAGGACGAGGAGGAGGGGTAGAAATCAGTTTAATGTGATGAAGATAACATCTTGGGTGTCAGGCCAGACACGCCGACAAAATTGTTTTTTGAAGGGCATGGCGCCACTCATGTTGTGCAGAAAAACTGTGCTGTCGTTCTGGGAGAAGTAAAGAGAACACTGTATGAGGGAAGATATATGATGTGTCCTCTTGCCCGGGAGGGAGAAGGTGCTAAATCATTTCTGGGCCTTTCCGCCAACTTCTCCAACAAGCAGGCTGTGTGCAAGAAACAGCTCAGCCTTGAAATATACAAGGCCCAAAAAAAAGAGAGAGAGAGAGAAATGCTGAAGTATTTATTTCTTCAGATGTGTGTTGTGGTTTATGTTCCGTACAAATAACCTGTTAAAGAGGAACAGAGGCGAGCAGGAAGAAAATGTGACAGAGAAACCTTCATCAACATTCAAACTGCCATAAGTGCGTTTATTTCATAAAACCTGAGATGTTATGGCCAACCTAGAGCGATTTGCCTAGCATGCCATTCAATAACGGCATTTCTGATTTAAAGTCCTGCTGCATGATGCCGCTTCTTTGCTGCCTCCGGCTGCGCTCAGAAAACACAGCTCATTGGTGCCACAAGCTCACTTCCTGTTTTCAGTATTCATGTGGAAGATGTGAGCGCCTGGCTTTTTCATGTGGACCTGACCTTCAAACAATAGATCCTGATACAGGCGATTCTCTTTCTCTCGCTACTCCCACCACGTGCGTGGTTTTGCAGGCGAGCAAGGTCTCGCCATTAAAAGATCTGTGTCAACCACGGAGGGAAACAAACACACTTGGCTTTCAGGTGCACACGGCGAGCACAACAAGGGTCAAGGCAGCTCTATTCCACGTTCCTGACCCTGTCAACCTATTGCACACATGCGCATATACAAATACACACACAAACATACACTCTGTCTCTCTCTCTCTCTTTTTTTTTTCTCTCTCTCTCTCTCTCTCTCTCACACACACACACACACACACACACACACACACACACACACACACACACACACACACACACACACACACACAAGCATGCACACACACAGAAAATGGAACGTGACATGCACATACACAAACTCATATGACTTTCACATGCACACACATACACACTTGTGCTAAAAGCACAGGAAATGGGGTCAGGGACGAAAAAAGGCATTGTGTGTGTGTGTGTGTGTGTGTGTGTGTGTGTGTGTGTGTGTGTGTGTGTGTGCGTGTGTAGCGAAACTTGCTTTCTGCTAACAACTCTGGACAGTTAGGCAGGCTATCCAGTATTTTTAAAATTCAAACAGACACAGATAGGTGTAACAAATAAAGACAGTGCCTTGTGCTTCACACAAATGTTTCACAGTGGACACAACCTGACTCTCTTCCGGCTCCTAATGATAGACCCTCCTGTGCCACATGAAGCTTTGCACTCAGTTTTCAAAGCAACAGCCAGTGGACGTCACTCTGAGAGGCATGTCACACCACCCTGCTTGTGCATCACAACGTGTGTGTGTGTGTGTGTGTGTGTGTGTGTGTGTGTGTGTGTGTGTGTGTGTTTGTGTGTGTGTGTGTGTGTGTGTGGCCTGTTTGTGTCCTGTTAAAAGAAATCAGCTTGATGGTAGGGGTTAGGGTAAGGGTTAGGGGGGATGAAGCTCATCCGTATTGTTTTCAAACAGCGTGCAGGGGGAAAAAAACACAACCGAGCAAGCGGCTTAGTGACTAAACCTGTAGTGTGCCTGGTCCACATCTGTCACCCTGCAGTTAAGGCTAGAGGAAGATGTACCACATCACACTACATGACCATTCCTCCAAAAAGCTCTTTAGGTGAGTGCAGTTCCACATAATTGCCTAGCAACCTGCCTCTGATGCCTTTAATGCATCAAGAAAAAAGCTGGAGCCCTTCTGGTTCTGTGGACAGGTAAGGACCGGCTTCGCTCAGACATTTAAACCGCTGACAGCAAAGCTGTAATTGAGGATTCTGCTTGTTGTCGTCTTTTTCTTCAAGGGTTTTAAGTGGAGCAGATGCTCTCATCCTTTCGGTTGCTGTATTTTTTTTTTTTTTCCACCCTCCCCATTTCAGTAGCACAGTTTTCACTGCTTTTAGTCCCAGTGCCCTAAGAAGACGCCTACTGTATGCTCTCAGTAAAAAGCAATATGTTGCTGCACAATTTCCCGTCATACATCACTGAAAGCACAGCTGGGACAATCTGGTGTGTGAGCCTGCTTAAGTCATACATGAGACTGCCGCATGATTGATTAAGGCACTCAAACAGCTTTTTTTCCCCCGCTGTCATACAGTACATATCACTGGGGTTAGAAGAGACCCATATCAAAACATTGCCATCATTCACCTGTCATCTAGAATATTACACCACATATTAGTTTTTCAATTAGATGACATGTTCAGTGAGGGATTGCCTACTGAGATATTGATTGGAAGCAGGTTTGTGTCTTGTTTGTCATTACGTTTTTCAGAGATATAATAGATGGCCAACCATTCAACATAAAACATAACTGAGAGAAGGGTTAATTTTCTGGTGGAGAAAGAAAATTACTTCAAACTGCATCAGTATCCAGCAGTCAAGCATGACATGCTCCACATGTCTTCTTCAAAGCTTCTCACGGCTCTGTTTTACCAAACCACCACAAGAGGGCGCCCAGGTCCAAATGAGAAGAAACAAACGACATAAGCACAGACCACAGATTATGGAGGGGTATTATACAAATGAGAGGTCTACGTTAATGAACATAAGTGCAAAAAGTGCAAAAGGTTTCTAAAGCTGCTAAATTAGCCCTAATTTAGCCCTGTTTTAAACGGACAATGTTGTCACTTTGTCACACAGGACATTGGTCTTGTAATAAAGCTTTAATATAAATATGTACCTTTTTTTACCTGGTCCACTATATTAAATGAACAGAAGCAAACAAAGCAAATAAAATTTGGCCTAATTGATCAGGATAGAATCTATCAGCGATGCCATGTGTGCCAAATTATGCAGCATAGGAGGGAGAGTGTGTATTTTATTGATTGCTGAGTTGAAGTGTGGCTTACATCCACCAGTGCCCAAGCCTATACCCACACCTATTTATACTGAGGCAAGCTGATGATAGTACCTGTCATGTTTTTCCAGCAAAGCCCTGTGGGCCGTTAGGATCCATGTCTAGGATCCTATAGTTATGGCGCATAACGCAAGGCATATGGTCCATACCTTTACATTACTGTTTGTTTCGCCCTCATTACGTGCATGCTTCTCTAGGTTGCCCTGATGTTTAAAGCTGTGGTACAGCGGCCCCATGTTGTCAGTGGTACACAACATCCCTCAGAGACAAAGAGCATGCGCTTAAATCAGAGCATCCTGGCTATTCTCAGTCCAGGTAATCACCAAGAACAACCCCTGCTGATACACATGCTGTGAGTAAGAAAGAGGTTAAAACAGTGTCTCTGGGTCTTTGGTGTGGAAATAATGAGTTCATTAAACGCCAACAGCACTGTGTTTTTAGACAATGGATGTGTGGTTATGTGGCCAAACTCTGTACATCACGTGTAAGTCCACAACATCAGCCTGTTTCACTGCATTGCAATCTACAAGAAGACGCTAGGATAGTGACTGACATTTAAGCACCTTTAGGAACAGAGATGACAAACAATACCTGTTAAAGGCTGAAACATGGTGCTTTCAAAAATCTACCCATGCTGTTAAACATTTAATATTTACCATCTTTCTACCTCACATTAAAACATTTTTAATACTGAACAGTTTATTTGTAACTGTTTAGATATAGACAGACTACAATCTCTTTATATGATAATGTAATTTTTAAAACATTTTTAAGGCCTCTGCAGTCTGCTGTGAAATTCTTATTTGGTTTTAACTGAACATTCTAGAACCTCTGGCCGTGACAACCAATGGCAACCAATCTCAAATAAATACCATGATAATAACATCAAGACAGTAAACAAGATTTTCATACAGCAGAAAATATTCTGCTTCTTACAATTTTTAATTAGCTTTGAACAGTATGGACAAGGTAACCTGTTTTATGCCAGGTTACCTTACCTGTTTACCTGTTTATGCCAACTGATGTAAATTTTTGACAATTAAGCAAAGCATACATAATATGGGATGTTTTTTACATGCTTGATATCTGTTGACATCCATGTGGTTTTTACAGGATTGTGTGAGACACAACGTTAATGATCACAAGACAAATGAGCAACCTAAAAGCTTGGCTGGCCACTGGGAGGATGGAGAACAGAGCTCTTGCAGTGGCCATCAGGAGACTGGGAGAAAATCAGGCCAGCTGCTCGAGGTAATCGCTGCTGTTATAACTACTCTAGACACATCTTTTTAAATTGTGGATCAGAGGCCTGAAAGCCTACCAGTTTATGCTCGGCAATCTAAATTAATTTCAGTTCAATATTGAAAAGCCCAAAACAACTGAAATTCTCTCAAGGTACTTGAACATAGACCTGTAGAACTGCTTAGTATTTCTTGATTTTACAGGTAAATGGGCTTAAATGAAGTATGTTAATGTACAATTAACCAAGCCGAATTTATGCATTTTGGTGGGAATGGGAAACAGTAAGCAGGGGGATTGATGCTAACTTCACCATAAATTTGCACAGCCTTTGCCTTTTATACTGCTTTCACTTGTGCATGTAGTATATCACACTTATTGTGGTTCCTTTAAGATGAGCAGGCCGAGACTTTTCATTTAATTTAAGACTAAATGTCTGTTTTCCGGCCCTTACCCAGCTGAGCTTCAAAGTTAATTGCCATAACTCTTGCCCTTTCCAGGTTGTTCCAGTTCTCTGTCCACCTCAAACAAATGATGCAGTGAATACTTCAGAACTTGCTGTCCCTGCTGAACAAGTACGCCATGAGCTCAGAGGGGGAAGGAGGAGGAAAATGACAAACCCTCGTAAGGTGTGCACTCAAGAGGCACAAGCTGAGGATGACCTTAACATTTCTCAAAGACCCTTGTTCACAACTCTGAAGCCACAACCTTCCCTCAAGCGCACTGTGCCCTGCAGAGGGACCAAGAAGACAAGGCACTCCGCTGTGTGCCACAGGCAAATCCCATCTAACAAAGGGAGGGATAAAACCTTTGGTCATCTGGAGACCAAACGAGTGACACCCTCTGTGTGGACAGCGCCGATCAATTGCACTCCCATCCTCACTCAGCCAAAAACCTCCTCATGTCGTCCTGCAGTAAATTAATATCTTTCTTTTCTTCAATTATTTTACATTTACAGTTTTACTTAGCAAACAATTCAGCTATGAAGCCCAAACACACCAAGCTATTCTACTACAGCAGCAATGCACAGTTTAAATGAAAATCAGTTAAAACTGAGGTGGGGAATCAGGAAGCATTTAACATGAGACACATAGGCAGCAGGATGCATTTCATTTGCCCTTGTCCCCCTTTTTCAGATCTTACAGAGAAAGAAGTGGGGAAGTGTGTCAGCACTTGACAACAGGGACAACAGAGCCATCAAGATCACAGCCGCTGCCGCAGAGCCTGCTCACCTCCCTGGCACCTCTCAAACCACCCCAGGCGCTGGCTCTGGCTCTGCTGAGGGGCCAGAGACCTCAGAGGCGCCCCTGCTGATTCACGGCCTGAGCGTGGAGGACTACCAGCGTGTTTATCATTCTGTGGTGGATCCCAGGCTTTGCACCGCCTCCGGCAACCCGCGGCGCCCCAACCTGGAGCTGGGCCGGGTCATTAAGCAGCGCCTCTGGGAGCGGCTCTTCTGCCCCCGCCTGCGAGAGGAGGTGCAGCCCGACGGCCGGGTGACGGTGACGGAGACCTTCTGCCACCCGGCTTTCTTCCAGCACGCTCCCCTAATGGAGGTGGACATCTCTGACGAGCCTGTGCCCGAGCACGCCGAGAGGAGGCGAGCACAGCCAGATATTCACAAAATGGAGGACCAGTGATTGACTGTGTACCAGGCCTGATCACCAATATTATATGTTGTTATAATAATACAAAAAAAATGTTTTACATGAATAATAAAACAGCTTAATTTCTAACAATGTTTTTTGTGAGCTCAAATACAGAAACTTTCATAACTGCATTCTATGCATGCTTGTAATTTTCTCGAGTGATGAGTCAACATATGGCATGGTACATTGAATATTTATTTATTCATAGATAGATAGATAGATAGATAGATAGATAGATAGATAGATAGATAGATAGAGGGAGAGAGGGAGAGAGAGAGAGAAAGAGAGAGATATTATATTTATTATTATTATTATTATTATTATTATTATAGCAGCTGAGAAAAACAGCAGACTAGCATTTTCTGCATGCATTTCTGCTGCTGCAAATGTACCAACAACCACTCACATTCTCCCCCTATAGGAAACTTCATTGGATACAAGCAAAGCCATATTCTTATAGGGTATGTATTCAAGAGTAGTCAGGATAGCAAGGAGGTATAGCCTGTAGATGAAGGGCATATAAAAAGCACTACAGGTGTGGTCATATAATTAGAATATCATGAAAAAAGTTTATTTATTTTAGTATATCCATTCAAAAAGTGAAACTTGTATAATGTATACATTTATTTCACACAGACTGACATAGGCCTATTTTAAGTGTTTATTTCTTGTAATGTTGATGATTATAACTGACAACTAATGAAAACCCCAAATTGAATATCTCAGAAAATTAGAGTATTGTGGAAAGGTTTAATATTGAAGACTTCTGGAGCCACATTCTAATCAGCTAATTAACTCAAAACACCTGCAAATGTCTTTAAATGGTCTCCCAATCTAGTTCTGTAGGCTACACAATCATAAAGAAGACTGCTGACCTGACAGTTGTCCAAAAGACGACCATTGACACCTTGCACAAGAAGGCCAAGACACAAAAGGTCATTCCCAATGGGGCCAATCCAACCTGATCCTACCATGTGCTGGTTGTTCACAGAGCTCTGTGTCCAAGCACATTAATAGAGAGACATAGAAAAAACAGGCAATAGGGATAACCACACCCTGGAAAAGATTGTGAAACAAAACCCATTCAAAAATGTGGGGAAGATTCACAAAGTGAACTGATACTGAATTTAAGATTTTCATTAGTTGTCAGTTCTAATAATAAAAATGAAAGAAATAAATATTTGAAATATATCAGTCTGTGTGTAATGACTGGATATAATATAAATTGCAAATGGAATTACTTATATAAATCAACTTTTTTATGACATTCTAACTATATGACCGGCACTTGTATAATATACTATATAGTCAAAATGCAAGACTTAACGGATACATATGCCCTGCAGTAACAGAGTCACAAAGAAGCTGTTCAGTGAGTGTATCCAAATATGATGTTGGTTATCAAAGAAAGGGTGGCCCACATAACGCTAAGTATGTTTGATGTAGTTGAACATTGGCAAATCACTAAAGAACTGAAGACTTTAAAACAGTGTTTTTATGTAGGCTATTTTTAATACAGTTTGTCCACTTTGTATGGGAGAGGACTTCTGGCAGATATGACTGCCCCCACACAAATCATAATATATTATCAGTTGTGGGGGGAAACCCAGATGGGTATTATAACACTGTGCACCTGTACTACCACACATCGTGCACCACTGACATCGAAACCTGAAAAGACATCAGCGGGGTGCACTCTGTCACCGGTGTTTGTGTGGTTGTTATACAAGACTAATGCAACAACTTGCCATTACCAGCCGATCCTTCTCATTAGGCTGTACTGCTCTTGCTCAACTCATTCGCCTGCTAATGCTGACCACACAAAGGAGAAAACAACACCTTCGTCGGTTTGCTAGTAGTCCAAAAAAAAAGGATCACCTTCGTGGGTAACCCATGAACTACTAACCTTCATGGAAGAAGGAAAACTAGTATGGTAACGATACATGTCACAGTGCCATTCCCAATTTCTATGTGAGAGAAACGCAGATTTGAATCATTAGACAGTTAATGCTAAAATACTCATTACCAGAAACCTCATAGCACGTATTTGTCCTTGCTAAGTAAGTAAACTAAGCTACTAGCGTCAACAACTCTTTAAATCTCCACTACCCCTTTCTTTGTTATCGGAGGATGTGATTGGGTATGCTATTTTCATTTCATCCAATACACTACTGTAACGACATAGTTGCGACGGAAGTTTGACCGTTGAGACCCGCCCACAGTGTGAAAGGAACCGAACCGACTTGTACCCACGTGAAAGCCAGCATGGTGATGTGTCCTCACTAAGGTAATCAACAATGCCTCATAAGTTATGTTGTCTATCAAACAGATCATTACGGGAATCGGGAAGCTTTAAAATTGTGCAGTGGTGGCTTTACTAACACGTTAAGGGTTCACTAACAAAAATGATTGATGGTAACTAGCTACTGAGATAATGTTGCTAATGTAAGTTGCTGCCAGTGATGTTGATGTTGTCTACTACGAATAAGCTATTTGAAAACGTATACTCCTATTTCCTAAAACATGCTTTTTAAACAGGTACAGTGTAAGGTTACATGCATTAGGAGTTAAGTCATCATGGCAACGTTTCGGAAAAAGGTGGACAATCGCATTCGAGTCCAAATTGAAAATGGAGTTCTGCAACAACACCGTACAATGTTTGTCATTGTTGGTGACCACGGCAGAGACCAGGTACAGTTAACGTCGTGATATTTAGCAAAAAACCACACTCTCCGTCCAGTAAATTGGTCACTGAGGTGAATACAATGTCATAACAATGTATCGTCTGCCCCTAGGTTGTCATTCTGCATCACATGTTGTCAAAGGCGACTGTGCGGGCAAGACCTTCCGTGTTGTGGTGTTATAAGAAAGAACTTGGATTCAGCAGGTATGAATAGTATTAGAAATCAGTTTTACACAAACTGTGTGAGTGCATTCAATATCTATGTTTGTCACTTTGGACATTATGCATTTCTTGTATTATTTGTGGTAATGGGAGTGAGATGTGGAGTTGCATGTGTATTACTCTTGTGAGGTCAGATTTTGTATGTGTAATGATTACAGCAACCGGAAGAAGCGTATGAGGCAGTTGCAGAAGAAGATCAAGACAGGGACGCTGAACTTGAATCAGGACGATCCTTTTGAGCTTTTTGTTGCGGCAACGAACATCCGTTATTGCTACTACAACGAAACACACAAGATTTTGGGAAATACCTACGGCATGTGTGTCCTGCAGGTAACAGCTTTAACATCTTGTCTTCTTTTGCTATTCAGTATAGAACCACACGATGGAATTTGCCATGGCCTTGTGTCATCTCCCCACTTCATTGTTGCTGATATCGTCTTCCTTCACTTCCAGGACTTTGAGGCCCTCACACCTAATCTCCTGGCACGAACCATTGAGACAGTGGAGGGTGGCGGTATCGTGGTCATTCTCCTCAGGACTATGAACTCACTGAAGCAGCTGTATACGATGACAATGGTAAGCTGCATGCCATCGAGGTTGCAATCCATGTAAAACTAAAAAAACAAAGTTTGATAAGCACATGCCCTTTTAGTTAAGCTACTGCACATCTCTCATGTGGACAAAGATTAGATAAGTTTTGCTTATTAGTGGCATTAGTGTTACAATTAACCGTGTCATCGTAAGAATGTTATCTTGTCTCATCGTTGTTTTACGTGGGCATTTTTTAGGATGTCCACTCTCGCTACAGAACAGAGGCTCATCAAGATGTGGTGGGAAGATTCAATGAGAGGTAGGTGCCATGCTGCTGAAACTGCTGATTTAAGGAGAGATATCGTCATGGTAGTCTAGGCTGCATTTAATATTTTTAACATGATTTATGTAATCTGCCTTTAATTTTATTTGCCTTTAATGTTAATTGCATTCTTGTGTTTGGAGAAATGTGCTATTAAATAAAAGAGAAAAAAATGGTAGTATCTGACACATTGGTACAGAGCTAGAAGGAAAACAAGCTGGTACTGAATAGGCTAAATTCAATGCTAAACATACATGCATGTAATATGTCATTCAACATCTTCATACAGGTTTATTTTGTCACTATCGTCATGTAAGACATGTGTGGCCATTGATGACCAACTCAACATCCTGCCCATCTCCAGCCACATTGCCAACATTAAACCACTCCCTCCAAAAACTCAGGTAAGCTCTTATAAGAGCAGTTTGAGTAGTCAGAATAAACTTTTAGTAAATGTTTACCATGAGCTGAACTCTTATTTTACTTAATGACCCCTGTCTGTAACATTAAAATTTACATGAACAGTGTGATTGGAGATGGTCTTTGACAAAATGGGTTTTGTGCCACATGCCGTATTTGACAGAAGTTTGACATTATGGTGTGTCTCTGCACAGGATGACCCTCCCTCACCACGTGAACAAGAGCTGAAAGACCTGAAGGAGTCTCTTCAGGACACTCAGCCTGTGGGAGTACTGGTGGACTCCTGTAAGACCATGGACCAGGTCAGCCATCATAAGTACAATCACCCAAGACAACAAATCCATTTGTTCCCTGATTATAAGGAAGATGAAAAGGATGGTTGCACTTTGGTTTGGACTGGATATAAGTGAGTAGGTCATTAAGATGTGCTTTCTTCCCAGGCTAAGGCTGTGCTCAAGTTCATCGAGGCCATCTCTGAGAAGACCCTCCGCAGCACTGTGGCTCTGACTGCGGCTCGTGGGCGAGGAAAATCAGCCGCTTTAGGATTGGCTGTGGCAGGAGCAGTAGCTTTTGGGTAGTGTTTATAACCGTACTCTACACGCTCTGCTTAAAGATGATTGGACCCTATACTCCACTGCCTCTTTCAGTATTGCTCAGTGGTGTAGTATGTAGTGTACCAAACCCTGATATTTAGGCTGCACAGTATATTCAAAATACCTCATAACAAGATAATAATAATAATATACACAATACACACATCATAAAATGTGGCTTAACGGTGGTATCTGGCCTATTTCCATAAGCTTTTGCACTCTGCATAAATAAACTTGTTTTTTTCCCTTTGTACCAGTTACTCCAATATTTTCGTGACCTCCCCAAGTCCTGACAACTTGCACACCCTCTTTGAGTTTATTTTCAAAGGCTTTGACGCTCTCCAGTATCAGGTAATCTTTCAGGGTGTTTTGTCTCTGAATTAAATTATCATGTTTAAGGGTGGCAAGCAATTTGTTGCACAACATGACCCTGTTGTGCACATTTTCAATATGTGCTCTTTTACCTCACAGGAACATTTGGATTATGAAATCATTCAGTCTCTCAACCCAGAGTTTAATAAAGCTGTGGTCCGGGTCAACATTTTCAAGGAGCACAGACAGACGATTCAGGTAAAGTGGGACATTTTTCATTATGTTTAGTCACTCTCGCGTAGGAGGGCAATGTCCTTTGGTTGTAGATATCATCTGGCATTGTCACATCACTGTATTCAGACCAGAGGAGTTGTTGTCTCATAATTATGACACGAGGCAAGTAGAAAATAATAAAGCAGGTCCTTGCTTATCTCGAAAAACACTCCTGGGCAAAAAAAATGAGAGAGTCATATTTTATCACCTATTTTATGGTTCCCCATCCTGTCCAACAAATACACGTAAAATAATTAATAGTGTTTCACAATATTGTATTCATTGTCTGTAGGCAGTGGACAACTTGGAAGGGGTGGCTTTCCCCTTTATTGTTCTTGAGGAAACTCAGCCATTTGGGCAAGCAGTCTTATAGCCTTTCACAATGTGCTGGATCAGCTTTGTTCTATTCATGTCTGATTGCTCCCCACAACTACTCAGCAGTCTTAAATTATCTGTCAGTCAGTGTGGCGCTGATGTGCTCCCATGGTCTGTGGTGGAAAAGGAAGATTCTTGATTCTTGATGATCGAAAGTGACAATTAGTGAAGATGACAGAAGGCCTAAAATGCACTCTGCTGAAAAATCACGAGCCTGTTACAAAATTAGCAGAGGAAGTCAGATATGCAAAATGAGGTTGATTCATCAGGAACAATTACAAGATGACTTAAGTAAGCTGGAAAGCTGGCTGTCCATGATTTGGAAGTCTGCAAGAAACCACCGCCATTCACAACAAATGTTGCAGATTGGCTTTTTAACGGTCACCACGACTCTCAGTGGTTTCACTGCGCTCTCTGGAGTGATGAGTCACCTTTGGAATGGTGTACTGATGCTGTTGAACACGGTCTTCATTTCTCAAGTGAGAAATCCAACCCAGCGTGCTTGTACACCCCTGTGAAAAATGGCAGAGGTGGGATAATGGCATGGGGGGTGAAAATTAATACACTATGTCAGGGAGGATTGCTTCCAAGCTTAACAAGTTGGAAACAGAAGTTTAGAGGCCACTTTCAACTAAATGATGCAATAGCACACACAGAAAACAACAAAGTCGTGGTCAAAACAACATTAGCTGATCGTGATGTTTTGGTCTGCTCAGTCACCAGACCTTAACCCAACAGAGAATATATGGATGCATACCAAGACCGAACGTGTTGGCAGAAAATGAAGAAGCGCTGCACCAGCTGTGTGAAGCAGTCTGACATGAATGGAGCAATATTGATGCAGCCAATTGCAAAAGGCAATCTGCTTTTTTTTTTTTTTTTTTAAGAAAAAAAAACAAGGAAAAAACCCTCCCATGCTGATATGTATGCTGTATTGGGGCAGTGAGTTCAATATTGGGTATTTGTTGAAACGAAAAAGTGAATATAAAAATGGTGATACGTACTGTTTTCCTTTTTTGCCCCAGAGTGTAAAAAACATTCTCATAAGCGAAGGAACATATTGTGCAGTTCCTATGTTGGTTTAGCAGGCTATATTTGTTGTCATTTATATTTTTCATGGTGAATTTGGCTCATAGCACATGTGTTATCCATGGCATATAGATTTGTACGCAACCCTTACATAATTAGATTTTGTTATGCCATGGTTAATTTTTTTTTTGTGACACGTTCTTCACATTTTGACCACATTACCATCTCAACCAAGCAGTAACGGCCTTAAGATTAGGCAAGTGATAACAGACAACTCAGCATAAGGTAAAATTGCACAGTTTGAGCACTGTGTCCCTGAAAAGTCCTGGCACAGTAGAGTGACTATGGCTTATTAGGGTTTGCATCCTAATCCAGCTTTGCTGCCCCCACAGTACATCCACCCAGCGGACGCGGTGAAGCTTGGCCAGGCAGAGCTGTTGGTGATTGACGAGGCTGCGGCCATCCCGCTCCCCTTGGTCAAGAAGCTGCTGGGGCCCTACCTTGTCTTCATGGCCTCCACCATCAACGGGTCAGTAGCCACTCTGCTGTGTCACTGTATGTCTGCTTACTCCGCTCATGTTGTTTGTTCTTTTTGTATCAGGGTTGTTTCATGTGTATAGTGAAGGCATTTAACACTACATGCTTTTTAATCACTTTTAACCCCAAGACTGCTGATTTTGGAAAGAATGAATTTCGCCATAGTGCTGTGGCCCCAACAGTGCTTTTTTGTTATTATACAGTAGTAGTAGTCTATTTGCCATCTTGGGTAACTAGCTTAGGTACATTGGAAATAACCTTGAATGCTAAAATTATCTTTTGCACTAATAAATGGTAAATTGAAAATGGTAAAATGCCTTTCCTTCTCCCCCCTTTCTGTCTGTGTCTGCCTCTCTATCCCTCTCTCCCTCTCCTTCATGTCCACTCTACAGATATGAAGGCACGGGTCGTTCTCTCTCACTCAAGTTGATCCAGCAGCTAAGGCAGCAGAGTGCCGATAGTCAGCTGAGCCTCTCGGCACAGAACAGGACCACCAACACAGCCAGAATGGCAGCAGGTAACCCAGCGCTAGACCACTCGTCACGTGAGAGTGAATGCCAGATACCAGCCATCCCAAATTTACCAGTCATAGCATTGCACATGCTCTCAAAATATCAGAAAGCCCCAGAAATTGTTTATTTTCTGATTGTTCAATTTCTGCCATGACTAGATGTGATTAAGGTAATAGTAGGGTGATTACACTTTATGCTCCTTTAAAGGCGGACACATTGCACATATCCCCTTCACTGGGGCAGATTACATAGACCAGACCCCGTGTATTCCACCGTAGCATTTCCAGGCATCTTGAAAAGCGTATAGCTGATTTGCTCTCTGTATGGGAGCGCTTTCCCCCTTTGTAATACCGAGCTCACGGTGGTATCCCGCAGCGCGCTCGCTGCATGAGGTCTCTTTGCAGGAGTCCATTCGTTACGCGCCGGGAGACCCCGTAGAGAAGTGGCTGAACGACCTGCTGTGCCTGGACTGCCTGGCCATCCCGCGGATCATATCCGGCTGCCCGCTGCCCCAGACCTGCGATCTGTATCCTTCCTTCAAGTCTGTTCGGCCAATCAATGGGAGCTATAAATACTTGCCTACGTGCATTAATAGAAACACAATCTGCATACTGCTTTGTCCCAGGACAAAAAGTGACCAAATGAAATCCCAAAACAGATGGGTCTGTTCACTTTGTAGGATTGTTTTTTTTATTACAGCACACAATAAAAGATCTAAAAAGGATTTCAAGTGTGCGGGCCCATCTTTTTTTCAATACAATCTTCTGCAATACTGCCATATAAATGCAATCTAAAGCGCCCACTTACAGCAGAGCTGTTGTCGGCAGCTTATGTGTTCCATATGGGCTATTTGGGGGAAAAAATTCTGCAAGCAATCATACTCTGCAGTGAAAGTATCTGTGCTGTTGTTTTCCTTGACACCTTTTTTTTTGCAGCTACTATGTGAACAGAGACACTTTATTTTGCTACCATAAAGCATCAGAGGCCTTCCTACAGAGACTCATGGCCCTATATGTTGCGTCCCACTATAAGGTGAGAGAAGTCTCTGTCTTTGTCAGTGTATGGGTCATACAGGAGGAAGTATGGCATAGGTAATGGATAATGTACAGAGATGCAGTCAGTATTGCAGAATAAGCCCCACTGGAGTGATGCAGGACCCTGACACAAAGCCAATATTACACAGATGGCTACTGAAGAAATCGATCCTTCGACAACAAGCAATTCATTTTAAAAAATGTAACTAGTAAAAAAGAAATGTTATTGCTTCTGTGAAAAGCAGCATCTGTCCTCCTGCTGTTCCCTACAGCAACAGTCTTTTGTACATGGTAACAATATGTCACATAGAAATATAAAACTTTGAAATTGTTAGACATCCCATTTAGTTAGTAACTCTGTGCTTTAAATTGAGTAGCGAAGTATTAGTCATTGTAATAATAATTCAGGTAAAATCCTGAAGCTCTTAAAAGCTGACAAAACTTCAAAAGTATCCCTGCTAACTAGTTGTTTACGCCATACACATTGATATGGATATGGATAGTGGTGGCACTTGTTAAACTCTGAAACTAAACTCTCGGGGCAATGCTAACTGCTAAGGCAAATTATAGCTCTTCACTTCCAAACCCCCCCCAGAATTCACCAAACGATCTCCAGATGCTGTCGGATGCCCCGGCCCACCACCTCTTCTGCCTGCTGCCTCCTGTTCCTCCAACCCAGAACTCGCTACCAGAGGTCCTGGCGGTGGTGCAGGTAAGCGCCTAACCTTGCTAGCCTTCCTCATTTGCTCTGCTCTGGCCCCCATTAGCCGACTCACTGGAGCCCACTGACTTCCCCAATCTGTCCCACCGCAGGTGTGTCTGGAGGGGGAGATATCCAGGCAGTCCATCCTGAACAGCCTCTCCCGCGGCAAGAAGGCCTCCGGGGACCTCATCCCCTGGACCGTGTCGGAGCAGGTAACTCGACTTGGCTCTACAACTCAGGAAAACTCTGCTTAAAGAAAGGCTCTTCTGTATAAAGTCTCTTAAATTATTTGATGCAAAGTGAAATCTATGTAATGATAAAAATAGGTGTAAGGACATATTACGGTTTTGTAAGCGTCTTTTTAGTTTGTTTTATTATGTTAAATTAGACTAGAAAAAAGAAATGTTTCGTTAATGTTTTGCTTATCATGTTGTGTCTTTTTTCAGTTCCAAGACCCGGAGTTTGGCAGTCTGTCTGGAGCCCGAGTGGTGCGGATTGCTGTAAACCCAGACTATCAGGGGGTATGCATCGTTTTATGGGCACACAGTGCCCAGGCCTACCACTGCTTCCGTTAACACCCTGTGTCTGTGCCTAGACTTTTGAGCAGGGTCCACTATTCTGATCAGCATTCTCTGGCTGCTTGCTCTTGTGTGTATTTGTGTGCGTGTGTGCGTGCGTGTGTGCGTGCGTGCGTGTGTGTGTGTGTGTGTGTCTGTGTGTGTAGATGGGCTACGGGTCACGAGCTCTGCAGCTGTTGCAGCAGTATTACGAGGGACAGTTTCCCCTGCTGGACGAAAAGGAGAACAACACCAACACTGGGATCACCTCTGTCAGCAGCGAGGTACAGTTGCACCTCCTACACACCATCTGTGTCTGTCTGTGTGTGTGTTTTCATTCAGACTCCTTTACTGAATAAAAATGATAACATCTGACCATGTTGAACCCCACCCCACACAGGCTGTCAGTCTGCTGGAGGAGGTGGTGTCCCCACGCAAGAACCTTCCCCCACTGCTGCTGAAGCTGAGCGAGAGGAGAGCGGAGCGGCTGGACTATCTGGGGGTGTCGTACGGCCTCACCTCTCAACTGCTCAAGTGAGTGACATTGCACCCTGTCAGGCCCTCGGCTGAGCATGAGGGGTCCTGGTGTTTCATATGGTCATACTACTTTCATGTTTTAAAGAGGAATTGGGCTTTGTTTTGTTTTTTTATAAAATTAATATAATTGTCTTCATGAAATACAGAAGCCAAAAAATACATTTATTTACATATATTACATTATAATCATGCAAAGATTTCTATTTTACCCTCAGATTCTGGAAAAAGGCAGGATTTGTGCCTGTTTATTTGAGGCAAACTCCGGTAAGCTTTCCAATAAAACGGCAGTTAAACCTTTAGCAAAATACAAGTCTTCACCTGTGCATAGTAGAAAAGTAGCAACAGAATGTTATCTACATTATGATTACGATATATATTTGTCTTGGACTGAACCAGTGAAGATTTCTGTAGTTAAATATTAAGAGTTGGTGTCATGCAGCGTTGTTATGATTTCCAGAATGACCTGACGGGGGAGCACTCTTGCGTGATGCTGAAGGAGCTGAACTCTGATGACGACTCGCTTCAGCAGGGCCAGTGGCTCACAGCCTTCTGGAAAGGTGGAGTTTGCCACTGCCTTTACTACTGCTGCTACCACTTAATACCCTCATACATACACACACCGCTGATTGCTAATGGTTCTCATCTCCCTCTGTTTTGTTTTTACAGATTTCCGAAAGCGCTTTCTGTCCCTGCTTTCTTACCAGTTCCGGAACTTCTCCCCCAGCCTGGCCCTCAACATCCTGCAAAATAAGAACGCCAAAGAGAACAGTCAGTCAGGTGTGTGTGCGTGTGCGTGTGTTTTTCTCCTTAAGCACGCTCTCATCAACCCACCATTGGGGGAATATTCCAGAAACCTGGTTTAGTCACTCACTTGGGTATGTTCCCTCAGAGCAAGTGGGAAATCTAATAATAGAAGAGCCCTGTGGCTTTGTTCTAATATGCAGATGAACCTATACGACTCTTTAAGTAGGATATTTACTTACTCTGAGTTAACTTGTATGATTTTTTTTTTTCACTAAACCGCCTTGTTGGAATAGCCCCCCCGATCATTCACAGAGCTAATACTTACTAACTAATCTCTGTAGCCCTCACCAGTGCAGAGCTGAGTGCCCACTTCAGTCCGTACGACCTGAAGCGCCTGGAGATGTACTCCCAGAGCATGGTGGACTACCACCTCATCATGGACATGATCCCCACCATAGCCCGCATCTACTTCCTCAAAAAGCTGGGGGACGTGTCCCTCTCTGCCGCCCAATGTGTAAGTCAGGGCTTAAAATTACTGTTGCTGTTAAAATTAGAACATGAGATTGTTTTTTTGCATTGCCCTAATTGGGAGTCTATGTGTTTCTTCAGGCTCTGCTGTTGGGTGTGGGCCTACAGCACAAGTCTGTAGATGATCTGGAGAAGGAGATTGAGTTGCCAGGTTCCCAGCTCTTGGGTCTGTTCAATCGTCTCATTCGCAAGGTGGTGCAGGTGAGAGCAAGTACACAATAATGGCCTATTCATTGTCAGTCCATGGGAGGCTGGCTCAATCAGTTAAAGTGACAATGTATGAATTTCTTTCATTGTAGACAAAGACTCCCAACCTAGCTACAGCATTGGAATTTTGCACTTGTTATTACATGTTCTGAGCCACTCTTTGAATTTGCTCCACATAACAGTTCTGCAGCAGCATCCAGGAGAAGGCGGTTGAAGCCGAGATGGTTGCTACAAAAGACATTACAATGGAGCCAACTACCCGATCATTAAATGAAGACTTGGTAAGACGCCTTCACAAAACTGGTGAAATATTGATCATAAATACAGCCAACAAGTGAGTGTAATGTATTTAGTGTAGTGGCTTCATATAGTGATTACAGTTTGATGTTGTTCTCATTCATTCTAGCCATCTTTGTAACTTTGGTTTGTCCATTAGGATGATGCAGCAAAAGAGTTTCAGGAGAGGCATAAACAGGACTTGGAGAAAATAAAGGATATGGATCTTTCACAGTAAGTGGAGTAAAATGGAGCAAACAAATTTAATTTCAAACCCCAACGATAATCACCAATGTCGGTGGTGCTCTTTTTTCTCCAAGACAACTTTGTGTATTGAATTTTGAAAATCACTCTAGGTACATGATCCGTGGGGATGATGAAGAATGGGACCAGGTGCTGAAGAAAGCAGGCAAAACAGCTATCGTCAGCATCAAAAGGTATGGGTACAACTGCACAGCTCATAGCCTCCCTAGTAATGTGAAAAATTCACAACACTTACTTTTTCACAGCCAACCCCCCCCCACACACACACACACACACACAGATGGGCTGTTTGTGTTTATTCAGGCAGCTACAAAATCCCTGACTATCTTGTTTTTTTCCCCTTCCAGTGACAAGAAAAGGAAGTTTGAAGGTGGAAATCAAAAAGAGGACTCGCACGGAAAGAAACTAAAGAAGAACAAATCAAAGTTTGACAAAAAAGGCAAATTTGGGAAAAAAGCCTAACCCCAGCTCATTAGTGGACTTCATGACTGTCAGTTGAAAAGAATGTCACGTACGCATTTTATTTTTCTGTGAGGAACCCAAGATATAAAGGAGAGGTCTGCACACTTCAGCTCTTTTCTTCACATTCCTCACCCAAGTGATATTTCAACCCTACTGCTCTTCATCAGACTTAAGACATTTTTCTGTGAGGACGCATTTTTCAACTATTATTTTGCAGTGCTGTTTTGAATTACTGTGTAAGCCGATGCTCTAAAAGGAGTACTTTTTTATTTTCTTGGATATACCACCTATTGACAATACAACTTAAGTGTACAAAACATTAAAAAAAAACTTGTTGGGAAAGAGGTATATGAAATAATGAGTGTCAATACAGTTTAAGTCAGCAGTACATATGGAGGTATTAAATAACACAGACAGAAATTCTATTATGAAGACAAGAAGGTAACAAAGTGTCCATGTACAAAGCAGGTATATTTGGTAAATGGATCTGTGCATTGCTTTTTTTAATATACATTGTCAAAAAGTTAGCATTGTGAAAAATGCAAATAAACAAATGTAATAAAAAAAAATTTTTTAAGTTTCTTTTAACACCGTGTCTATTTAGCAAGCCTGGTTTGCAAAATTGACCAAGGTCCAATTTTGAACAAGCAAAACAATTCTTGCTTGTTCAGTGAGCCAGGCTCGCGAAAAAAAAAAAAACCTAAGGCGAAAGCCATTATCACATCAAATTTTCCATGTAGAATCACTACTCCAAACTTCACATTATGTTCCATAAACCTTGTTCCATAGGAGGCACCATTTAAAATAAAATTGCTTTTTGTCTTTATAATTACAGAATAGAAATTCATTTCAAAGGGGGGGCACTAATTTCCTTTGTGCTGAACTTCAACACACAATGTGGCTGTCACACCATGTACCACTATGCGGTGCATCTAGTTTAACCAACATTCGAGCTTGTAAATTAAGTAAATTGACAAAAAGAAACGGGCCTATGTTAATATAATTTATGATTGAGTTCAATGTGACTGGTCTTAACACCCATACTGCTGGTTCACTGTACTTAATATCATTATACGTAACAACTGACACTGTGGATTGTGTTAACAAAATGACCAAAAGATATTTTCAAAGGAAATAGTGTGCAATCAAACATTGATACGTGTGTGTAAATACAACAGGGAAAATACTTACTGACATTATGACAACTGACATTATGGAGTGTGTTAATAAAATAGCCAAAAGAAATTGTGCAATCACACATGGGTGTGTGTATGTGAGTGGACAGGCAATTTCAATGTATATAAATAGGCAGTGTAACCCTGAGATACATTACACAAAACCCATACTCTGGGTGTGCACCTGCCCACTTGCACACGGGCATGTTGCAGCTGGCCTTTTCTCCGGTAGGGCCTTGCAGCAGGCAGCGACCTTAAAGCCACATATTTTCTATAAGAGGAAATGCTTCTGTTCCGCTTTGTGCTGCTCTACCCCTTGTAGACACCATGTTTTCTGCGTCCTGCAACACACCAAATTTAATCATTTTATATTTTAAGTACTCAGTAGTAGGGTTTAAAGTAGAACATCTGATTTAAAAGAAAGGGGGTGTGCTACAAATTGTAGATAGAAACAGGACGCCAAAATCTGTAAATGTCATGAAACTATATTGGTCAGTTAAGCATGCATTGTCTGAAAATGAATCCATTCAAAAAAACTTTCGCAAATGACAGTGCCCTCCACTACTAGTGGAATCCCTGAAAAAAATGTTTAAAAAAAAGAAATCTGTTGAAAATTTATCTAAAATCAAACCATGTATATGGCGTGGATTGTCACATAGAAAGTTGTATTGTACCGGGTCATTTATCCCGTTGTTTCGTTCTAGTGTGTTGAAATCAACTTGTGGTAGAGTTATATCGCCAGACAATACTCTCCTGCTTGAAACCTTGCAGTGGTCAACTGCCATGTCCTCAGAAAAATCTAGCAGTGAAGTGGTCTCTTTGTATATATATATATATATTATATAGTTAAAAAGCAGATATATATATTATATAGTTAAAAAGCAGAAGAAAAGAAAATCATATGGTCATAGTCTATAGTTTCTCATCAGCATTATTTCACCAGATAGTGAATATATAATGGTAATGTCTCTCTACCTTTATTTTTTGAGGATTTCTTTCGCCTCTCAGACAACCCTTCGGCTTCCCTCCCACACATGGTGTGGTCGGCAACTTCAAAGCATCGTCGTTTTCTTTGAGGAGGACCATCGTCTGGGCAGAGGGCACGGGGAGAGCTTACAATATCAGTGGCAACATCTATGGAGTCACTTAATCCAAGAGGATATGGGCAAACAGGCACACAGGGGGTAGCCACATCATCTACAGTGCCCTTGCAGATGGAAGGAGGTTTTCACTCAATTTTACAATACATAGCCCCATTCATTCTTTCCTTTACACGAATGAGTCGTCCTGGTCCCTTTGCTGAAAAACTGCACCAAACCACGTGATGTTTCCACCCCCATGCTTCACAGTAGGTATGGTATTCTTTGGCTGCAACTTTCTTTCTCCTCCAAACACAAGTTGAGTTTTTACCAAAAAGTTCTATTTTGGTTTCATTGGACCATAGGACATTCTCCCAATCCTCTTCTAGATCATCCAAATGCTCTCTTGCAAAGTTGACACGGGCCTGGACATGCACTGGCTTAAGTAGGGTGACACGTCTGGCACTGCAGGATTTGAGTCCCTGACGGCGTAGTGTGTTCCTGATTGTAGCTTTTTCTTACTTTGGTCCCAGCTTTCTGCAGGTCATTCACTAGGTCCCCCCGTGTGGTTCTGGGATTTTTGCTCACCGTTCTTGTGATCATTTTGACTCCACGGGGTGAGATCTTGTGTGGAGCTCCGGATCGAGGGAGATTATCAGTCGTCTTGTATTTCTTCCATTTTTTAATAATTGCTCAAAAAGTTGATTTCTTCACACCAAGCTGCTTACCTATTGCAGATTCAGTCTTCCCAGCCAGGTGCAAGTCTACAATTTTGTTTCTTATGTTCTTTGACAGCTCCTTGGTCTAGGCCATAGTAGAGTTTGGAGTGTGACTGTTTGAGGTTGGGGACAGGTGTCTTTTATACAGATAACGAGTTCAAACAGGTGCCATTAATAACGAGGTAACGAGTGGAGGACAGTAGTGATGGCAGTCTGAGACAGACGCGCCGGAACGTGCTTCCAACTACACCAACCAAATCACTTATGCAGGAATGGGGAATTGAGGGAAAGTCACCTCAATAGTAACAGATGCTGGAGCCAACATGGTGGCCTCTGTGCAAAATTTAAATCTTCGCCATGTCATTTGCTTTGCTCATGCTCTAAACTTAGTTGTAAAAAAGAGCCTGGATGCAACTCCTGGCCTTGCTGATATTAGAGCAAGGTCACAGAAGGTGGTGGCATATTTTAAGTCCAGCACCACAGCTAAGGTATGTTTATGTTTAGGTTATAGATGACATTGTCTTTGTGCCTTGATGTGTACTACTGGACATCTTAATTTCCTTTGGCATCTATCTATCTATCTATCTATCTATCCAGCTATCCATCCATCTATCCATCCATCCATCCATCCAAGGAGAAGCTCAGAGAAGTGCAGGAGCAGATGCAGCGTCCACTGCACAAGCTCATTCAAGAAGTGGACACCCGCTGGAACAGCACCTACCACATGCTTCAGCGCACTTTCGAGGAGAGACAGGCAGTGGGGGCAGCTCTTGCAACCCTCAGGACAGATGTGACGCCTCTGTCTCCTGAGGACTATGATTCAATAACTGCTTGTTTGAAATTGCTTGCCCCTTTCTATCAGGCAACAGTAGACCTTTCGGAGGAAAAGAGAGTGTCAGGGTCAAAGATTATTCCAATGACCAAATTGCTCATGGTTTACTTGTTTGACTCAATGGGTAAAACAAGCCACACCACAGCCAAACAACTGGGGGAGAATATGATACTAATGATGCAGAACAAATTTGACAGTATCGAAAAGAATCAGACCGCACTGACCCATTCCACTCTGCTTGATCCGAGATTCAAAACAATTGGTTTTTACAGTCAATCAAATGCACAGGCAGCAGTTAAACGGCTCACTTTTCAATGTTCACAATTGTTTGTCAGACACGCCCCACCTGTCACTCAGGAAAAACCCTCCACCTCTGCATCATCTCAACCACCTCCAGCAAATGTTGAAATTCCATCAACTACAGGTAATATTCTGAAAAGTAAAAGGGATACATAAAATGAAATCTAGCACTCACTACTGTCATATTTGTATTTCAGATATTAACCTTTGGGAAACACTGGACAGAGACGCTTCAGAGGCAAGATTGGCCAGAAATGCCACAGTGGATGCCTCAGTGGAGGTTCAGCGGTACATGAACAATCCACCACTGGAAAGATCAGAGGATCCACTGGTAAAAATGTGTACCCTCATCTTTTCATACTGGCACAACAATTTTTATGTACACCGGCCTCATCAGTGCCTTCAGAAAGGGTGTTCTCCAAATGTGGAGAAATTGTGAGCAAAAAAAGAAACAGGCTCAGTCCAAAAAGTGTGGAAAAAATAATGTTTTTGAATAAAAATCTTTGAGTGTTCCGACTTGGTTCCCCTGGTTACACAAGCACCCAACTTGTCCCATATTTTCCCTTCACACCCTAATACCCAAGTTCAAGCACATCCTTTCCCTAAGCACATCCTTTCCCTTAACACCCCCAATTACACAATACAAAGATAAATTAATCTAATCTATTGTAAAAAATATCACAAACTTCGTATACAGGTGTGTGTGTGTGTGTGGTGTGTGTGTTTTGGTACGTTCACACTAGAATATACATGTTTCCTCTACACTAGTTCTGGGACTTTTTTGTCACTGTATCAAAGCCTCCTGACACTATGAAGCTGGGCCAATTTAGTTGCAGCCTTGGCTTTTCACCAGGAGAGGTCACTGTTACTGAAACTTCAAGTAATCAACCCATTTTTGAAGCAATGTGCCTAAGTGGTTCAGTGCTTCATTTGCTCATCACTAGAGGACAGAGGAGCCTCTTAACAAAAAAGTTGCAGGTCTGTGAGAGCCAGGAATCTTGCTTGTTTGTAGGTGACCAAATACTTATTTTCCACCATAATTTGCAAATAAATTCTTTAAAAATCAGACAATGTGATTTTCAGGATTTTTTTTCTCATTCTGTCTCTCATACTTGAGGTATACCTATGATGAAAATTACAGGCCTCTGTTATATTCTTAAGTGGGAGAACCTGCACAATTGGTGGCTGGCTAACTACTTTTTTGCCCCACTGTAATAACAAAAATTGCTTCCTTAGCATTAACAGTCCCTGCTAATTTTTTTAACATCAACATTGAAACAAGTGGCACAGTAGTGATATTCAGAAAAAATAATGTGTCTAATTAAAAAACCCCAGAAACTGTGACATTAGGATGTGTTTGTAACAGTGATATAGTAGTGACATAAAAATCCAGTCAGTCTATGACTACACTGTAACGCCCATTCGTACGCAAAACAGGCATCAAAACATGCACCATCACCCCACGCAAACAGAACAGGTCTCTTATGGTACAGAAGGTGCTGACACCTCTGCAGAGTGGTCCAACTCTATAGGCCTTTGTAAATTAACCAAAACACAGCAGTTAGTCCAGATCTGATCAATACTGCCAGCAACTGTAAGTGGAATAACTGTGTCAAAGATATGGAATTCTTTTACCCTGCTGATGACTCTTTCCACAAGGATCCTAAGACGGGCTATGGCTTGCACCTGCTCAGTCTCCTGCCTTAAGAACTGAGCCTTGTGCTCGGAAGGCAAAATGAAGAGTTTTGCTCCCACAGTGTTGAGCATATTCTCAATCAAGAAACTCTTATCTGCCACAACAGCATCTCCATTCTCCAACAAACTGATGATACCTGACTGTCTTGTGATTTCCTTGTCAGAGATTCCACCAGAGTACAGCTTTGACACAAAAGACACAGCACCTGAAGGAGATACACCAATAAGACCCCTGAGTGTGGTATGACTCTTGTATGCACTGTATGTGCAAGAGTGCAAGGTAAGTAAACTTGGTGTTTCACAATGCAACTCTGTGCAGTCAAGAATCACTCTAACATCTGGACGAAACTCCCTGAAGTTTTGTGGCAGTCGTCTCCTTAACTGCTCTCGGGTAAGCCAGAGAGGCAATGAACCCAAAACCTGATATAGATAGTTTGCCCATGTAATGACAATGCAGACAACAGTGGATATGGACACACAAAACATATCTGCCAAGACCTTCTCTTTTAGACCAACAGCTGTACGTAAGCAGTAAAGAAAGAACTCATCGATCAAAGGCAGCTCTCTTTGGAGACAGGGCACCGTCTCAGTTGTTGCTTCTAAGCCCATTCTCTGTGCTTTATTCCAGTGTTCCAACACGCTTGCTGAAGGTTCAATGGCCTGCCAGAATTTTCTGAAGACGTGCTCTGATGGGAACCTGGTGTAGTAATGGAAATCATCATCTGAGGCACAATATCTGGAAAGCTGGAACTTCTGCATGAACGTAAGTCTTCTTACTTGGGCCTCTAGTTCTTCTACCCTTGCCAAAGCTGCATTCAATGCACCTGTTGTGAGCAGAGAAGAAGTCACAGAAGACCATTTTATGTGATTAGATGGTGAGCAAACAAAATCATTTGCATTTCGCCCAGAAATAAAAAATACAGGGTAGGATGGTTAAATACATTTTACAGACATTTTGCCATGAAGATAACCTGATAACCTCGTAAATGAGAAACTGATTAATCAAATTTTGATTTACATGCCAAGTCCATTAATACATCAAAAAGCCCCGTCTTGCTGAAGCCTTGCCCGTGTTATCATGGGTAACATAAAATCTACATGCTTCATATAGTGGACGATGTACATCATAGTCTATATCGTATTATTAACACCAAAATAACACATCTGAACCAAACCTACACACATGTACACTTAGTCCATCTTCGACATCTACACAGATTTTCGTCTACTGAAGCAAATAAAAAGCTTACCTGGGATTGGCCGCACATAGTCGTGGTCCAAGCTAACACTAAAAATGGCAGCCTCTTCTCGACCACAACATCCGCCTTGACGACTAACATCAAACCCCAATCTTTCTGTTGACCTCTCAGTAACCGATTTCCTGGGTGAAAATGTATCAGTGACCCAAGGAAAAACACAAGGCACTGCATCTTTCTTGATTTTCTTACGGCCGCTTGGTGTTGTCATGATGTCGCTGCTGCGAAAGTGAATGCTGCAGATACGCCACCCATCCACATTAAACAGTAGATCTTTCTCTCTCCTAATTGCCCGAACCCAAGTCCTCCTGCGTTCATCGTCACGGGGAAAGGCATGAAATGTCAAGTACGGCTGTTTTTGCTTGCTGTTGCGACACTTAGGTACGCAACACCAAGCATTGGTTCGAACTTGAGCCATGCTTTCGCAAGACGACTAACCGGAAGTAACAATACTTTCTTTCTTCTTCTTCTTTGGAATTGCTGGGGGGTTACGCTTCACCAACAGACGCATACCGACACCTACTGGTACTTAGGAGCCTGTCTTTGCAATGCCTTGTCTCGTCCATCCTCAGTTCCTTCGGTTAATTCCTTCCTTTACTCTGTTGTCGCCTCCTCGCCCCTCCTCCAGCGAATGAAACAAGAAAGGAACACTGAGAGGATGGAGGAATGAAGGACGATCGCAAATGAGAAATGAGACGTCCTTGATCGCTCAGGCATCATGTTAACACGTTCGACGTTAGTCGGGGGTGAATCCTTCTACTGTCTATGGGTGAATCCCAGAACGTTTGACGTCTCACACATCAGCAGCAGCACAGGCAAAAGTAAGGGTGCGGACCTGTCTATTGGTAAAAAGTGTGTTATCGCCTGTGCCAGAGTAAGAAGGCTAACAGAACTTTTTTTGCTTTAGACTTTTTGTGTTGTCCTTTCTGGCTTTGTTCGTCTTTTTATTTTGCTACGTGGCGCAACACTTCGTGGTTGTGCTACTTGTGCTACTCGCCTTCCAAAGAAAAAAAACCCTGTCCGTTTCTCTAGCCCGTGTCAGTCTTTTCTATCAGCACAGCGCAACTGAAGTAGCCTGCAGTAAAACAGCGCGACCGCGCATTCCTCCACCCCCTTTGTGCCATGAATAAACTCTTGGGGGGGGGCAAAGGCCAGGTGTATGTTCAGGTGTATGTCCAGGTGTATGTTCTCCTCAGTGATAACTATTCACTTCAGGGTCTCCATTATTCCCTTATTACAATTACATTACATTATTACATTACATTGCATTTGGCAGATGCTTTTATCCAAAGCGACTTACAAGAAAGGAGGACATAAGCAACAGAGGTGTAGAAGGACACACAGTAGGGACACAACAGAGGGGGTATGGGAGGGTGGTACTCTTTACTCTTGACTTTCCTCTAAATACTATTACTGTTAAATTGTACATTTGTGCTTTAAAAATGAATAAAAATACCTTGAGTAAAAAATGATCTCTAGTGCACATGTAAATATTAATGATGTAGTGCGATTTTGGAATGTTAGAAGTTGTATCTGGTGAATACGAGGTGAATAAACTCCATTGATAGGTGGATAAACTCTGTTGACAGCTGGAACTTTATTTCTAAAATTTAGAATTTTCCCAGGGCCTCAAACTTAAACCAGGCACCTCTGGGCATCTATTGGTACTTGGTACTATTGGAGCGTGCATCTCAGAAGGATTTGTTTACCTTAGTAACCATTGCAGACTCATACGAATGCACATACCTCTGTGTAAAAGGGTTGGAGCTTAAAGTGCAGGCAAGATGATGTAAGCAGTAATACCGTATGACAGGTTCTCTCTCTGTCTCTCTCTCTCTCTCTCTCTCTCTCTCTCTCTCTCTCTCTCTCTCTCTCTCTCTCTCTCTCTCTCTCTCTCTCTCTCTCTCTCTCTCTCTCTCTCTCTCTCTCTCTCTCTCTCTCTCTCTCATAAGTTGTTTACTCAGAATTGTTGCCTCTTTAGTTTTTTACATGTATACAATTGACATGAAGTTAAATTTAGATTTAAACAAACTTATGTTATCATAGAAGACACGGTGAGGAATCAAACAACTGAACAACTGAATTGGGATTGTTGGAATTGGGGTTATTTATTATTAGGGTGAGGGATATTGTGTTAGGGTGAGGGAGTTGGGTGTGTTTCGGGGGGTGTTAGTGGGTTCAAATGACATGTAATGTTGTGGAAAAAAGTGCACTGAGAACACTCCACTGTAAACATGTTGGAAGATGTCAGATGTCAGAAGTCTATTGAGGGCAGAAGTTGGTCTTACTCCTCTGAAATCTCAGCACACATCCCTGAAACAAAGTAAAACATGATTTAACATGACTATAACATTGTTTTTAGGAAGTTCAGGTTGGTTAGTAACGTTATAGTGTCTTTGATAAATCCCTCATTACCTGTGCTGGCATTTGTCGATGATGTCCTTGATGTCCTTTAGGTCTCTCCGGGGGGCAAATTTATCCACCATCTTGATGAGGTCAGGGTGGGAAGCCAAGATGGCCAGAGTATTACGGGCGTGGGTCCTGTTTCGGACACAGACCACACACATAAACAACCATTCATTTACAGTAAGGACATACACATCCATACATTTACAAGTAAAATCCATTTAGTTTCAGTAAGGAAATCACCATATATTGTTATGCAATAGAGCTTTAGAACAAAATGCAAATACTGTGCATTTCTTGAATAACAAATCTGTGTTGCTATATATTTGTAATATGACTTGATTAAGATAAAGTGATTGGTGATGTGGTTGTAAGTCTGTGGCTGATGATGCAGAAACAGGATGTATGTTCTACCACCTGACTTCCTGTGCGGAGTCCAGAGCAAAACAGCTGATGGCATGGACGAAGCGGTCGGTTAGCTCGGACCTGCCGGACAGAAGGTAGGAGGAGTCCACGGCCTCGGCTAGGGTCTCCAGGTGCTGAGCTGTACTCGCCCTTACGGCCGCACAACGGTGCCTGAGGAGCAGAGAGCCAATCAGAGACCCGAGGGGGAAACAGCACACCCAACAAGACTAGAAGACTACGCATAGAACTAGAGAACCACATAAACCACACAGAAACAAAGCCATGGAAGACGGGACCCAGCAAGAGCACAGAACCAGACATTACACAACAGAATTAGAACCAGAAAGACAACTAGATACATATGGACAGATATGGTCCTCTTCTTCTCTCTTACTATTCTTTCTCCATCTCTCCCCTCCCTCCTTCTTTCTCTACCTCCCCCTTTACTCACTTGAGGCCCGTGTTGATGAGGGCGGTCACGGTGCGTGAGGGGGAAACAGTGAGCACCATGTGGCTCAGCGCCATCTCCGCGTCCTGCCTGATAAAGCTGCTGGCCTCTCCCGCCTTCTGCAGCAGTGCCCGGGCCGCACCCTCTACCTCTGGGTCCATGCCCTGGCCCAGGTTGGTGAACAGGTGTGCCAGTGTCACCATGGCAGCACGGGAGACCACAGAGCGCAGATTCTTCACCTGGGTCAATGGTAGAAGAAGACCTTGTATCACTTTGACATACATACTGAACACAAAGAGGTCATTACTGCTGTTTAACAAATGTCCTAGCCTCATGATGTTACACTTTGTAAAAAGCACTAAGAGGTGGAATCTCACTGAGTCCAATATAGCATTATGAAGTCATCCCCACAAAAATATTCTCATCTCTGGAACAATAAACCCATCCTCTCCCATGGTTTACAGCAGAGAGGCTCTGACCTCTTTGGTGATGGCCAGACACAGGTCATGCAGGCTGGGCAGCAGCACCTCAGTGTGGTGCTCACACAGACACCTGATGGAGGTCAGGGCCTCCACCTTCTTCTCCCTGCAGCACCACCAACAACAATACAGTAAACCCACAGCAACATCACTATGTATACATGTTAGCATAATTTAACTTGCTTAAAGAAAAATGGTTAAGCATTCTTGATTAAAACTTTCATCATTTCAATGACTGTAATGTGTGTATCTCTGGCTTTCTTCCCACCATCCGTCAGTGCTGAGAAGCCCGAGTGCGTGTTGGAGGGTCTGCTCTGGATGTGCCACAGGGGGGCGTCTGGCTGGCCCTGGTTTCTCCTTAGCCTGCTGCCTCTCCCTCGTCTGTTTAGCTTTCCGCACTTCCTTCTTCTTCACCTCCTTTACCTCATCCACCTTCCTCTCTTCCTCCTTCCTCACTGCCAGGGACTCCGCAGACTTTTGCTCTGGGAGGTCAAAGGTTACTTTTTTCCCTTTCTAACTACCTGTCTGCACTGTCTTTGCAAACTGTTGTCACTTTTATGTATCATCGCACTGCATTTGTGTTTAACTAGGCGATGCCATGCCTTTCTTCTGAAAGAGTGTGTGTCTATATCTTTTCGAAGTTTGGACAAATTCATTTGTAACCAAGGCTTTAAACAAAAGACAATACAGTTAGTGCATGGTCTACTTTTCACAGTAGTGGCTACAAGAGATCATGGACATTTGAAATGTGATTTAGGGCATACATATCTCTAATCCATGTCACCATCACTACAGCCCTAGTTTGTGTGTGGTGTGTGTGTGTGTGTGTGTGTGTGTTTGCTATTACAGAATATTCCTTCAGTACTCACCTTCCACAGCAGTGACGATACCGACTGCCGATGTCTTCCTCAAGCGGGGCAGCTTATTGCGGATCTGTCCGCTGTTGGATGTCTGCGGTTTGGTTGACTGTGGGGGTGCGGGGGCAGTGGGCGGAGTGGATGTCCTGAGTAAGGGCAGCACGCACAGCTCCCGTGGGGTCCTGATGTCCACCAAGTTGATGTTGGCTGCAGAGCTGCCTGAGCGGTTGGACTCGATCTCAGTGAGCTTCATCTCCTTGGCAACACGCGAGGCCTCCTGTTTGAGCCATTCCTTTACGTCCTGCAAGATTTTCAGGGACTTCACCCTGGAATCGCCATCCTCTTCCTGCTGCAGCATGATGTTGGCCTGGCAACTGTCATGGTGACCTCTGGGCTTCAGGCCGACATCATGAATGACTTTCTCACAGCGCCTGACCTTCATCGGCTTTGGCTTTGTTGCACTCTCACTGGTGGTCACCCTAGCAACAGCAGGTGGAGCTGGTGCCGTTGAGGCTGTGGACAGGAGCCCAGACTGCTGCTGCTGCGACTGCTGCTGGGATGCGGACCCTATGGGGGGCAGCACCCTTGGCATGGGTCGCAGGAAAGAGCCACTGCTTTCCAGCTTTTTACCTCTGAGTTTGCTCAGCCCCTCTTTAAGTCTGAAGAAATCCATGGAGATTTACATAAAAAATGTAAATGTAGAAAATTAAACGTATCCGCGATCATAAAGCAAGCTGCTCTGAATAACAATTTGCGACAAGTGATGGAAAATATATATTTCGTCAGGGGACACCAAGGTGACATTGTGACCTCGCCATTATGACGTCAGACAAGTGGCTTTGATAGCTCTCGTTCTTACAGACGTTCATAGCGGTTCCTAGCAAAGATTTTACAGGGCTACGCCCGTTCTTATACATTCTATGGCTACGCCACGGAGTATTGAGCATAAACCGTAAAAGTGTTGAAAGAGAGAGAGAGTCGCCAACGTCACAACTCTTTCCCTGCACTTTCCACACGTTTTATTTTGGCAAAGGGGAGGAGGGGGAATCCCCTTTTATGCAGACCAGAGTAAAGGCTCGTTTACTGAAATGAACGGGACACGTATGGAACCAATAAATTGGTCATTACAACTTTTTGGAGTTGATGAGGGTTTTTTTAGAATCTTGTTTCTTTGCAATAACTTGAAGTCTAATAGTTTAAGTTATTGTTTGAATTTTTAGAAAATGAGCTTTATTTCAGGTCAGGCAGGTACCACTTACTCTATTTAGTTGTTAGCGAACTAGATTAAATTGAGAGGTGTCACTTTGCTCACTCACACCCACCTATACTGTGAAAAATTATGTTGTGGGGTAGTACATTCAACTGATAAAAATGGTTTATTTTTTCCTCAAGAATATTGGTCCGCAAATGTAATGTAGGCCTAATGCAAGAGGTAGATTATACACTCACTACCTAATAGTAAACAGTATGAACTGCTACTGGCAAGAAATGAGTGAACTATATTTAATTTGTATTTATACACAGTAACAAATCATTTTGTCGGGTATGCAGATATTTATATAGCCTACGTGCATAATGTTTCCTGGGAGTGGACTTTAGGGCGTGCTCGTGTGCAGAAGCCAGAGATTAAGCCTCGAGCAGTTGGGAAGGTAAGTTGGCTGTGTTGTGTATTAAATCCTATATACAGTCTATGATTAAACCTTGAATGCAAAAACATAACTTGTTTAAAAGGAAGGAATCACATTCAAGCTGTAGGCTAGTTGGCATGCTTTTAAATGAACCCACTGTAATTCCGATTTCACCACTGTAGCTAATTCTCGCGCCATGCAGTTAGCTATTTCATCATTCGCACAATGTAGAAACTTTGCCATGCATGCGGTAAGTTTCTTCTGCTGTCTATTGTTGTGTTGGTCCTACTGACCATTACTTAGATGTTTGTAGTTGTTTTGGGAGTAGTTGCGTTGGCTGAGTATTATAATGTACACACGCCATCTAGTGGCCGTTTTTGCCCATATTCTGCCCATATTCCCATTACGTTCTCGTTTAGCACGAGAGGTTGTCGTTGCTAGACAGCGGGAGCCGCTCATTTAGCTGTCCTGTCAGTGTTCAAAACGGTTAGTTCCAGTCTCTTCAATTTCTCAAAGTTGTGATTCCCCACGGGGACAATGCCTGTAAGTAACACCGTATTTTTGTTGTATTGTGTTTGTAATGTGTCAGTTGTACAAAGTGAATAAGATTTCAGATATTTATCCGTAAACTTGAAGTTGGTACTGTAATCGTTCGTTCGTTTATATTGCTAGTAGACTACTGTAAGCTTCCCGCGGTCAACCGCAACTGTAGATGAACAATGTTATTGATTTTGGGCTTGTACTTGTGTAATGTGTATGTTTGCGTGATTCAGATGAACAATATCAATCTAAGACATATTTTTGTTTCTGTTTAGTTTTACAGTGAAATGTTTACACTCGCATTGTGTAAAATAAATGCCTAAGAAAATGAGAGAAGACGGATTCCTCCTTTGTCCTTATGGCAACTGTTAACTACTGGATAACTGAACAGTCTCGTTTAGTGAGGCCAGAATAATTGTTGAGTTCAAGGTTAGCTATATTACCGTTCTCACAATGTAGAAACTTAGAAAACCGCCTAAGCCAAAGATATTTGCAGTCGAGTTTGCCTATCTTGTAAAATGGTATCTGGCTAGTCTTGGTGGTAGGTCTGTTTTTCATGATTAAGGTAACGTGAACTGTACAGAGCAGCAGGTATAGCTGTTCTTTATGACCATGTACTGTCAATACATTAAATTCGAAGATGATGCACAACGTAGTTGACTTAAAATATTAAAACGTGCTAAAGACGGCATATTATTTACCCAACGTAAGTTTAGAAGGCCTAGTGATGGCTAATGTGAATGAACACGTTTTGATGAACTTTGGTTAGCTCTCAGCGTTGAATGCCTGCTGCTTTCATAGTTAAAGGAATAGACACACTTGACTTGATCTATCCCCGCAGTCCTCAGAGTTGAATAAGTGAGCAGTCGTTTCCCAGCAGACCCATTGTCCGAATCTGGCAGCACTGACTTTAGCTTATCTTAGCATAGTAGCTGTAATCTAGCGTTGCGAAGTAGCCAATTGTGGCAAAAGTGAATCAATTCACATGATTTTTTTGTAATTACTTGCCGTGGCCTGTGCATTCAGATCGAGTACAAATGACAAAAAATGAGTGAATTGATTTACTTTTGCCACAATTCAGTGACATTGTTTTGCAACTTAATTATTTAACGTTTCCGCACACCAGTTCCAAAAAAGTGCAGAGCACCGCGCTGCAGTCTCATAGCGTACTTGAGAGATAATAATTGTTAATATGTTAAAATTTATTGCAGTGTCTTTCTTTTTTTAACATACAGAATGAGTGAGGACTACGTGGACCAGTCGATGAAGCGGCTTGTCATTCGTAATTCCACAGCAGGGGAGGACCTGTACGATGGGGTCATCATAATAGGCCTCAAAGTCCCCAATGGCTGTGGAAACTAGAGGTGGGCACGGTCAAGACCGGTTTTGTCCTTTCTGCCTAGAGGACGTGGGGCACCTGGTTTTAGAATCCCAGATGGCACTCTGTCACCAAGGAACACCTCTAGCAGGGCTGGGTCGACGGCTGTGGGCAACGAGGAGGAAGAGCAGGTAGTTCCCAGGAGCCCAGACTGCTGCTGCTGCTGTGACTGCTGTGGCTGCTGCTGGGATGCGGTGCCTATGTGGGGCAGCACCCTCGGCATGGGTCGCAGGAGGGAGCCACCGCTTTCCAGCTTTTTAGCCCGAAGTTTACTCAGTCCCTCTTTAAGCCTAAAGAAATCCATGGACTCTTCAAGTTAACCAATTCAGAGATGACTGTAGCCTGATGGGTATAAGTACAGAGGATGAAAAGATCTGACCTTAACATACAAAAAAATCAGATTTACATAAAAATGTAAATATTCACGTCTCCACGAATCTTTCCAGTCAATGAAGCAGCTTGTCATTCGTAATTCCACAGCAGGGGAGGACCTGTACGATGGGGTCATCATAATAGGCCTCAAAGTCCCCAATGGCTGTGGAAACTAGAGGTGAAAGAAGAGTTGGGATCCGGCTAAGTTAACCGGCTCTCTAACATCACTCACGAACCATGGATCTAGACGTATATTTAACCGGCTCAGTTGAGTCCTACCATATTTGATTGATATATAATCAATAAATGGCACCACTTAAACATCTTGCATCTCAGTTGGCAGAGAAATGAAACATACCCGACTTGAGCACAACTACTGGATCCAAGCAGTAGCGCAAGCATAGGCACTCAGTCACTTACTCTTAACTTTTCTGACTCAGCTGCAAGGATCCAACCGACTTAACTTAACCGAGATCCGTCACTCATGGTGGATCCTGAGTTTTGTTTCACTCGCGGCTTGCTGTTTTCGGTTGGCTTGACTACTGAATCCCTGCTTGATCGCGGCCCTGCAAAAGCTGTAGCGGAATGAATCCCCTGCATACCCCAATGGCGGTCTCGCACACAGGCACGAGTTCTCCCTGTTGTTGCCTCCTATGACTGTCGTATTAGCTTGTTGCCTATGTTGTGTCAATGAATACTTTGCTGATCCACTCCATATCCATTTTGCCCATAAGACAACAAAATAATAACAATTAAAATAAAATATTGTTTTGTAGTGGTTACTGGTAACCCCCCCCCCCCCCAAAAAAAAATACAGCGCTTCAGAGTCACATAGCTAGTGATCGAAGATTTATGTAAATGTTACAAGCTGAAAGCATTTTGTACTGGACAGGAGAGATGGCACGAAGGAGATTGATTGACAATATTCTACAGTCCCTTAGGGCGCATAACACAATGCGCTTTAAAGAAATGAATTTAAGGTTGTATTTTGCACTCTTGTTATTCTTTGGTATTGTTTATATGGGTTTTTTTTTTCATAATTTACTTAATGTTTGTGCTTTTAATGTAGTCTCAAAGTCAACTTTGATACTACTTTGTTTATAATATAACGTAAAGCAATTGGCACTTTTTCACATTCTTCTGCCATTTCTTGTGTGTTATTTAATTTAATTACCACCGTATTTGCACAAATTGTTCCATTTGTTGTTGTTTCTGATTTGTGTGTGGATTTATTTTCCATATTAATTAAAAAATAACCAATGGTCCAACCCTTAAAACACCACTTTCATTACCTTGTTATTAGCATTCTGCTGAATGGGCCTACTTGCTGACTTGCGAAATATACCTAAAGACTCTTGCTAACATTTCAGTTGGGCAATTTTGTGTCAAGTAACTCGCACAACCCCACTCATATCACTAAGTGACTCAAAATGATCCGAATCCCTCCAATGATCAGAATTACACATTTCTAGTGGAAACGAAACGAAAGCATGCGAAAGCATGTGCTTAGGGGTCTGATCTAAGCCCTGAACCTCAAGTATCCTTTTAAAAAAAAGTATACGTTCCATGTATTTCAGAATATTTAAAAAAAAAAAAAAACAACAACAACACCGCTTGTACACACACACATTTTTTTAATGTTTACTCTGCTTGGTTATTAAAACACAAAATTACCTTTGATGTCTCTTCTGTGTCTGAGAAATTATTTCATTTTGATAAGATATTAATAATAAGTAATAAGTAGTAATACTAGAAGGTTATATGAAGGGGGTTTATGTTACCCAATTTTTATGAGTAATTATTCCTTTGATATACTCAGTCAGACCATGTAATTTCTTTTAGTGTATCATAGCTACTGAAATTGGCTTATCTTTACCCAAAATACTGGGTTAAATTTACCCAAATTGAGTGAGTGCAAATTGTTACCTCACTCTTATTGGGTAAATTGTATAGGTTGCTTTTTACAGTAATGTTGCTCATATTAGCTTCACCAGCGAACATCGTCCTTTACTTTGGGGCAGGGGTCCATCTGAACAGTATGGTAAAATAAAAGCAAATAAAGTATGAATGTGATCATATGAGGCGGACACTCCAGTCAGTGCAAGACAGGTGAAGTAAGCAGTAATACCCGTATGACAGGTTCTCTCTCTCTCGTTCGCTCATGCTCTTATAAGATGTTAACTCATAATTGTTGCCTCTTTAGTTTGTTACATGTATACAATTGACTTCAAGTTATATTTTATAATAAGTTTTAGACAAACGTATCTTCTCATAGAAGGCACAGAGAGGAATCAAACAATTGGATTGGGGTTGTTGGAATTGGGGTTATTTATTATTAGGGTAAGGGATATTAGGGAGTTTTTTTTTTTTTTTTTTTTTTTTTTTGGATGTTTGTGTGTTTCGGGGGGTGTTAGTGGGTCCAAGTGACATGTAATGTTGTGAGGGAAAAAAGGAGTGCTGAGAACACTCAACTTTAAACATGTGCTGGAAAATGTCAGATGTTGAACTGACTCATAAAGTATGAAGCTTATTAAGGGCAGAAGTTGGTCTTACTCCTCTGGAATCTCAGCACACATCCCTGAAACAAAGTAAAACATAATTTAACATGACCATAATTTTTTTTAAAGTAGTTCAGGTTTGTTAATAACATTATGGTGTCTTCGATAAATCCCTCATTACCTGTGCTGGCATTTGGTGATGATCTCCTTGATGTCATTTTGGTCTCTCCGGGGGGCAAATTTATCTACCATCTTCATAATGTCGGGGTGGGAAGCCAAGATGGCCAGAGTATTACGGGCGTGGGTCCTGTTTCAGACACAGATCACACACATAAACAATCATTAATTTACAGTAAAGACATGCACATCAATTCATTTACAGTAAGGACATACACATCCATACATTTACAAGTAAAATACATTTACTTACACTAAGGAAATCACCATATATTGTTATGTAATATAGCTCTAGAACAAATGCAAATACTGTGCATTTCTTGAATATCAAATCTGTGTTGCTATATATATATATATATATATATATATATATATATATATACATATGTTGATTAAGATAAAGTAAGTGATTGGTGGTGTATTTGTAAGTCTGTGGCTGATGATGCAGAAATAGGATGTATGTTCTACCACCTGACTTCCTGTGCGGAGTCCAGAGCAAAACAGCTGATGGCGTGGACGAAGCGGTCGGTTAGCTCGGACCTGCCGGACAGAAGGTAGGAGGAGTCCACGGCCTCGGCTAGGGTCTCCAGGTGCTGAGCAGCACTCGCCCTCACGGCCGCACAACGATGCCTGAGGAGAAGAGAGCCAATCAGAGACCCGAGGGGGAGACAGCACACCCAACAAGACTAGAAGACTACGTATAGAACTAGAGAACCAGATAAACCACACAGAAACAAAGCCATGGAAGACGGGACCCAGCAAGAGCACAGAACCAGACATTACACAACAGAATTAGAACCAGAAAGACAACTAGATACAAAGGGGCAGATATGGTCCTCTAATTCTCTCTTACTATTCTTTCTCTATCTCTCCCCTCCCTCCTTCTTTCTCTACCTCCACCTTTACTCACTTGAGGCCTGTGTTGATGAGGGCGGTCACGGTGCGTGAGGGGGAAACAGTGAGCACCATGTGGCTCAGCGCCATCTCCGCGTCCTGCCTGATAAAGCTGCTGGCCTCTCCCGCCTTCTGCAGCAGTGCCCGGGCCGCACCCTCTACCTCTGGGTCCATGCCCTGGCCCAGGTTGGTGAACAGGTGTGCCAGTGTCACCATGGCAGCACGGGACACCACAGAGCGTAGATTCTTCACCTGGGTCAATGGTAGAAGAAGACCTTGCATCACTTTGACATACATACTGAACACAAAGAGGTCATTACTGCTGTTTAACAAATGTCCTAGCCTCATGATGTTACACTTTGTAAAAAGCACTAAGAGGTGGAATCTCCAATATAGCATTATGAAGTCATCCCCACAAAAATATTCTCAGCTCTGGAACAATAAACCCATCATCTCCCATGGTTTACAGCAGAGAGGCTCTGACCTCTTTGGTGACGGCCAGACACAGGTCATGCAGGCTGGGCAGCAGCACCTCAGTGTGGTGCTCACACAGACACCTGATGGATTTCAGGGCCTCCACCTTCTTCTCCCTGCAGCACCACCAACAACAATACAGTAAACCCACAGCAACATCACTATGTATACATGTTAGCATAATTTAACTTGCTTAAAGAAAAATGGGTAAGCATTCTTGATTAAAACTTTCATCATTTCAATGACTGTAATGTGTGTAGCTCTGGCTGTCTTCCCACCATTCGTCAGTGCTGAGAAGCCCGAGTGCGTGTTGGAGGGTCTGCTCTGGATGTGCCACAGGGGGGCGTCTGGCTGGCCCTGGTTTCTCCCTAGCCTGCTGCCTCTCCCTCGTCTGTTTAGCTTTCCGCACTTCCTTCTTCTTCACCTCCTTTACCTCCTCCACCTTCCTCTCTTCCTCCTTCCTCACTGCCAGGGACTCCGCAGACTTTTGCTCTGGGAGGTCAAAGGTTACTTTTTTCCCTTTCTAACTACCTGTCTGCACTGTCTTTGCAAACTGTTGTCACTTTTATGTATCATCGCACTGCATTTGTGTTTAACTAGGCGATGCCATGCCTTTCTTCTGAAAGAGTGTGTGTCTATATCCTTTTCGAAGTTTGGACAAATTAATTTGTAACCAAGGCTTTAAACAAAAGACTATACAGTTAGTGCATGGTCTACTTTTCACAGTAGTGGCTACAAGAGATCATGGACATTTGAAATGTAATTTAGGGCATACATATCTCTAATCCATGTCACCATCACTACAGCCCTAGTTTGTGTGTGGTGTGTGTGTGTGTGTGTGTGCGTGTGCTATTACAGAATATTCCTTCAGTACTCACCTTCTACAGCAGTGACTACACCGACTGCCGATGTCTTCCTCAAGCGGGGCAGCTTATTGCGGATCTGTCCGCTGTTGGATGTCTGCGGTTTGGTTGACTGTGGGGGTGCGGGGGCAGTGGGTGGAGTGGATGTCCTGAGTAAGGGCAGCACGCACAGCTCCCGTGGGGTCCTGATGTCCACCAAGTTGATGTTGGCTGCAGAGCTGCCTGAGCGGTTGGACTCGATCTCAGTGAGCTTCATCTCCTTGGCAACACGCGAGGCCTCCTGTTTGAGCCACTCCTTTACCTCCTGCAAGATTTTCAGGGACTTCACCCTGGAATCGCCATCCTCTTCCTGCTGCAGCATGATGTTGGCCTGGCAACTGTCATGGTGACCTCTGGGCTTCAGGCCGACATCATGGATGACTTTCTTACAGCGCCTGACCTTCATCGGCTTTGGCTTTGTTGCACTCTCACTGGTGGTCACCCTAGCAACAGCAGGTGGAGCTGGTGCCGTTGAGGCTGTGGGCAGGAGCCCAGACTGCTGCTGCTGCTGCTGCTGCTGTGACTGCTGCTGGGATGCGGACCCTATGGGGGGCAGCACCCTCGGCCTGGGTCGCAGGAAAGAGCCACTGCTTTCCAGCTTTTTACCTCTGAGTTTGCTCAGCCCCTCTTTAAGTCTGAAGAAATCCATGGAGATTTACATAAAAAAAATGTAGACTCATACGAAAATTAAACGTATCCGCGATCATAAAGCAAGCTGCTCTGAATAACAATTTGCGACAAGTGATGGAAAACATATATTTCGTCAGGGGACACCAAGGTGACATTATGATCTCGCCTTTGTGACGTCAGACAAGTGGCTTTGATAGCTCTCGTTCTTACAGACGTTCATAGCGGTTCCTAGGAAAGATTTTACAGGGCTACGCTGAGCATAAACAGTAAAAATGTTGAAAGAGGGAGAGTCGCCAACGTCACTTTCCTCACGTTTTATTTTGGCAAAGGTGGGAGGGGGGAATACCCTTTTATGTAAACCAGAGTAGTCTCGTTTCACTGAAATGAATGGGACACGTATGGAACCAATAAATTGGTCATTACAACTTTTTGGAGTTGGTGGGTGTTTTTTTTAGAATCTTGTTTCTCTTTGCAAAAATGTGAAGCCTAATAGTGTAAGTTTTTGTTTGAATTTTGAGAAAATTAGCTTTATTTCAGGTCAGGCAGGTTACCACTTAGGCTACTATTTAGTTGTTAGCGAACTAGGCTAAACTGAGAGGTTTCCACTTCGCTCACTTACACCCACCATTACTGATATTATTAGCTTCATCAGCTAACATCGTCCTTTACTTTGGGGCAGGTGCCCATCAGAAGAGTATGGCAAAATAAGAGCTGACAAAGTATGAATGTGATCACATGAGGCGGACGCTCTGAGGCATCAGGGGCCTCATTTATAAAGACTTGCGTAGAAACCTTCCTTGATTTTATCTAAGAACTTTTCTGATTTGATCGTAAGTGCGATTCAGAGAAAACGAACGTACGCACGAAATCCATGCGTACGCCAATCATTCGGTTATAAATCACAAATGATCGTGGAATTGTGTGCAGCTGAATGCTCCGCCCTCAAAACGCCCCTGTTTAATGAATTAACATATAAAATGAGCTCATCCTCAAAGCAAAAACTCTCTGTGACAATGGCAACTAAAGAGGAACGCAAAAAAAAAATTCCCTTCCCTTCAGCATGCCGATGCTGGGCTCCACTACCGACCGCGCACGGGCATGTTTAGTGTTAAAGTGGGCCTCCTCGGCTGTCTTCGTGTGCGCAATCGGGGTGAGCAGCCATTTCTTCAATAACCTCGTTGTCCTGCTGACAGAAATTATTAATTTAACCTCATGTTCCTTCTAAAAAGCAAATAAATTGAGCGACATTTTTAAAGGGTTTACCTACCTACAACACTACAATTACGCACAATGAAGGAATCGTGCGTTGACGCTGGCCAGCGCGCAACAGCATTCAAGATTGCCATACGAGCATCACAAATGAGCTGCACATTTATAGAGTGGAAGTTTTTTCTGTTGACATACATATACTCGTTCACATGTGGAGCTCGTATGGCAACGTAGGTGCAGTCTATCGCACCGATCACATTTGGGAACCCTGTTTTACGCACGAAATCCTCCTTCACTTCTTGCTGTTCCTGGGCACTGTATGGGAATCTATATATATATAATCGAAATATATATTTTTAAAGTATTGGTAGGGCACTTCTGCTTATATCAGCCTAATCCTAATCATATTACAGTGAAAGAGGCGAGATTGTCTTTTTTAATGAAATTCTTAGCCCGTGCATCGGAAAATATCTGCAATACCAGGCATAACCACAAGGACATGGTCGTACGCCAAGCTGGAACCTGACGTGGAAGTAAGTACTTTTCCACGTCAAAGATGTTTTTTATAAATCTGTACTTTGACGTGAATTCGTTCGTACGAACACTCTAAGATCAAATATGTGCGTAAGAACGTTTTATAAATCAGGCCCCAGATGTTTTAAAAAAGACACATTGAGACAATACCAGTGATATGAAATGATCTCTAGTGCACATGTTGTAATGATGTAGTGCGATTTTGGAATGTTAGAAGTTGTATCTGGTGAATACGAGGTGAATAAACTCTATTTATAGGTGGATAAACAGCTGGAACTCTATTTCTAAAATTGAAGAGGTGGGTAAAGAAAATATGCGTCATGCCTAAAGAGTTCAAAAGCTCAAAAATGTGTCTTTGTCTGCCATTGTCACTGCTGCAGGTACCACCACAACATATTCCCCGCCATTGTCTAATAACTGCACAGTCATTAATCCCACATTTCTATCGCCAATCTGTGTGACATTCCACTGCACACTCACCCCTGCAAACCCCACCACCACCGCTACAGATTTTCACAGAGCAATAGTAGAACATGTATTGAATCAAAGTAATGTACAAGTATTTCATTTGGAAAATTGTGTACTGCTTTGTCATTTCTACTACATATAATGACCAATGTCAGTTTTGTCCATACAGGTGGATGCCCATGGCCTAGGTTGATGTCTAACTTTAACATTGTTGAGGAAGTCCCTCATATATTTTTTAAGTAATAAATAAATAAATAAATAAAAAAGGCTCATGTACATGAACAAAAGCCTAAAAAAAGCATAGCCGTTTCTGTTTGTTGCACCCTCCTCTGCTCCCCGCCCTCCTGCTCCTCACACCGCAGCTATATCTCTAGAGCCACCTCTTTTTGTCTTGTTTCTGCTGCCCTTTCTGTAAGACTGTCCTCCTTCTCTGTGTTCATCATTGCCTCCGTGCTCTCCCAAACTGCAGGAACATCATTGGCAATTTGTTGAAAGCTCTGCCTAATGCTTTTCCTTGTTTCTGAGAAGGACAAAGTATTTCACATCATTACAACAGTCAGGAAAACTAACCAACATTTGCTAGATAAAACCACACTCCACAATACCTTGTCTGCTTCTTTGGGGGACGGTCCCCCGATCGCAAGAGTCCTCTGGTCACTTTGTGTGAGCAATTATGTCTGCCTGCCATGCAAACTGGACATTAAGTTATCAATCCAGCACAAAACAAATGGGCTAGTTTTATTAAATGCAAAGAAAAAAACTCACAAGAGGATATACAGTGGATTCCAGAGAAAATAATGAACAGCTCTGAACAATGCTGCAGCACTTCTCCCAGGTCATCCCAAGCCCCAACCCCTGCATGGCCATGGCCGCACATGATCACTGCTCTGAATCATACATCCGCACGTTCTAGGCCCTGGCTCAGTCGGTTGACTTGCTGATGACAATAATTGTGAACCAGGGTGTGAAACTGGGCCGTTTCAAGCAGTCCCTATCGGTCTACCATACCCAATGTCTCAGGATTTGGACTGGGCAACCCTTACAGCGTCCTTCAAGTTTGCCTTTTGTATTGGCATCATCTGATCTGTTGTTTTCTCAGGGCAATCAATGGTATCCAGTCTACCTGAGCTGAAGGCAAACAAAAAACCTTATTTGATGACTGAGATTTAAGAAAAAAAGTATTTGGTCAATCTGAAATTGATTAGGTCAGCAATAGTGACTGATATTCATACAAGAATTATTTCCTGAGGTAATTTTTTTTATTTCCTGAAGCATAATTTTGTCACAGTTCCTCAAGAACAATGCTGTGACTCCAGTATTGTTTAAAGTTGACCACCCATGGCAGTAGAGCAAAAAGAGGCTGCCATGAGATTATCTGATGGAAGATATTCTTCATTTTATGTAATTTTCATTTCATTTATTTATTTAGCACATAAGGACAGCACACTATATACATACATACACAATAAACATAAATGTAAATGCTCCAGTGTTAGCCAGCAAGCTCATTTTCAACTGTAGTTCTTTTGGTCAGATTATTTGTAACTGTAAATGACCAGCTGTTACTAAAAGCAAATACTGCAAAAAAAATCTTTCGGAAAATGTGGTGCCTATTTCAAGAATGCACAGTTCAAAACTTACAGAAAGCATACGGTACAAATGTATGCGCTACCCATGTGTATAGCCAGTGTCCGTACAGAAGAGATGCTGAAATTACATTGAGCTGCAATTTTGTCTTTGTACCTGTAGGTGGTGAAAAAGAGACCTTCACTTCTGGTGGGTATCTCCCATAGACAGAAGAAATCTCCTCTGCACTCTCAGAGGAGCCAAAGAAGCATAACATTCTCCCCAAGTTCTTTTCTCGTATCACCAAGGTTCTGTAAAAAAAAACATGGCTGAACTAGCTAAATAGGGGAGGAGTGTGTTCCACAATTGAAAAATACATTTTGAAACTATAACCACTTATGCTATCTCTTCATTTCCTCAAAACAAAATTCTTCTTTCTTCTGACTGAATGATTGGTTCTTAAAATTTCAGATTCTCCAGGTACATGTACTGTATATTTACATACTTACATGCATAATAAAGTGAATTAATGTAAGATCATTCAAAGCATTGAATGGTGCCTAATCCAACCCAAGAAGGCCAAAGCTGACAAGCATGAAGTCACGTGTACATACACGATGGTATAACAACGGGTCCAAGCTAATTGATTAAACAACAACTTAACTTTGCAACTTCCCATGAATCGTCCAAACTTTGCTGTTGGGAAATACCTGAGCCATAAAGGTGAACTTTCGTTGTTATTTTTATTCATATTTCTGTGTCGCCACTATGGTTGAGTGCATTGTGCTTCAGTTCTGTGAAAAATTATGTCCTAGATCTCTTGTTTGACGCTGTTTTCTGTAAGCTATAACAGGTCTAGTGGTTGAACGACTGGCTTTTCCAGTGTTCCTTGTGAATATCCATGACGTGTCAATAAGGCACCTCTGATTGGGCAAATTCGCTGTCTTTCGCTCACCTAGCTTCTGTCCACTGTTCTCAATGGATGTGAGCGTGCCATACATGGCTCTGGGCGGGGCTTACGACCTAGTGACGTAGATAGGTTTAGCATGCTCTGATCCGCTCGTTTTGGTTAGCTCGACCCTTCAATGACCAGTAAAACCATGAGGGTCGAATTTCACGTCTTGGAATGCTGCGTGCATATACTGCTTGTTGTGACCCACCACATTGTAACTAGAGCTACTAAAAGTGGTTTTTGACAGAAGGACCCCTTTAAATGATCCTTTGGACTAATGTAGCTGTAAACATCGTTAGTTGTCTGGTATGAACAATGTTGTTGGAAAAACCAACAAAGTTGCTAAGGAAGCTAGCAACGACGGTTCAGTCAAAATGGATCACAGAGCAGCAAGACGCATCAAAACAGACATCAAAGCGCGCACCATCACCCCACGCAAATAGTACAGGTCTCTTACGGTACAGAAGGTCCCGACACCTCTGCAGAGTGGTCCAACTCCACAGGCCTTTGTAAATTAACCAAAACACAGCAGTTGGTCCAGATCTGATTAATACTGCCAGCAACTGTAAGTGGAATAACTGTGTCAAAGATATGGAATTCTTTTACCCTTCTGATGACTTTTTCCACAAGGATCCTAAAATGGGCTATAGCTTGCATCTGCTCAGTCTCCTGCCTTAAGAACTGAGCGTTGTGCTCGGAAGGCAAAATGAAGAGTTTTGCTCCCACAGTGTTGAGCATATTCTCAATCAAGAAACTCTTATCTGCCACAACAGCATCTCCATTCTCCAACAAACTGATGATACCTGACTGTCTTGTGATTTCCTTGTCAGAGATTCCATCAGAGTACAGCTTTGACACAAACGACACAGCACCTGAAGGAGATACACCAATAAGACCCCTGAGTGTGGTATGACTCTTGTATGCACTGTATGTGCAAGAGTGCAAGGTAAGTAAACTTGGCGTTTCACAATGCAACTCTGTGCAGTCAAGAATCACTCTAACATCTGGACGAAACTCCCTGAAGTTTTGTGGCAGTCGTCTCCTTAACTGCTCTCGGGTAAGCCAGAGAGGCAATGAACCCAAAACCTGATATAGATAGTTTGCCCATGTAATGACAATGCAGACAACAGTTGATATGGACACACAAAACATACCTGCTAAAACCTTTTCTTTGAGTCCAACAGCTGTACGTAAACAGTAAAGAAAGAACTCATCGATCAAAGGCAGCTTTCTTTGGAGACTGGGCACCGTCTCAGTTGTTGCTTCTAAGCCCATTCTCTGTGCTTTATTCCAGTGTTCCAACACGCTTGCTGAAGGTTCAATGGCCCGCCAGAATTTTCTGAAGACGCGCTCTGATGGGAACCTGGTGTAGTAATGGAAATCATCATCTGAGGCACAATATCTGGAAAGCTGGGACTTCTGCATGAGCGTAAGTCTTCTTACTTGGGCCTCTAGTTCTTCTACCCTTGTCAAAGCTACATTCAATGCACCTGTTGTGAGCAGAGAAGACACAGAAGACCATTTTATGTGATTAGATGGTAAGCAAACAAAATCATTTGCATTTCGACCAGAAATAAAAAAATACAGAGTAGGATGGTTAAATACATTTTACAGGCATTTTGCCATGAAGATAACCTGCTGGATGCCCCTGTACTAACTAAACTGAACATGAGAAAACCACTACCAAGAAACATTTGTAGAGAGAGTGGGAGACTTTATTATTCGTAAATGAGAAACTGATTAATCAAAATTTAATTTACATGTCAAGTCCAGCAATACATCAAAACACTTTCCCGCACTGTGTGTATTTGAAAGACATGGAAATGTTTGCAAGTTAGCTTGTCCTGTTATTGCCGGCTAATTTAGCATCCTACATACCCAAACATAAAGTTCACTTTTGAATTTTTTTTTGAAGTGAATTTAAATGACATTTTTGAAGATTAACAACATCCCCATGAGGACCCTGTCCCTGATACTAGGCGCGTTCAACTTAGAAACCCGCTTGTCAGCGTTTGTCTGCGTCTGTCTACATACGTCAGCAAGAACTGTGTGTCACAGCATGGGCGGGCGTTTAAAAGGCTTCGGTCAAGCACCACCTGATCTTCATAGTAGATGACGGAGAGGTCATGTGTTGTGTGTGGGGGACAAGGAGGGGGCGGGCAGTTGTAGTAGGGTGCATTGAGACTTCAAGTCATGTCGAGACGTTTTTTTAATAGCACATTTAAACAAAACAACAGAGATGTCCCAAAGTGCTGCACAACACAAGGATGAAAAATAACACGGCAAAACCATAACCCAAAGACCATTAATAGGTATAGCCTACTGACACAAAGCAATAAAATAAAAACGAGATTAAGAAATACATAAATAAATAAAAGAGTGATCTTGACAGCATCAGATAAACGCCCCATAACAACCTAAAAAGAGAGAGAAAAGATATGTCTTCAAACTGGACTAAAATAACGTACATATAAGATGAGAAGTTTAGTGCCAGAGTGCTACACAACACACGTGTCCATACATCGCTGAACTTTAAACCAACCAGGGCAAAGTTGCGTCACCACGGAGGCGTTAGTTAGACTCTTGTAAACGTGTGGAAGCATCTACAAGCGCTTACACGATTTGTCTACATGCGTTTACATGCGTTTTACTCACGTAGGTCATATGACCTTGTCACATTTTGGTGACATCACACCTTTCTGGCAAGTCTGACACGATTTCTAACCAGCATGCAACATTTTCATCCCACAATGCAAATGCAAACGCCTGGAAACGCATGCAAACGTTTACATCAAGTCGAATGCGCCGACTGATATGTACCATTGGAAATGAGTATTATTGTGTAGGAAAGTTCTCCGCCACTTGAGTTTTTTTTATGGCTATGTTCAGACTGCAGGGCTTAATGCTCAATTCGGATTTTTTGTGAAATACGTTTTTTTTTTTTTGCAAAGTCGTTCACATTTTCAAATAAATGCAACCTCTATGTGATCTCCGGTGTGCATTTTAAACGCCCCAAAAGTGTCCCCCATGCGATAGTGAACTGGTTCTGGTTCTGTTTCAACTAGAAACTTTCTGAAGAGGATGAGGAGGTCTGAAGAGTCGTGGTAGTTGCAGACTCTGCAACATCATAAACAGCAAGACTCCAGTAGTTGAGGAATGTTGGTGCTGAAGGTATTAATTAACATCTGTTTCCCTTTCTCTTTTTGTGAAACTTGGTTACCACCTATATACGTACAAAAATCAATGTATTGCAGAGTACTACATCTTGTGTGGTGAAGTCATGGGGGTGCTGCGGTATCGAAGATAGATACCTACGAGAACATTAGGGTAAGTTTAGAGATGCTTTTATAGTTTGTAGCTACGGTTCTGTAACTACAACACCAATACTATTAAAGGGGTCCTTCCATCGTTATTTTTATTCATATTGCTGTATCGCCACTATGGTTGAATGCATTGTGCGTCATTTCTGTGAACAATTATGTCCTAGTTCTCTTGCTTGACGCTGTTTTCTGTAAGCTAGAACAGGTCTAGTGGTTGAACGACTGGCTTTTCCGGTGTCCCTCGTGAATATCCATGACGTGTCAATAAGGCACCTCTGATTGGGCAAATTCGCTGTCTTTCGCTCACCTAGATTCTGTCCACTATTCTTCCTCTGGGATGTTGGCATGCCATACATGGCTCTGGGCGGGGCTTACGACCTAGTGACCTAGATAGGTTTAGCATGCTCTGTTTCGCTCGTTTTGGTTAGCTCGACCCTTCAATGACCAGAAAAACCATGAGGGTCGAATTTCACGTCTTGGAATGCTGCGTGCATATACTGCTTGTTGTGATCCACCACGTTGTAAATAGAGCTACTCAAAGTGGTTTTTAGCAGAAGGACACCTTTAAGTTGCTGGAAGCCGCGTCTTGCTGAAGCCTTGCCCTGTGATCATGGGTAACATAAAATGTACGCTTCATATATCATGGATGATGTGTATCATAGCCTGTTGTATTATTGCCGTAACAGAACACCAAAATAGCACATCTGAACCAAATCTACACACATGTACACTTCGCTTATCTTCGACATCTACACAGGTCTTCGTCTACTAAAGCAAATAAAAAGCTTACCTGGGATTGGCCGCACATAGTCGTGGTCCAAGCAAACACTAACAATGGCAGCCGCTTCTCGACCACAACATCCGTCTTGACGATGAACATCAACCCCCAATCGTTCCGTCGACCTCTCAGTAACCGATTTCCTGGGTGAAAGTGTGTCAGTGAGCCAAGGAAAAATACAAGGCACTGCATCTTTCTTGATTTTCTTAAGGCCGGCTGCTGTTGTGATGATGTCGCTGCTGCAAAAGTGAATGCTGCAGATACGCCATCCATCGACATTAAACAGTAGATCTTTCTCTCTCCTAATTGCCCGAACCCAAGTCCTCCTGCGTTCATCGTCACGGGGAAAGGCATGAAATGTCAAGTACGGCTGTTTTTGCTTGCTGTTGCGACATTTAGGTACGCAACACCATGCCTTGGTTCGAACTTGAGCCATGCTTAGGCAAGACGGCTAACCGGAAGTAACAATACTCTTTCCTCTTCTTCTTTGGAATTGTTGGCGGGTTACACTTCACCAACAGACGCATACCGACACCTACTGGTGCAAAGGAGCCTGTCTTTGCAATGTCTTGTTTCCTCCATCCTTATTTCCATCCTTTCCTTTTTCCTCGCCTCCTCGCCCCTCCTCCCGCGAAAGAAACAAGAAAGGAACAATGAGAGGATGAAGGAATCAAGGAGGATTGCAAATGAGAAATGAGACGTCCTTGATCGCTCAGGCACCATGTTAAAACTTTTGACGTTAGTCGGGGGTGAATCCTTTTACTATCTATGGGTGAATCCCAGAACTTTTGACGTCTCACACATCAGCAGCAGCACAGGCAAAAGTCAGGGTACGGACCATAGGGTGCGAACCTGCCTATTGGTAAAAAGCATAACATCGCCTCTACTTCCTGTGCCAGAGTAAGAAGGCTATATCAGAACTTTTTTTTGTTTTTGCTTTAGACTTTATGTGTTTCTTTTCTGGCTTTGTTCGTCTTCTTACTTTGCTATGTGTTGCAACACTGGCTTAGCTGTGTAACTCGTGCTACTCGCCTTTCAAAGAAAAAAAACCCTGTCCGTTTTTCTAGCCTTTGTCAGTTTTTTTCTATTAGAATCTCGGAAGCAAGGTACAACTAAAGTAGCTTGCAGTAAAACTGCGCGACGGTGCTATGAATAAAGTCATTTTTCTTATCAATTTGTTATTAATCACTGTGCGGGCCAAGGGCCAGGTGTACAGTATGTCACAAAAGTGAGTACACCCCTCACATTTTTGTACATTTTTTATTTTATCTTTCTATGTGAGAAGTTTGAAGATATAACACTTTGCAACAATGTAAAGTAGGCAGTGTACAGCTTATATACCAGTGCAAATTTGCTGTTCCCTCAAAATAACTCAACACACAACCATTAATGTTTAAACCACTGGCAACAAAAGTGAGTACACCCCTAAGTGAAAATGTCCAAATTGTGCCCAAATAGCCATTTTTCCTCCCTGGTGTCATGTGATCTGTTAGTGTTACAAGGTCTCAGGTGTAAATGGGTAGAAGTTCTGTTAAATTTGGTGTTATCACTCTCACACTCTCATTGAAAGTTCAATATGGCACCTCATGGAAAATAATTCTCTGAGGATTTAAAAAAGAAAATGGTTATTTTACATGAAGATGGCCTAGGTTATAAGAAGATTGCCAACACCCTGAAACTGAGCTGCAGCACAGTGGCCAAGACCATACAGCGCTTCAAGAGGACAGGCTCTACTAAGAACAAGCCTCGCCATGGCCGACCAAAGAAGTTGAGTGCATGTGCTCAGCATCATATCCGGAGGCTTTGTCTTCAAAATAAGCGTAGGAGTACTGCCAGCATTGCTGCAGAGGTTGAAGGGGTAGGAGGATTGCCTGTCAGTGCGCAGACCATACGCTGCACACTGCATCAAATTGGTCTGCATGGCTGTCGTCCCAGAAGGAAGCCTCTTCTGAAGATGATGCACAAGACAGCCCGCAAACAGTTTGCTGAAGACAAGCAGACTAAGGGCATGGATTACTGGAACCATGTCCTGTGGTCTGATGAGACCAAATTAAAGTTATTTGGTTCGGATGGTGTCAGGTGTGTGGCGGCAACCAGGTGAGGATTACAAAGACAACTGTGTCCTGCTAATAGTCAAGCATGGTGGAGGAAGTGTCATGGTTTGGGGCTGTATGAGTGCTGCCAGCACTGGGGACCTAGACTTCATTAAGGGAACCATGAATGCCAATATTTCCTTTGACATACTGAAGCAGAGCATGATGCCCCCCCTTTAAAACTGGGCCGCAGGGCGGTATTTCAACATGGTAACGACCCCAAGCACACCTCCAAGATGACCACGCCTTGGGTGAGGGTGAAGGTGATGGACTGGCCTAGCATGTCCCCAGACCTGAACCCAATTCAGCATCTGTGGGACATCCTTAAATGGAAGGTGGAGGAGCTCAAGGTCTCAAGCTCAAGGTCAGCTCTGTGATGTTGTCGTGTAGGAATGGAAGAGGATTCTAGTGACAACCTGTGAAGCTCTAGTGAACTCCATGCCCAAGAAAGTTAAGGCAGCGCTGGAAAATAATGGTGGCCACACAAAATATTGACACTTTGGGGACAATTTGGACATTGTCACTTAGGGGTGTACTCACTTTTGTTGACAGTGGATTAGACATTAATGGTTGTGTGTTGAGTTATTTTGAGGGAACAGCAAATTTGCACTGCTATAGCTGTACACTGCCTACTTTACGTTGCAGAAAAGTGTTCTATCGTTAGACTTCTCCCATGGAAAGATACAATAAAAACGTACAAAAATGTTAGGGGTGTACTCACTTTTGTGACATACTGTATATAGCACATGTGACCAGCTTTGGTTTACAACTATTGCATAAACGAGGTTAAATAATAGGTCAACAACAACAACGCTGCCTTCATTGTTGGATCTTTGTGTGTGTAGGCCCAGTGTAATTCTTTTATATTTCCACAAAACCCAGTAATTATAGCCCTATTTAATTCATGTCGGCTGACATGTAATCGCCAATAAAGCTACGTAGCCTATCACTTAAACGCACTTCAATCTATCAATAATTAGAATAAAATAATTAATCAATTATCCACCCATCCTGTTAATTAGGCATAGGAGGCGCTATAATTTTACAAAATCACATTTTGGCTATTATCTGTAGAACACGGTGGTTTAAAAACAAAATTGTGTTTTTCTTATATTCACTCACCTCTTGCATAAAAAATCACCTGTCCATGCCCACTTCTATGAAAATGTCGAAATACAAAAACAAAATCAACTTGCCCTGTAGGGTAGCAAAACTTAATGCTTACCTTTTGGTCTAAAATGGATAACTTAAAATAGCACTGTTTTAGGATTGTACTTATGTATTTAATTCTTTAATTAAAAAAAAACTTTTTAACAGAATTTATATATTTCATTTCATTTATTTATTTATAAGCACACTTTAAAAAACATAAATGTAAATGTACCGGTGTTAGGCAGCAAGCTCATTTTCAACTGTAGTCCTTTTGGTCAGATGTTTTGTAACCATAAATGACCAGTTGTTCCTAAAAGCCAATACTGAAAAAAATCTGTATTGGAAAATGTGCCACCTATTTCAGGAATGCATGTTTCAAAACTTGGAGAAAGCATACGGTACACATTTATGTAGTAGCCATGTGTGTAGTCCCTGTCTGTACAGAGATGCTGAAATGACATTGAGCTGCAATTTTGTCTTTGTACCTGTAGGTGGCGAAAAAGAGCCCTTCACTTCTGAACAGGTGGGTCACTCCTCTGCATTCCCAGAGGAGCCAAAGAAGCCTTACATTCTCCATAATTTATTTTCTTGTATTACCCAGCTTCTGTGGAAAAAAAATGACTGAACTATCTAAATAAGAAGGGGTGTGTTCCAGAATTAAAGAATACATTTTGAAATTACAACCACTTATAATATCTCTCCATTTCCTCAAAACACAATGATTCTTCCTTGTGATTGAATGATTGCTTCTTAAAACTTCAGATTCTCCATGTACATGTACTGTATATTTGCATATTTACATACGGCTGCCTAAATACCAAACACCAAAGTCAGGATATTCCCATGAGCAAATTATGTGAAAATAAATCATTTAAATTAATGTGTGTGTATCACTGAATTCAGGATATGCATTCTAATGTAATAATACTGACAGACTGACAGTGGTAACACAATGTGGCAACATGCTGCATGCAATGTGATGTGAAATGGCATGACAGAAAATTAATATTTGAGTGGGAAGACTGATAAAATCCTCTAGAGCTCAAACAGGTCAAACCTTTACAGTAGGAAGCAAAACATGTTAGGGTTTGCAAGAGTGTGAGAAAGAGGCCACATATGATCACCATCTTACGTAAATGATGATGCATAGGTGATCATTTTAATACCAGGGTCACTGATAAATGTTACAATAATTCAGATATCTACTGATGACGAGAAACTACATTTGTTTAAGGCATCCACAGCACACTTCCAGTATGGTGATAATGGTTTTACAGTTGTCCATGACCAGCTGCCATAAAGCAATGCATAATCCTTCGGCAGATTATTGTTAAAAAATAAAAAAGAAAGAAAGAAATGCACAAATCTAGTGTCACTGGGGTTCCAATAGAACTTGATGAATCAAAATCATCACAACTCGTGCAAGTGCATTTGGACCTACTAAGCTATATTAGACAATCCACATACTGCTGAGAGACTCTGAAAGTTATATGCTGGTTGTTTTTCTCACAGTGTGCGAGTATTGTCTAGCAATGTGCAACTCTGTGAAGGGAAAAACTAATTTGGTTGGGAAACTTTTTTTTCTCACTTCAGGACTGCTTGGCTATTGCTGGTTTGTTGGAGAAGTCTGGATATTGTGGATTGTCTGCTGAAAAGCATTGCCATGTTTTAATGTTATTCACCACCGCAAGAATAAGGGGGGAGTGGGGGGGGGATTAAGAGTGGGCCCCTAATTATTTTGGCTTTAGTTCTGGATTAACCCTCTGTACTGTCGACTTCAATTCACACTCGCCATTTGATGAAATGTGAACTGACATAAATTCCGTGGCTCACTTTCAATCCGATTATGCAGTTAATTCAGTCCCATTCTAACCCAGGCATAGGACGCTGGCAGTTCCCCTTTCTGCCACTCCTTCGAACAACTGAGAGCCCCTCCCCAAAACACAGGCACCCACGCTACCTCTTCACAGACCCACGCTACACCCTTCACCCGGCCTCAATGGGCCCTATTGACGAAGGTGACGCTCACACTGCACCGTCTCAACCTAAATATTGTTTTATAACTAGCAAATAGGTGGCTCCGCTCTGAAAGAAGCGGCGCCCGAAATCCCCCCTGGCCGCTGGAATTCGCAGCGCTCCCAGGCTACGGAGAGAATGGACCGCTGCCACAATGCTACAATGGCTAGTCTTGTGTTCCACTCATTTAAAATTATATAATTGGGGTGCTAACAAGAGGGACGTTTAAGAAGGGGGGGGGGGGGGGGGGGGCTTTGCGGACTTAAAATGCATTTAGCTGTAATGTGTGTCAGCTTCCAGCACACAATAGCTGTTCAGTGGAATAAAGTGTTCAACTGACACTTTAGTGTGAAAAAGGCTTTTCCCACTTTTTCAACAAGGGATTTTTTTTATGTCAGAGCTACCCTATGCATATTGTAAAGACAAATATTTTGTCAATTTTGGGGGAAAAAAATAAAATAAAGTAAATGCACAATTTGAAATGTGGCAATGAACCTCAGGTTTCTCATTTCAGGCAGAGCTGACACACACACACACACACACACACACACAAACAAAGTCCCTCTCTCTGAATGATCAAGTCAATATACAATTGACACTTTCACACTTTTTGCAGTTATACTTTCAGTTTGCAATAGCCTATTTTATCATATCCATTCCTTGTTGAAGGTGTCACAACTCAAACATTTGAAGAAACTAATGTTACGAAACTATTACAAACACAGACCTTCTTTGATTTTTGCCTCTCGTCTGAAAAAACAGGAAATGGGACTGATATAATAAACTTTGTAATATAGGATAAAATGCCATTTAGACAGTAAAACTGACTCTAAGATATTATATTAATTACAATACAGATTTTTAGCAAATATAGAAAACCTGTCATTACAAGTCGCAATTATAGGATAGCTGTGTAGAAATAGAATAAAATGCAATTAAAAATTGACTTAATTTTTAAGAAATAGATGTATAGAATTTTTTACATCAAAGTTTATATTCCATGATCTGACACCAGAGGGCAGTGTGGGTCCTGTACTAATGCAAGATGTATCAAAGATGTATCAAATACATGTACTGTAGAGAAGAACAAGTTTGTCTATATGGGTCATCCACAACATGCTTCCTGTGTTGTTTGAGAGGAGTCAAAACTATTGAAACACTTTCTGTTAACACACTCATCCATATCACATGACTTTGAAGAGGTTTTTTTTGTAACTAATTCGAATCCCCCACATTTAAATAATAAAAAATAATCCCTGCTTTACATCCGCTGAACATACAGTTTTAAAGTGTACTCGTCCAGTCGTTTGTAAAAGAGAGACATGTCAGTTACATGTCAGTGTTGAAGATGGAGGGTCCTGTCACACTATGCACCCAAGTTTTAATACATTTGCATGCATATAGAATGTATGTTATACCTTGAAGGATCTGTTATGTTTGGAAAGGGTTTGTCTACACTATTAGTATAGTAGATAAGACATCGACATAGACTTTGGAATTCCAAAGTGTTTGCATATATAAGTGGCCCAGGCTTTCAGAATTACAAATGTTCTCATATGTCACTAGATACAACATTTCTGCTCTCCACAGCAGAAGAACCATGGTTTTTTAATTGTGTCAGCCCACCTTGGTCCTTGGTTTGAAACAAAGAGCTGTCAGAAACGAAGTCCCTCTCTCTGCATGACCAAGGCAGGCATGATGAGAGGAGGCGTTGAATCCAAATCCTTCCCATCACTTGCTGGGCTTTGGGATGCAGGCTGAATAGAATCAATAATTCACATTTCATCAAGACTGCATCCCCTGCAGTCTGAGCAATTGGATGGGGCTTTTCTACAGTACAGCTGGAGAACAGAGCTGTTTTTTTGTGCATCTTCCTATTGCCATTCTGGAAGGGAAAATGTTGTTGCTGTCATCTAGTATTTTTATAAAAGAACAGACTGTCAGAGCTTGCCTGTTGCACAGACAGATATTTTCTCAACAAAGGAAAAAAAAACCTTTGTAGCAAAATGAAGACTTTTAGAGAGAACACTGAGGTAATGGAATTTGGAATGAATAGATGCTACATTTGCAATTTTGCCATGCTTGAGACCAAAATAACATATAGTGTAACTATCTTGTTGATATGCCCACAAACTACTGTTAAGTCCACCGGTAACTAAGTATAGTCCTGATTTAGGATGTTCTCAGACAAGGCAACACCACTCGTAGAGTTTCAATTGACAATCTGAAGTCTGGAGGGAAAACAGAAGTGAACTTTATGCTAAAATGGAAGATGTCCTTTCCATAAGCCTTTGAAATCACAGCATTCTCCTATAATCATTAGCATTGATGACTAGCATAATGTCAGTGAAGGAATAGGGAAATGCCAATTGAATTTCCAGCACTCAATGACTCCCCCCTTCTTTTAGTGAAAGTGTTGTAGGGAAGCCCAAACAAGCTGGGCCATGCTTCTTAGAAATGTAGACCTCCAATGCCCCTTATCCTGAAGGGAAAATGTCAGGACATTGTCCCTAGCAATGGGGAAAGCCTGGCGCAAGCAGCGGGGGCAACAAATGGCAGTGTGGCTCCTGACTCTTTTATGCCGCTTTAGTGTCTTTTATTGATTGGAGTGCAGAATGGCCACAGCCAATAGGGACCAGCCGTGTTAGCGTGTGCTAATGAGCATGCCTTCTCTGTTGCGTCTGAGCAAAGGGGGTGAGGTGGTGTGGGGGGGTGGTAATGTGGACCACTGGGTCACGTTTGAAAGCAAATAATGTTGTACAGCAAATATTTATATAGCTCCACAAGATCATGAAATTTCACTCTGAGTCTTTACCAATTGCTGTATCAGCGTGTGTAAAACACAATGTTCTCTCACTTTTGATGACGTTGGTTGTGGTGAGGATTCATTTCTTTGCTTCTCATCACAGAGGAAATGGATTTCTGTGAACAGCTGTGCTGTGGTCAAAGCCAGAACGGACAGTAAAATGGCATTAAGAAGCTTTCCTGTGATACAACAAGGATGTTCTTACATAGAGATTTTAGTAGGTGACCTTGAGAGAACTCACAGAAGTGTCCTAAATGCTCACAATGGCATTGTCCAGCAGCTGGCTGCTTACCGACAAGACATCTGCTTCCATCGAGAGGACGTGCCGATATAAGATTGTTCAACAGTGTCTCCTCTGTTAATCTCAGAGGCAACACACACACACACATGCTCACAGCACATAAAATCCATTTGGGATGTGACTGTGGTTGCATGGTTGATGGGTTTATCATCTTACACAAAGTAAAATGATAACTAATTTCCCAGTGACAACGTTTTCAGACTGTAAATAAGTCAGTGTTCCTTAGTATTGTAAGTCACTGTTTGCTTGTGTTACACAGAAAAATAACAGCAAACTCACGAAGAAAACAGAGGACACAAAGAGGCATCTTCTTCATTTGTCACTTTGTATATTACATTGACAATGCATGTTTGGCTTATTGGAGTCTTTATCCACTCAATCTAGAAACAAACAAGCTGGAGGCTATTGAAATTCTTTAAGTAATTAGTTAAACTATAATGAATGACCATTTTGTATAGTGTGTTTTTGTGTCTTTTACATCACATAAAACAAGGAAGTCTTACAAGTTTTTTAATTCTTGGGGAATTGATATTGAAATGACCCCTCAAATTAATTATTCAATGTGCTTGAGGCAACTGCTTCATTGTTTCAGCAGCACTGCCTAAACAAGACCGATTTGAGTTTGTCCCTGTCCTCATAATTATGATTATGTATAGGCCTGTATGTGTCTATGTCTGTGGGAAAGTGCACATAAACACATAGACATGAGTGCATGGTCACATACTATATGCATGTTTGAGAATCAAGTGAATTAACTACAGAGATCACTATTAGCTGACCCGTCGCAGCTCAAACCAGCATCCCTGCTGCTAAGCAAACACAGCAACAAATTACTCTGTACCCAGAACAATAGCTAAGCGAATGAGTTAGTATTTACTGAGGTACTGGCTGCTAGCAGTTTACAAACACCTGCTTCAGTGCGCTAGCATGGTAGGGAAGACTACTGTTAGACAAGCAGTAATCCCATAAGCCCCCACTGGATCTCCATATTCTTCATTAGCGTGAGGAGATGATAGGCAGGCAGCAGGCCATGACACAGCCAGAGGCCTCTGCTTCTGCCCTGGGCCTGCCTGGGTGGGTGGCCATGTAATGAATTAATGTTCCTGAATGTGCGGTTTGTATGTTTGCAAGGGATTTAGGGAATTAACATGGGTGTGAGCTGATGAAGCCATACTTCTCAACACACAGGGATCAGAGTAAATTGTTGGGGTGGAGAAGATGGCCGATCCATTAAGCTTGGCGTGTTTGCTCAGTCGGTCGGTCAGTCGGTCGGTCGGATGGATGGGCCTCAGATTTTCCAATTTTGGCACCCCACCTCATCTCAATGTGTCCCTCCCCCACTTGTAGCTTCGCTACTTCTGTAAAAGTGTCTGTGTGTGTTTGGGTGAGAGTGTTTTTTTTGTCCTGTGTTCTTCATATACTCCCTAAACTAAGCAGGCTCCACTACAAAGAAAATGCCTTTGGGTCTTAGTCTGCTGGACCTCTAGTGACGAGCAGGGAGACAAAAACTGCAGTGAACACTTCAAGTGTCACTTGAAGGGACTGCCCAATCAGACCACACAATCTGTGCTCCAAAGAGAGTGATAATTGAAAGCTATAAATGCCTCAAAAGCCCCATTCTTATTTTTATTAATTCTTTGCTTTCAAATCCCCAGCATCAAATGTGCCGCGGGCAATCTTCAAAGGGGATAAAAAATGTTACAAAGTCCGCATGGAAAGAATGGTGTGATCAGGAGGGTATTTTGCTCCCACGGGTGTAATTTCGGCCAGCATTGTGTTCCTGTTTAGAAGGCCTGGTAAAATAGTATTATTAATTCCATTATATTTGCAATATAATAGAAATCATCAGCATTCCCATCGTTCCCTTACAGATGAACTCATCTCTGTCTCTGGATGCAGAGACTTCATTTATGTGACATTGGGTTAGTGGACACATCAAACACATCAAACTCAGTGTTTTCCTCTTAGTGCACGATTAGTATAGATTGCGTTTGTACTATGCTTAAGCTGTATAACATGATCTGGTGATTATTAAATATAACAGTAAGCATGAAAGTACATAAAAATCTGGTATATAAATTTAATATTGGCATGCCCTTTTCATTCAGCTGACATATTTCCAGAGATGGGAAACCCAGGCACTAGAAAGTAGACCTTCAATTACAAGCATGTACCGCTTCTACCACAGTTGTACTGATTACAGCTGGTTAACAGAATGGATGAAACAAACATGTTGTGCCACCTTTACATTTCTAAGGCCAGGTTTCCCATCTCAACACATTTTTAATGCATGTCTCCAATGTATGACAAGCAACAAATCTCATTATGTTTTTTCAATTTCCAGCAGTGGCACTGCCTATTAGGAAGTAATGCCTAATCAAGGATATGCCATTCATTTAATTACATTATCTAGTTTGACTTATTAGTTCATGTGCGTGTCACAGTGTGGTCACTTCACTTTGATTAGCACTATAATTAGGCAGAGACGTTTATTAGCGGACAGATATCATTTTTAATAATCACTGTGCAGATGTGGCTGTCCTCTGTGCCTTGTGTACCAATTAGGCAAGAAATGCAAACTCTGGGAGAATGTAAAAAAGAGAAAGAAATAAGAAAATCAGTGACAAATACATAAACAGGCTATGTGACACCGTGACATACCATATCTGTGGTATCTGCTAATGATGCTACTGGTATGAACCACTAATGATATTCCCACTACATACCATCAGGATTTTATTTCCCAGGAAATGTCTGTAACAAAAACAGTCTTGAATAAAGAATAAAGAAGGCCTATTCACTAAATTATTTATGTATTTGTTTAGTTATTTATGTTGAATCTCTGATCATATTTATCCTATATTTGTTGTGTTCTATTGTATTTTGGGTGCTGAATATTTCACTCATACTATAAGATCAATTAGCAGCAAAATCTAAATGTTCAGCGGAGATCATCGTCATGTTATATGCTTTGATATGCAAACGATGGATTTAAATTTTAATTACTGAATTAAGTTAATTACTGTTTTTTTTGGAAATTTTCTAGTGCTAATTATTCCATAAGTGAGTTTAGTGTGGTTTAAGATTTAAAAAATATTCTAAGGCTAACTGATCTTTATTTCTTATTTGTTGTTTCGCCACAGGTACTCTTTGCATATTCCGGTTGATCTCCTCCCCAGGGTGATAGAAAGGATCAGGGACATAAACCTGAAGATGAAAACCAAACCTGATGCTCCCCAACACTTTCACTCTAATCACACTGCAGTTTACACCACACACAATTCAATGATTGTTGTTGGTATACATCATCATGGTCGCCATCACAGGGGTCTCCGTTCCCCAGTCGTGTTGGTATACCTCTCTTCATTGGAGGGGTCCCCACTTCCCAGTGCATCAGCTTTGCTCAACCCCCCTTGACCCCCCCACCCCAACCCCCCCAGGCCCTGGGCTGGGTGACGTGGAGGCTCTGCCTCTGCTCCCTGTCAGACAGGATGCTTATGCGGGGTGAAGAATATCGCAGGCAGGTGGTGTGACTAAGCGAGGCCTTGTCAGGGTGCGGAGGGGAGAGGTGGGGGGTGGAGACAAAAAAACAGCCCAGGGGTTTTGTTTTCTCGCTCCAACTGTTCACATTTTGACACGAACCCTCTTTTTCCTCTGCCTCTTTTTCTATACAAGGCTTTGTTAACAAAATAGTTTACAAATCAGGGGGTGATACATTATCCATAGGCTCTTCCTCAGACTGCAGAGTGGAGGGCTTTACAAAAGTCCATATGGACTACATTGAATATCTCTTTTGTGTTGCATTTAACTCAAAAGCAGCAAATTAAACCTACTGATTGTAGCCTGTTTATAGCAGAGGCATGCACACTTACAGAATTGAAGAATAGAGGATGACGCACCTGCTGTTAGACTTTAAATTCACTATTTATGAACATATGTCAGTTTTCGTGAAAAAATTGTTTTTCACGAAATTTCAACAAAATACTTGTCCAAAGCCAGCCTTTAAAAAATGTGGGTTTTTTTTGTCTTTCGCACCCTATTGTAAAATGTTAACAATCTTTTAACTTGAAGTAAAATCAACAGTCATCCCTTCATCTCAAAGATCTACAGTTGCCTATATTTCCTGACCAAACAAGCCAGGCTTAGTGTGCCATCGTATCCTCTTTGGGATCTTATATGCATTGTGATATTTTTAAAGAAAATAATTTGACTTCAACAAGATCATCTTTTTTTTCCCCCCACCTTCTTTCACACAGCCGGGGACCTCTGGAAAGTTGACAATAGTGTCTTTGAGAAGGGGAGGGAGGCCGGAGCCGGCGAAAGGTTAAACAGGTCTTCCCCTCATGATAAATCACTGCTTAATGAGACTGCCATTGTGGCGCTTTGTGGCTGCTCACTTTCAGTCCGTTACCTTCTGGTTGTAAAGCTGACACTGCTAATGAACTGGCCCACTTTGAACTCTGCCACAATATTGACTGGTTGCAGAAGAAGCAGATGTCCCAGGCCCAGTGACTAGTAAATGTACATTTGATTAAGAAAGAAGACTGTCAAGCCAAAGAGGAGGTGGTGGTGGAAAGAGGTGGTGGTGTGACTGAGCGTGTGTTTGTGTGTGTTTTTAGGGGGGAAAACTCAGGGAATTAATGACACCGCCAAGAGGGAAGTTCATTTTAAGACAATGAGCCACTCAATTAGGCCAGGGTGTCAACGGAGGAAAAAGAGCCAGCAGTGAATTGACTTTTTCAACTTTAAAAATAGAGTCAGAAAGACAGAGAGAGTGGGAGACAGAGAGAGAGAGAAGACAGAGAGAGGGGGAGAAACAGAGAGAAGACACACAAACACACACACACACACACACACACACACACACACACACACACACACACACACACACACAGAATGAAGCCCAGAAACGTATTTCTGTTATTATTTAGGAAGTTAAAGTAGTGCGAAGTTGAAGTTAAAGTAAAGTAGGCAAGTGAAATAAAAAAAAAAAAACATTTGCCTAAAAATATTGTTATTTATTCTGGATATTTGTTACATAATTCTGTTGGTATTTTGTTCTCAGTTTCTTATTCACGTTCATTTCACCCCAAAGGAATAAGTGTCCATTTCTGGAAGATAAAGTTTGCCCTGAGGGTCTAAACATGAGGAGGATGAGGCAGGGCAGCTCTGTAAACGAGCATGACCGAAACAGCAACCAGCCTGCACCAGCTTGTACAGACAGAGAGCAGAAGCCCAGCAGAAAGCTAATACGGAGCTGCGCTGATTAGCATATAATTGCCCCCCTTTGTATTAGACACAGGGAATTAGTCTTATGCTTGCCCCTCATGCTACAGGCAAGGCTGTCCATTCATTCATTCATTCATTCAGACATAGCTTGCTGAGCTGGTCCCAGAGGAACGCTTGTCTAGCCTTTTTTTATTCTTCAGTTAAATTGTTACATTTGGTAAACATATGTGGTTAATTCCCACAAGACAAAATAACAAAATGTTGGCAACATAATCCAGTCACACATGACTTTAATGATTTTTTTATGAGGTATGCGGTTTGTGTTGTATGTCACCTAAAATATGGACAAATAATCTCTTGTCCTGTCATTAGTTGTCAGACACTAAACCAGTTTAGCATTATATATTTGCTGCTTTATAGTAGGCAAATTAATGAAAGAGAACTTTAATCTGCAAGAGATCAGACAGAGATCGAAATGTCACACATTAAGGGAATTTAAAAAAAAACAGCCTCTTTTCTGTTGTTTCATGTTTATAAAAGTACTCCACTGGAGGTTATGGTTGTTGAAGGTTTTGTGGACAAACCATATTTTGGACAAATTGTTCAAGTTACTGTTAGTTCTTGGGGCAATTTTGCGCAGGAATTGTTGAAGCAATTTTATAAAAATATTCCCTAGTCTATGAAGGAGTTTACAGTAATAATTTCCACATGGTCATTTTGCCACTTGTGAAAACATTTAAATGGTCATTATTATTGTGATGTCCATCCATTACTTATCATATTGACTTAACACTTCTATGATGCGCCTGTTATAAATTTGTTGTTACGCGGCCCGTCTGCCACGGTTTTCTCTACATTTTGCTTTTTCTGCATGTGTGTGTGTGTGTGTGTGTGTGTATGTGTGTGTGTGCGCGCATGTATCTGTGTTTATGTGTGTGTGCGTGCATGCATGCCTCTGTGTGTATGTGTGTGCGTGTGTGTGTGTGTGTGTGTGTCTGTGTGTGTGTGCGTGCATGCGCGAGTGCACAGGGGTCCTGGGTGCGGCCCCTGACTCTGATAAATGGTTTGTGATGATCCACTAAGGAGCGGAGGGGTGTGTGCGGAGGGGAGGGCAGGGGCCAGAGCAGAGGGAGGGGTTCAGGAAGGGCCCCCGTGTCCCCTGAGAGCAGGCAGTGCAGAGGGGGTGAGGTGTATAGTACCCCCACGCCAGTCACAGCTTCTTTGTGCCAGACAAGCCCCTGATTGACACCGGCGCTCCCCTCTCTGCCTCCGCTCTCCCCTATTTAAGAAAGACCACTAGGCCTGCCACCAGCCTGCCCACCAGGGCCACAGCTCACTGCCTGTGGCCTCCCTACACGCAATTTAACCCGCTTTGCCCCTAAAAACTGTTGGGGTTTTTTTTTAGCTGTTGCTGGTCGGCCGTCTTCTAGTTTTGTGCTTAAAGTGACCTTCCATAACCACATAAAAAAATAAATATAAATATATTTTGACCAGACTAAAGGAATGGCCTTCCAAACTGGCTTCCTAAAGTAGCAGATTTTTGCAATGCATACGAAGTACGAAAGGAGCACCACATTCAATACGTGCACCACCCACACTGAGAGAAGAAATGCCTTTCTGACAACACCAACAAAATGATGTCTCATTATTTGTAGCTCTTTTTTTTTAACGACAAAACATCGATCAATTTATATGGAAGTTGATTTTTTTTCTTCTTCTTTAACCTCGCCTGACTCAATGAGCTATTTCTTCACCCCTTTATCCCCCCCAACCCCACCCAAGTGACGGCTGAATAAGCGCGCAAGAGAACGCAAGCATAATGACCCGGCAATGGTGACAAAACCTAATTGGTCACGGAGGCCAGTGGCTAATGAGCTGAAAAAATGAGCCCATGGGTGTGTAATAACTGTATTTTCCTCCGCTTCTTCCCCTTTCGTCACAGCCCTGTGTGGCATTTTTAACAAACCAAAATGGCACCAGATGCAACAGGGCTCAGACATTTGGACTTGAATTGGGAAACCATATGTTCAGATAAGTCATGGTTTCCCCTTTCCCACAGGCAGGGGCCACAGCTTGTCTGTGCCGCGGCGCACTGGTGGCCAGGAAGCCCCTCCTAGACCGGCCCCTCAGCCCAGGAGCCAGCACAGCAAGGCACACAGCTGAAGGCAGCCGCCACTTCCAGGAATATATATTTATATTTATATAAATAGTACATGCACAAAAATACACAAGTAAAGACTTACTACCTTATTCTTTAATTGCTGTTTATAGCCATGATATATGTAAATTAGTTTAAAGTATATGCATAGAAATTGTTTGTGAACTTAATGCTAAATATAAAAATATGTAACACTAAAAATGTTTAAAAATAAAGTTTATTTTTTAAAGGATTATGTGCCATAATATAACTAGTGTAACTAACTAGTATAAATAACCAATATAAGTATAATTAATATAACTTATGTAATAAGTATAGCTAAAACTACAACTACTGAGCAATGTGTGATTAAAATCAACATAAAAAAATTCTTCTTGACAAATAAAAAAATAAACAGAAGGACATTTAAAGTTTCATTTTGTTTTGTTTTCTTTTTTGTGACCCAAGAACAGATGAGAAGAAGAAAAAAAAAAAAAAAAAGTTCAACAAAGGTTTTGTTTTTGCAAGCTTGGCTGCTCAGTCCATAGTGTCGGTGGCTCCAGTCAAGTGAAGTTATTATCCCCCTCTTTTTTAATATACTGCACTTGTTGCCCTCCTGAACCTGTTGAGAAGCTCTGAAAGGGCCCAGAGAAGAGGAGCAGTGGTTCCTGAAAGTACTGCTGACTACAGGGCAGAAAGGGCTGGGGGAGGGAGGGAGGGAGGGGGAGGAGGAGTATGTGTGTGTATGTGTGTGTGTGTGTGTGTGTGTGTGTGTGTGTGTGGGGGGGGGTGTTTGGTGGGGTGGGTGTTGGGTTGGGGGGGGGGGGGGGGGGGGGGGTGGGGGGGGCGGTCGGCAGCTCCGGTTTTATTCAGTGCCTAAGATAACACCACATAGAATGATAGACTCCTCGGAATTGTTTGTCCCCCCACGGCCCCCATTGTTCTTGCCGGCCCTGAATGAGACTCTTAGCTGCACTTGAGGGGGCCGTCACAGGTAGGAGAGCGGCACAGATAATTCTAAGCCCATGCTTGATTGCCCTCTTATAGACACTCACTCCTAGGGCCATGAAAGGCCTCGGACGGCGGCTGAATGCACTCCTACTCGCTTCCATAAACTTTTTCTCCGGCTGAATTTTCCGGGGATGTGAGCAGCTCCCAGGGCCTGGCTGGCTTGCTGGGGATGACTCTGAAAGGGAGCGCCTGTTCGTTCGGGGAATCAAAGCCCACGGTGACTCCACCCCTCCCCTGCAGATATACAAAGACACAGAAAGAGAGAGACAGAGAGACACAGAGAGACAGAGAGACAGAGACAGTGCTTCTGATCCTCAAGGGGCCTGCATCATGCAGTAAACAGGTCACTTCTGCCCACACCAGCAGCAACGCCTGTGTGCTTTCCCCTTAAATACAGCCAGGTATGTAGACATGCTGTCATGGACTGGTTCAAAATCAACTACAACCAGATGTGGAGACATACTGTCATGGACCGGTTCAAATAATCTGTTGGTTGGGTCATGACAGTCATAGGGTCTTGCCATTGCTTTAGTGCCAAAGTTGTAAAACTATTGCTGATCAGGTGCTGTACCAACAACAGGCAATAAATTAAGACCATAAGTCTAATACTATGCAAACAAAATCGAATTTTCTTCAAAATCCAATCAAAGTCAGCCTTTGTTCCATTTTCTTCTTGTGAGCCACCTTGAGGTTTTCATGCTTCGTGAGTGGCCAATGTGCAGTTGATTTCCACATTTCCCTCCTTCCTGTTCATTGTTGGACCTTTGTTGCTGCCTGATACATCCAGGAAAGGGATCACGCTGAGCCAAAGACCACCATCCCTGAGCTTAACTCTGTAAGGAGTGAACTATTAGTGCTGCTGGAAAAAAGGACTTAGACCTCCTGATACAACACACCAGGCTGATGGTTTCTTGTCCCTTACCATGCACTTGGTTAGCTTGGAAAGGGATATTTTAGAGGGAACTTGTGATATTTATGGGCAGGTTATTTTGAATTACATGGTTGTCTACAGTTGTCAGTAGTCAGTAGCTCATATCGTACCACTTTTTACATTTTGTACACATTTACCTTGAATTTAAGAGCAATTTAAGAGACTCAATCACCAGTGAAAGTGACTACCATTTCCCATGTGTCATTGTGATCACACAGTGCACACAACAAAATTTAACTTCTGCATTTAAGCCATCACACGTATGAGCATCATTTATTACAGAAATCCCTCATCAACAACTCTAAGCAGTATTAAAGTACTACAACAGCTGTCTAAAGAAGTCTTCTTGCTTATGAGTCACGATTCATTAAGCATATCTGTCATACCTACTGCTGCCTCTTTAAGTCAAAAGTCGGGGTCAAATGTGGTTAGCGGGTTTGGATTCCCCCCCGACAGATTTCTGGTAAATGTCAGACAAAGTAGTTTAATGAGGAACTTAGTCACAGCTCCACACTGGAGTCACGGGTTTATTGTTGGGACAGAGCTGGTCGGACGTGCCAGTTAGGCGGATGCTTCATTTGCACGGCTCCAGAAGAAAAGAGCCCCACCTGTGGCCATTGTCTGGGCCACACCATGCTGACCATGCTGAAGGTCAGCATGATGCGAGAAAGACAGAGAGAGAGAAAGAGAAAGAGAGAGAGAGAGAGAGAAAGAGAGAGAGGGGAAAAGAAAGAAAGACAGAGAGAGAGAGAGAGAAAGAGAGAGAGAGAGAAGTCTGCCCTGTGTGAGAAGGACCAGCAGCAGCACCAGGCCAAAATGATAGACAGATTAGCTGGAACAGATGGAGTGGGTCACACTCCAACAACTTTACACAGAGCACATAAAGACAATGTCGGAGTGGAGTTCATTCTCCCTGACAGATAGTGCCAATCAAACGTGCGCTCCTGGCCCCCGTGGCGAAGGGGAACCTCCCTTTTTCTTCAGGGCTGGAAGGGGCCGAGCAGGGGAGGTGCATTGTTGGCTCCCGGTGGCTGAAATCATCCTGGGCGACCCAGCGCACGCTTTGGAGACTTTTTAACACGTCAAGAGGCCAAGCAGATTGCAAGACTCAGGTCACGGCAAGAATGCGCGGCCGTGTTGCAGGTCTTGAAAAGCTGTTGGGCCCGTTTAGGTTTTAAGAAAAGGATAAGGCGCATGGTGGATTTCATGCGTGACACCATGTTGAGAGGTGGTCTCTCGTCTCTGTGGCTGCCTCAAGTGATGTCATACAAAAAAACTCATTTTTGGTTGACAGCCCATATGAGGACCACCGTGTCTCTTGTCATTTAGCATTCTTGTGGACTGCCTCAAAAAATCACAACTCTGATATGGTCACTCTTTTTCTAGCGTTTTATTACCTCTGCCAAAAAGGTTATGTTTTTGCCAGTGTTTATCTGTCTGTCTGTCTGTCTGTTAGCAAAATAACTCAAAAAATCATGAACATATCAATCTGAAATTTTAAAAGAGTATGTCTGTATTGTCACTGCCTTGAGGTCATTCTTTTTTGGTGGAAATCGGTTCATTGGTTACCTCACAAAAAATTTAGAATATTAACATGGGAAATCCCATAAAAAACAGGGGGAGGGGTTTGAATTGCTTGGCGGAGGTCCACACTCTCTAAGTGATTTTCCAATTAAACATACAATTATTGTGTTTTATTATTCATCTAGTTAAGGTGTATTGCCCATTTAGAAATACATTTTTGTAATATGGGGTCAAGTTGAATATGCATTGCTTCACAATTAAAATATGACATTCTTTAACATGAAGACATGAAGCAGAACAACAGTGTGCTCTAATGACTTTTAAAAAAGAAATTTGTCATTAAAAAAATCTATGTCTTTGGAGGGAATATTTGTGATAACCACTATGACGTAACTCCAAGATGAAATGTAATTCCCATTAACTGGGACCACTGGTGTAGGTGAGGGCGATGGTGGGGGTCAGTCCCTCGGTCTTTAAGATGACCTTGAACACAGAGAGTAAAGCCTATGCATATCCCCACCTCCCCTCCCCATGCCAACCCCACCTCACCCCACCCCACCTTAAGAAAAGATCAGAGGGGCCTCCATCCTTCAAAGCCTTCGGCCATAAGCCTGCTTATTGGACACTCCTCCAGAGGCAGCTTTGCACTTGAGATTTTCATACCTTCTGTTGCTAGCTTTGTGACCTTTTGTGCGTCTTCTGACCCAAAGTGTGTGTGTGTGTGTGTGTGTGTGTGTGTGTGTGTGTGCATGTGTGTGTCTGTGTGTCTAGTGTCTGTTTGTGCGTGTGTGTGTGTGTGTATGTGTGTGCGCGTGTGTGTGTATACATCTAGTATAGGGATGGTGAGCAGTGCATACACGTGCATGTGTGGCCATGAGTGAGTATACACTGTGCACTCCCTCCGATGATGATTAAACTTCACATCACGGAGCAACAGGCTGGTATGCTCCTCAAAACTCAGTCTCATTGGAGCTGCATTAGGCCCACAAAAGCACTTCTGTCTGAAGATGTAAATGTGGAACTTAAAGGGAATAAATCAGATTAAAAGAAAACAGCTGGTCTCTTCGGACAGAGAGCCAGCCGTTAATTAATCTCACTGTTTTTCTCTCTAAACACTCCTTCGCGCCCCACTTTTGCTTTTTCAGAGCACGTTTCAACTCATTTGCAGGCCACACTACAGGAGAAAAAGCTCCATAGACAAACTTAAGTGTCTTAATTAAACCTCAGAAAACACCAGAGGCTTGGGCTTCTCTTGGTCTTCTTTTCTTGTTGCATCCACAGAGGATTGGCGAGTTGTGGGGGGGGGCATGGTGGAGGTTGTGGGGGGGGGCGAGTTGCACTTTGGGAGTCTGCCTGTTAGCCACTGCCAATGGAGGGGGGTCCTATTAGATACAATGACGCAAAGACGCTTCAAATGCTTCAAATTAAAACAGGCAAAACCCTCACTGGGCCCTTGTCATCCCCTCTCATTATTTCCAATATAAGCCAAGTGAATGGGACGCCGAGTTTGGCTTCTTCAGAAGCCTGCTCGAGGCCGACACTTGTTGGTAATTAACAGAGACTTTTTTGTGGGCGCCCAATGTATATATAGGGTTTTAGGAGGCTTAGGGACAGGCCCTGAGTAGGGCTGGAGCCAAATGTTCCCCTCATTCTCCTCCAACCACAATCTGAGCCCACATTCCACAGTTGAATGAAATATGGCAGCTCTAAGGCCTTCTCTTGTATCACAGTTTCTTTGATTGAGGATCTTACTTTCTTTTTCGCTGTGTGGGAGGGCGGTGACATTCACACTGGTTTTTTTTTCCACACTCTTTTTTTTTCACTTACCCAGAGATTTTCACAGGTTGAAAAACCCATCCTGGTAAATGTCCTAGTAGCATCACCACGTGTATTTGTCTAGCTTAACAGACATTTGTGTTTGGTGTGTGCTCTGTAGGTCTCTAATAGACATGTCAATTGTAATGAGCAGAGAGCAATAGGTGTAGCTGTTAGTCACCCACTGCGTATCGCCAATGCACACAACCCAGTCCTTGGTTAAAAAGAAGAAAAAAAAAACCCACACACACTATGAATAGCACTAAGAAAATCAACAGTCTCTTCCTCGAATGTATTCTCTTATTGCTCTCGGCCAGGGCGCACAAAAGAGGAATGATCTCACAGCAGAGGGACAGCCTAGGAGACGGCACTTTCTGATTACTTATACATGACTTGGCTCTCAGTCCATTATGTCCGGAGGAGAGCTTCTGCATTCACCCCTCATCGCAACTTGTCTTTTCATGACCACAACGTGCCCCTTCAAACAAATCAAACACTCTCTTTATTTCTGGCCAGGGGAGGATGAGAGAATCCGTCAGTATGTAAATCGTTCGCTTCATATAAGGCTTGATCTCTTGTTATTCTCACTTCTTTTTTTTTTCTTCAAGAACTGGTCAGAAAAGAAACAATCATTTCGGGCTACAAAAGAAGCGGGGGGCGGCAATTCAACGAACAAATGGTAGAAATCACATTTGGGAGAGCATTACAGAATAATTACACATATGCCTAGATTGTTGCTATTCACCGAGCAGACAATATTTTGTGGATTAGAGATATTAGTTGTGCAGCCCCCTCTCCACAAGGGATTGGCAAGATATTCAGATGCTAAAGTGCAGCATAAGGAGAGTGTAATGTTGTCAGGAACCAGAGACATAAGGCTCTTAATGCTCAATTCACTTTCTCTAAACAGCCAACAAAGACTTAGTAGCTGACTCGATAAAAATGTAATTATCTCTAAGCTGGTGTGCCTTCTGTGCCACAACACTCTCCAGATCAATAGCATCAGATTCTCTTTTTTTTGTGATTTAGTAACCAGAAAGCAGAGTGCTAAGGTTTGTACATGGGCCGGATCAAACTTCATAAAATCATAAGAGCCTTGTTTAGAGTGCTATCCAAAATGGCTTTTTTTGTTTTGATGTACCAAAAGATCCACATTAAAATATTTCACATCCTGAGCTGTGTCGACAGCTAGGGATGGGAACAAAAACAAGAAAACACCATTTAGAGGCATTAGGCACACACACACACACACACACACACACACACACACACACACACACACACACACACACACACACACACACACACACACACACACAATACACAATTCACACGGGCACAATGGTAATAAATCAAAGGCAAAATTGCACACATTTCCCATTTGATCGCATTTTCTCCACACGTTAAAGTGAAGGTCTAGTTCCAGGAGTTCCAAAAAAACAACCTCCACGCTGGGGTGAAGCTTCTCCATGCTCCATCAGTCCCATCATAAAACTAACCTCATTTGTGTCCATGCTGTGTCCTGGTGTGTATGTGTGAGAGAGAGAGGGGGCTACGCTTTCTTCTGCCTGCCAAGCCCATTGCCCTGCCAGAGAGCAGCCCATGAAATTCCTCTTTCTGTTGATGTTTTAGACATGGAAATGTAAAGTATTCATGGCAACTATGGCCATGAAAAATGGATGAAATTACAGTCAGCTCGCAGAAAGAAAGGGGCAGCAGCCACCGAACAAAAGGTGTCAGTGAACTGTAGCCTTCCAACAGGTGAAGGATGTATTGTGTGTGTGCTCTGTGTGTGTGTATGTTTATGAGTGTGTGTGTTTGTGCCTGCACACGTGTGCATGTTTGTGTGGTTTGAGATTATGTGGTGTGCGTGTCAGAGAGAAGGAGAAAGACAGACACACAGACAGACAGAGTGCGGTGTGTGTAAGTGTGCATGAGTGTCTATTTATGTTAGTCATGTGGGTAAATGAGTGTGTGTGGGTGGTGTGTGTGCCCCTGTGTGTGTGTGTGTGTGTGCATGTGCGTGTGTGCGTGTGTGTGATGTGTGTGATGTGTGTATGTGAGTGAGCGAGGTAGTGAGAGTGAGAGTGAGAGTGAGAGCGGCACGTGAATGTGTCCGGACAACAGGCCCCCTGCAGGGCCAGCATAAAGAGGAGGCACACACCAGAACCTCCAGGACATTGACTGAGCACAGGAGCCCCATTATGTGCACCCACAAGCCCCCCACAAGCCCTTTGCGCTCGCCTCCCTCGGTGTCACAGATACGGCCCGTTCCAGCTAACCATGACCTCTCCAATGGCCTCCAGTGGCCTCTCAACGTTTTTATTTGCCTGGACGTTTTTTTTTTCTGTTTTCAAAAGGGGTGACAAATATGTGTTGAGAATCAGCTCCAGTCTCCCCTGTCCCTACTCTTTGTCTGTGTGTGGGTGTGTGTGTGTTGATTTCACCTGCTAAATGAAAGGGAAACCATGCTGAGCATGGAACTCTGTATACATGACATAAAATGTGTACATCATATAATATAGTGTTCATATTGCTGCAAATAAACATAAGCACTTACAAGCTGTTGTAGCTATTTTAATGAGGTTCCGGTAACACTTTCTATGAACCTAGTGTTCGTAATGCACTATAAACACATTCATTAAGAGTTATAACACATTTATGAGGCTTTATAATGATTGACATAAGTGTTCACGACTATTTATATATACTCATGACTGCATTCATAAGGCATTATAATGCTGTGCTATAGGCATTTACAACTTAAATATTATAACACATTTATGAGGCTTTATAATGATTGACATAAGTGTTCACAACTATTTATATATACTCATGACTGCATTCATAATGCTTTATAATGCACTGTGTCACTTTAAGTTGTAAATGCCTATATCACAGCATTATAATGCCTTATGAATGCAGTCACGAGTATATATAAATAGTTGTGAACACTTATGTCAATCATTATAAAGCCTCATAAATGTGTTATAACTCTTAATGAATGTGTTTATAGTGCATTATGAACACTAGGTTCATAGAAAGTGTTACCGAGGTTCCATTAGTTCATAAAAATATTAAATGTGTTTGTATTAAACAATGTCTGGATACATGTATCATCTTCATCTTTTGTATTTGCTCTTCTCTTCAGCTGCACATAGACAAACATATTAAACAGAATTTTAGAGGAATATCCTGGCATTCAAAAACTGTTTTTTTTTTTTTTTTCAAAAACTGTGAAAAACTTAACTGTGTTTCAGACTTTTTGATCTGGTTTTGACACTACTCACAGTTTAAATTTCCATCATTAGGAAAGCAAGCAACTTCCAGGTCTCAGAGATGTGTCTGAGCACCTGATCGACCCTGGGTGTTAGTAAAGAAAGTGCTAATCTAATCCATACTGTTAGCTGCCCCTACCACACCAACCCACCCAGACATCTACAGACCATCTCAACGCTAAAACCGAAAGCAATGCCTGAACTTTCTATTTTCAAATCATTGGGAATGTAAAAAAATGGAAACCTTCTGAGAATTGGCGTGGCGATCTCAAAACGATCTATAGTTCTCTCTCTGAACATTATTTTAAGGTCAAAACAAACTGTGGCTCAAAAATGTGGCCGCAGAATGAAGTTGTTTTAAACAAAAACAAATGCCCCTGCATGGCATTCCTCACTGTCTTCCATTCAGTTGGCGGCACCTCCACGAACACAGCCAAACCTGAGAGTTTTTAATCTCCACAACGCATTCAGACCATGGACGGATGAGGAGGAGTGGGAGGAGGTGGTGGACTAGCATAGTGGTGGGTGGGGGTGTGTTGGGGTCTGGGGTGTGGGTGTGGGTGTGGGTGTGGAGATGGGGGTGTGGGTGTGGGAGTGGGGGGAGAGATGGGGGGCTTCCTTCCTAGCAACTTCCCCCACCAGTCCTTTTGTGCTCTGCCTCCACTGGTCTTTGGATTCTGCTCTGACCCAGCAAGGGTTATGGACTGCTCAAAGAGTGCCCTTTGTCACTGTCTCACAGAATGATAAGGCAAAAAGAGTTCGGGGGGTGGGGGGGGGGGGACGCTAAAAGTAACTGATGCAAAAAGAGGAAAGACAGGAAGAATGGGGGAGAAAAAAGAGAGGGGAGAAAAGACATTTCCTTATCATGGACATCTACGGCAAGTGAAAGGTACATGTCACGCTAAAGAAAAACACCCAAAAGGAAATGGGCAATCTAAAGATATATTTCCCCATACGATTTTCAAGACAGTCGTTCCTCTAATCTATCTTGAATCTCCATTCAGAAATGAATGTCAGATGAATATATGACTCTGATTTGAATCTCATGAAGAACAAGCAGAGAGACCCATAAAAATGTCCGGCTAGCTTTTAGGAGGCCCGGGACTCCTTTGTGGGTGAGGACTCCTCCTCATTTGAAGGAGGACTGATTTCATGACTGAGTAAGAATGAAAAACAGCTCTCAAGATGGAGCCTCCAGCTCTCCACTGACTATTTTGGTTACTTTTCTCTCCAAGCTGTAACACCTACATTGTATGCAGAGGGGCAGAAAGCATTGAATGGGCCCAGAAAGAAAACCCCATTCACTTGAAGGCAGCTGGGCTGGCCAAGTGCTCACTCTGGCCTCTTCACTCTTGGATGGGTTTTGTGCAAAGCTTGGTTCTTAGAGGTCTCTGCTGTTCTCTCTCTCTCTCTCTCTCTCTCTCTCTCTCTCTCTCTCTCTCTCTCTCTCTCTCTCTCTCTCTCTTTCTCACTCACTCATGAAAACAACACAGACATACCAAAAAATAATGTGTCAAATATAGTGACCCTTGGCCAACTTACATACCTGAAAAACTACTTGAAAACCCCTCTTTTGCTTTTTTTCATAAGTAAGGCAATCCTAAAAAGCCTGCCTGAGAACAAAAAACACACACACACAACATGATCTCATCTCATCTCATCTCCAGTCCCAAAGCTTATCTTGACAAGTAGTGATGTACGTAACTTCACTGCAGGGCTTAGCCTCCTGTGCTAAGCCTGATGGCCTGAGCTGTTTAGGGCTGCTTCCTTAAGAAGCCTTCTTCACTGGCAGTGGTCTGAATGAGTCCGGGGGAGTTTGAAAGAGCGCCCTTTTCAAGGGGGCATCCCAAAGGTCAAAAGGTCTCGGCAGATGTATGAAGCCTTGGTGCTCTAAGTCATGACCATCACTGGGCAGGGGAGAATACCAGAGAGACTGGTCACTTTATGAAGTCCCATGAAGAGTTTTTTTGAAGACGAAGGTTTTTTTTCCCCTGGGAGTGGGGAGGGGGGTTCCTTTTTATTAGCATATTTTTACCTTTGCATTGTGTTGTAGATGTGCTATGAGAAAATTAAATGTATCTGAAAAGTTGAAGTGTAACAAGAAGTCACTTTTTTATTGTTTCATTTAAATGTGTCAGTTTTCACAAAAATATATATTTTTTGTGTCAAGGGTGAAACAAAATTTCACAGATGCACAAACTGGCACAATGCCTGATGATTATAATTTTCTATTAAAATGTAGCAGTTGTTTTTAAGTAGTTTTCAGATTTTCTTGACCTTTGTCCACTGATGCACAAATTTGACATTTTTTTATAGCCAGCTCAGTATCCCCAAAATACATGTAACCACCCCCACCCCAACAAAGAACGGGATGGTGACAGATGTTTTTAACACCTCTCCCTCCACCTGTTTAATCAAAATGAACATGTTTCCCCCGTCAAGATGTCCATCCATCTTTCGGTCACACATGCTGCTTTGCCAGCCGGTGAGATGCTGCTGGTGTTCCACAAAGAACACCGAACAAAAACCCCAACTTTGATGTGTGGAGAACAAGGCCATGGCCGGGGCCGAGAGCGGCTTGTCTGCTGCCTCCTCAGTGCGGGGGCCTGGGGCGGGAGGCCAGCGTCTCCAGCGTCTTCAGGAAGTGTGCGCTGAAAGGCCCGAGCGGCGGGGTGGAGCCCCCCCACGGCCGTCTGGATTGCACCCGAGCAGCAGGCACCGTGGCTGGCATTATGGAGCTCCAAGGCCACCGGGTTCCCCCCGCCGCTGCCTCTGCCATGCCTTTCAACCCCGCGCCCCTGCCACACAGAAAAGGAGATTAGGATTAATCTTGCGTCTGACATGGTGATATTAACACCGTCCCCCCACCAGCCACCAGCTCATACCCCCCCCCCCCCCAACCACCACCACAGCCACCAGCACCACCATCACCAGCCCCAGCCCTAGCCACACACACCACCCCTGCCACTTGCTGTACATTCAGGGCATGGTGTGAAGTTGCGGGGTGGTGGGGTGGCAAAATGAAAGTCTGGGCCCTTGGATTACTTCGGGAGAAGAGAGACTGGTTCAAAGGGCTGCCTTCTCTGTGATGAGGAAAGATGGGGAATCGCTTTGGCAGCAGGCAGTGTGTTGTGGAGCCCTCTGATGTGACGGTAGATATCGGGGCCCAGGCGTTCTCTTAAGACCGGTGTGGCCCACTTCCGCCCCTGTGCCCCTGTCTCGGCGTGGCAGTAAGCCACCGGATCAGCTCGCCGTCATTTGAGCTGAAAACATGAAATGACAATGTATAATATGACTAAATGCATATGTGACAAAAAAAAACCTGATTAAAAAGGCAAAGGCATTACATGTTTTTTATATTACATTTAAAATAATAATTTGCACTTTAAACCCGGATTGTCAATACAACTCAAAACTTTTGATGTAACTGATTACGTCAATAGTTTTGAGTACATTAACTATATATTTTAATTTAAGTTAATTTCAAAGTTTAAGTACAAAATTCATGTACTTAAACTTTTAAATTAATTTAATTAAAATATTTAATTAATGTACTCAAAACTATTGATGTAATCAGTTACATCAAAAGTTTTGAGTTGTATTAACTTATCCGGGTTTACAGTGTGTATGTGGTAACCTAAAAACGAATGTTTGTCTGTAGCTTGGCAAGCATTGTGTGTAAAATGGGCTCTTGCATATGTGCACATACTCCACATTTACACACGTACTAAAGCCAAACTGGGGACAACAAAATCTGTTCGGTGGGTCACCCATACACAAATTAGCATTGTTAAACTATTTGTAAATCTATCAGGTTAAAAGAAGTTTTATGTTTCGTTACATGACAGAAACCTGATAAATTTCATTGTTGAAGTTCGCTTTCTCTGTTGCTGTGAAGAATAATGTATGAATGAGTAAATGTGGGAAGGAATTAAGGCAGTGAAAGAGAAATGAAACAATAACAAGATTTAAACGAATGATGAATAGTGGAAGAATGTAATTAACATCTAATTTCAATGTAATCAATGTAATAGGTCAACAAAAGACTTGCTCATAAAGACACATAACAAGCATAGATATGTATCACCCTGCCAGGGCAGAAGCATTAAGAGCAACTAGTGGATTATCCTGCAGAGAAGCTCTGTGTAACTCTAGACTATGGGCAGTGATGCTGTGGACACGGAGTATAGGGAAAGTTTTTGTTATTTAGTAAAGTGGTAACAACAAGTGTTTTGACCTTATGGTTTCATTTGTACAACCCAGTCAGCTTCTGCATGTACAATTTAAAATACATAATTTAAAAAGAGTAATCTGTTACATTTCAAAAAAAGATAACATTTAGTAGACCCTTTCCATATTCACAGAAACAAACTAACACAAACTAACTCCAAACTAAACTTTGCACTTCCTATTGTCCTTAGACCCCCATCTTAAAATCACGAAATCCCTTAAAAATCATGGAAAACAGGGAAAAAAATCAGTTAGACAAGTATTTGGCTCCATGTGAAAGTCTATCGCGTGAGAGTTCACATCATTCAAGGCGCATTACACCCCAGTAACGCTTTCGGTCCATTGTTTTTAGGCCGACATATTGCTCCTTCGGGGAGAAAAAGCAGAATGTCATCGTCTGGATTTTTTCTTCCTCTCCTTCACCCCCATTTCATTATCCCTGTGAGAAACAAGCCCCTGCCTCTCCCAGGGAAAAACACTTCTACTTTCACACTCACACTTACACTTTAGCCTCCCAAGCGCCCGGCCAAGCAAACGCACAAGAAAAAGACACGCACACAGATGCTGAAAAGGCAATGGGGCTGTGCTGTTATGCAAATATATCAATCAGTGAACGCTCGAGTGAGAATTATATTTGAATTAAATGAGGCTTCGGCTTTTTAGAGTGCTGAATCGCCGGCCAAAGTCTCAATACTCAATCCCCACTCCGGGGCCATGCATATTATGGGTTTGACGAAATGCGAACTGACATAAATGCCATGGCTCACTTTCAATCCGATTACTCGGCTAAACCACATCAATGCTGGCCAGCCAACGGGCGCTGGCGTCCCCCTATTCAAGTGGCCAGCGAACAACCCCTGGCTCCTCCTCGGTACACAAGCGAAGCCTTCGCTGCCGTCGCCCCGGCCGAGCCCCCACGCTCAACCCATCAACGCGCCTCAATGGGGTCCTTTCGACAAGGTGCTTCCCCTCGCTCAGCAAGCTCAGACCTAAGACAAAGCTGGAGATTGTGTGTGCTGATAGGGACCAAACTCCCTAGTGTAGACTTGTAGTGTCTCCCTTGCACAAGCACTTTCAAGGTTTTTTTGAAAAATAAAATGGGTGAATCTTCCCTCTGGAGACTCTTCTCTTGTTATCTTTCTTCTCTCTCTATCACTTGTCTTTTTCTCCTTCTCCTTTTTTTTTGGTGTCTCGGCCATTTTGGATATTGAATTGAAAAGGAGTCTTTCCAAGAGTGGCCCCATTATAACTATCAACACGAATAATGGCTCAGGTTAGCATGACCGGGGGGGTGCCAGTGATCGGCTGTGAGGAACTGGCCCTTAATTTAAAGTGGTGTTGACAACCACAAAGATGGCCCTCTTTGGGAGAGTGGCGTGGCTACGCTTGGGTCTGCTGGGGACCACATTTTAACCAGATGCATTTACAAGACTTTTCTAAACAACCTTCCAGGTACAGAGCCCTCCTTGAAAGATCCACCAACTGTGAAACGTTACAAGGCCCAATAAGATTAAGGGAGAGAATTAAATACATTTGCTACATGCGTATGCCTTGAGCTTCCATGACCAATTCAGAACTAATGAGAGCATTCATCTTGCACTTTCCATATTTTCAAAAGCTTGTTTTCTTCTCCTCATGAGAAACGCTCTGCCAGATATCTGACTGGGAGAGGAGAAGGAGCTTTGGACAGCCTTTCTTTTAAGCCACAGTATACAACAGATGACTAACCAGAGGCTCTCACACCAGTCATTATGGTTAAGATTTACAGTCATGTTTAAGTATGTAATACATACTAAATGTCAGTATTTCTCAGTAAATCTACCATACCATATATCGGTAAAAAAACTAATGGATTGTAACTATAGGAAAGTCAGTAATACTAGTGACTGAGTGTCAGAGTGAAGATGTTTTGTTGAAAGAGCTGTGAAATATAAAACATTAGAAAAAACTTAAAAATAAAATATCTAAGTGGAAATCACCTAATTATTTGTTCATACACACACTGGTGGTTGGTGTGTACTGGCAAAAGCATTAGGTCCTTAAGTTGTTTGTCCTAGTTAATGTTATCCTTAACAAGAATGTGTCAATACAATTACATTTTACATTTCACACTTTTGTTTTGAAAACAATAGGGTTTCAGTAAGGCATGTATTTTCCCTCATGAAGAAAGAAACAAAGCATTAATGTGTATACTGAAAAGCTAAAGAAGCCTTCATCATCTCAGAACCAGCAGAAAACAAGTATATCTTGGTATAAATACAAACAGACTAAAATCAAGACAGACTAAATTCATCAAAAGTTGTGGCAAATTCTTCACAACAAAAAAGCTGCTATAACTTACCTGCTAACTCCCTAAAAACTGCAAGTGCACCAATAGGTGGACTTGTGCTGTTTTGGAAATAAAGGAGGATAGCGGTAACAGTTAACAGTTTTATAGAGGATAACAGTTTTATAGTTTGTTTGTTAGTTTAGTACATTTTTGCTTAGTGTAATTTTCTAAATAAAACTCCTTATCTGTTCAAAGGCAGACGTTGCAGCATTTTCCCTCCTAAGTACTAAAAAGGTTTTGCAAACTAGGCCTACTATACTTCATGAGAGCAAAATTATGGAGAATGCCCATTAGACCTGCAAGTTTCCAGACAGAACTGTATATAAAAAATAAACAGTCTCTTTATCCAATCCTATAGAGTGGATTTATGAACTGCTCCTTCGACACAAAAGCATAGCCTATGTCGCACAGCAGTGACTGACTGACTGGCAAGTAAAATGAAAGAACAGGTGCACCTAATGCTGCACACACAGGAACGCTTTGTCCGGTTTCCTGCCTTTCTTCGTTTGAAAACCGGGGTTATGTTTAATGCAAAGTTAATATCGATTTAATGCTTGTCAGTGTCTCCCTGTATCTTGGGCCACCGCTAATCCCTTCAGTGTGCTGCCGTCCAGAATCCGCGGAAACAGATGCTCGGTTGGACTGGCAGAGCTCTTTACGGAGCCTCATAATCTTCTACAGTCACTGAGTTTTACGTTGGAAATTCATTCGTTAACTAATCGATTGCTTATTGTGTATTAATAATATATACTATATTCATCACCACAATTTAGTAGAAAACATGGAAATAAATTATTCAAATCATCATAGTATTACATTGTTGGCCGCCTTCGCTGACTTAGTCTTTGTTGAGCTACTTGATACATACCCTGACTGCACTTTGGAGACGTTAGTGTGCGAGAGCGCGGGTGCGCGCCTGTTTCAATGAGGACAGGGGGCGCAGTTATTTGTTTATAATATCTTGAAAATGTGTCTTTAATTGGCTAATTCTAAATCGCCCCAGCTGTGTTCTTTCTGTTTGGTTAAAGAAAACAATTATGCCCTGCTTGGAAAGCAAGTAGAAATTAGTTTCGGTCAAGGAGGCTAAGCGAGGCCTATATTTCCTGCAAACCATCTGCTTGATTGGTACAATAGAGGGATTTTCGGTTGAGAGTAGAAGAATAAAATGCTTTGAACGTACGACACTTCACTTTGTGAAGGTGCGGAGGTGTCTTAATACCACTGCCTCAGGCGACTGATGTAAATTTAATGTCCATTTGCTTTTGTTAAAGAAGGAATAATTTCATGGTCATAGCATCTGTTTAGGGTATGCCTTACTTTTTATTCATTTCCAGACTTGTTTAAGTTAAATCTCAACGTAAACAATTTGGTTTAAAGTGAACTAAAAGCTTGTCTTACAGATGATTGCAAAGTAAACAGGCCCTATTTGTAGTGAAAATGCATCTGGGATTAAAGAAATCCAAATGCCTGTATAACCTTTTGTAGAAGGCAAATTTCCAAAGGAGGTATAAGTTCAACACTATAATTTCTGTGTTCTGTGTCTGGTGGTGGATTATTTGCTATAACGAAATAAATTCATTTGGATGAATGTTAATTCATGCAACAAAGAGGGCATGTTATACTATTATACACCCAGATAAATGTTGCCAGTTGCTACAAATATGTCAGTGTATGCCAATGTCATCCCTGCCCCCCTGTCAAAATGTTTCAGATTCTATGATCAGGTTAACCTGTTTATCCCATTCTTGTCTGTTTAAGAGCATATGAAGAAGGTTGAAATATTGTTTTCGTTCATTCATCCTTCAATCCTGTGTTACAACCCATCTGTTTTAAGGGAGGCGACTGGCATATAATTTCATGGAGATTTACCCTCTGTGCCATCGTTTAGGGTGCACGCGGGTGTCCATTAGCCCTTTTTGCGCTTCCCTCCCAAAATCAAAGAGCGTACGTTGACTCTGAGAAGATAAATTCGAAGGTAACTACTTCTACATGAATGGCCAGGGGGACAACACAGAAAAAAAGCAGCGGTCAAACGCCATTAGTCACAGGTCTTAGTCCACAGGCCGCAGGAGTTGCTCCTTCTACCTCATCAGACAGAAAAAAGCGTTTGTGTTCAAACAAAATGTTCAGAGGAAGACACTCTTTGTTCTGCGTTTTCCCCCTTTTTAGTCTTCCCATTAACGCTCATTTTCCTCTCTCCTGTCGCTCTAACAGAGTAGTAAGGAACTCGTGTTTTGACACCCCACATTAAGGCGAATACACGTGTGGCACAGCAAGTGTCTGACATAGTTTATGAAATAATGACATTCCTCGTTTTTAATATTGTTTTTGTCTCACGAATATAAATAAGGCTTCCACGCCTACATCAATTTTATAATCAGGGTCATCAGGAATAAATCGTCTGTTTTTAGAATGGATAGCCTATTTGTCAAATGGTGTCTATAGGTGCATGCAAAGGCTTGAGAACACCTTCTGAAAATATGAATAATAGGGGAGTTAGAAAATGCTATTGAAAAGAAAATTAATGTAGCCTAATAAAAATGGGTAAAGCCTAAAGCCAAAGCCTAATTTGATTTTCCCTAAGTTATGACAAACATCATATAGTCATATTTCATGTATTCAGCAGTACGGTAGTAATTGCTTCTCAGCTCACAATTTAAAAAGAAAATCAAACTTGCATAGCCATATTCTGCTACAGAGGTTTCTTTGTGATGTTCATTTGTAAACTATAGATGGGTTTGTGGTGGAAATCTAGCTCAATGCATTTATCATTGCATCAAATAAATAATAGGGTTAAAACTCGTTATCGACCAAATAATGAAAATGTGGTAAATATGCCACCTTTATTGGCTAAAATCCATTTTAAAGATGTTTGTCTGCATTGTTTAATCCGGCTACAAATTTCCTGAACCGACCAATCAGTGTGCTCAGAACTGGGTACGAAAGAAACTCACCAGGAGAACTTTGTTGAAGCTCATTGTTGTGGCTGTCACTTGTGAAAGGCTTTACTAACGGTCCACTATAAAAACCTTCCTCAAGAGGGACGGGCCACAAGAGTGCCGTCAGACTATCACCCTGGATGCTGAGTGAGGTCGTCTCTGGCAGTGAAAAGAAGACTCAAAATACACCTGTTTTCGCTTTTTTGTGGTATTTTTAGAGGGTGCAATGATGTTCCCAAGTGTTATTGCGCCACCCGCGATGTATCCAAATATTTTGCGGCCCGCTGCTGCGCTGACTTTACCGCAGTCCCTGCAGTCTGCATTCACCACTCACTCAAGCTTTCTGGTGGAGGACCTGTTGAGGATCAGCCGACCGGGAAGTTACTTGCACAGGACAATTCCTTCACCGAGCGTCTCCCCTCCTACAACGGGGGCCACAACAGCTGCAGCGGACCATGTCTCCATCTCCACGTGTATGGCTAAAAGGACCGCTTCGCCACAAACCTCGTTGCCAAGCAGAGACCCCAGCTACTTGAAGTTTGGGGTGAATGCCATATTGGCCCCATCAACACGCAACGGTAGGAGTTTTTTCTTTTAAGTTTACTGCAAGAAATAACTTTCATTATTTAGTGTACAGTAATTTGACAGTGACCTGTAGCTGCAGATGTTTATTGACAACATGGCGTTGATATATTTAATCTAATCTAATCAATTGGTCTACTGCGCTCTATTAACTTGGACAACCTTACCCAATCAATATTTGGTCATTTTTTAAAACCTAATTTCGTCTATCTCATTCTTACATTACAGCATCATCACCAACCTCTGTGACTGACGTGCACGTGAAAAATGTCCCTTTTTCATATTTTGATGGACCGTTTCAGCCATTTATCAGGGCTTCCTACTTTCCAGGTGAGTCTTTTTATTTTATTTTAGTTTATCCCGAATGTCAAGTGAGGTGAAGTGACAAGAATGTACAAGCAACACTGTTTGGGGGCTGGGAGCACTAGAACATCGTGGAATCGGTCTCGCCAATTTGATGCCCTATTTAGCAGAAGCAGTGACTGCTGACATTTTGCGCCGGTTCCCCTAATCTACAAATTAGCTGGAATTGTCATGGTCTAAATTTAAGGCGGGTCCCTTCTCACAAGGAAGATGCTGGCGTCTCTTCATTACCTCCCTTTTCCCACCGAGTCAGTGCACTTTGCCACTGATTGCTAACAAAGCTTTCAGCACCATGTCCAATTGGTCAGCTCCCTCCGGGCAGCCACACACAGACATAGCGTTGACTTAGGCATGCTGGTGATAGGCATTTACCAGTCATGGACTAATTTCCTATTAGTAGCTATTCAGTGTTTCAATATTCTCACAAGACCACATAGAGTGCTACATCGTGGAGGCAAAGAAAGCAACAAAAAGCCAGGACAAAAAAATGTTTGCAAATATTTTTTGCTAAACAATTAAAAAATGTCACTTGGAAATTAAACAAATGTTTTTTTTTTAATTAACCATAAAGGTGATGGCCTTCCATGTTACATTCCATATTAGACTACGCTGTATTATAGAATCATTTAAACTACTGCCAAGGGAGCAAAAGGCTTATGTCATTTAAAAGTATATTGAACACATACATAGTCACATATACTGTAATTCTTTCCTGATTGTGTGAATGTGTCAACTAAATATCTCAGTGAAAAGCTTTTCGTGCTCACTTAATGACAATGATTAAGGGTTAAAGTGTCCCCGCCATCAGTATTCCCCAAATGATCTTGGCATGCAGTTGTGTTTAGTTTAAAAGTGTAAATCTCCTTTGTGGCCGTAATATATGGCTTTAGCGGCCTGTCCTAAGCCTTTTTCAGTTAGTTCATTACTACACAATTACTGTTCACGCTGCATTACCGCCTGTATCTCTCATTGGAGCTTGCTGAAAGGATGCCCGGCCTTTTTACCATACCAATGCTTTCGGGAACCAAGCAATGTGCTAATTAGTTACTTCGTGGCATTTCACGCAAATGGATTGTATTTAATAACACAAGAACAATAAATCCGCCAATATTTATAGACTTCGAGTAGCCTAATAAGCTAGCTTCGAATACCAAACCAAGTCTCCTAACATCCTTTAGGTAATTCTACTACCATGATGCTTTTTAATATCATAAGACCTGCTGTTAATAAGTGTCAATTTTGTCATTTTTGACAGCATCATCTGCGGTGGTACCTATCCCTGGAACATTCTCGTGGCCCCTTGCTGCCAGAGGAAAACCAAGGCGAGGGATGTTGCGGCGAGCCGTCTTCTCAGATGTTCAACGCAAAGCTCTAGAGAAGATGTTTCAAAAACAGAAGTATATCAGCAAGCCTGATAGAAAGAAGCTCGCTTCTAAACTCGGATTAAAGGATTCCCAGGTAAATAAAAGCCTATATGGCACAGCCCAACTTATTCATTAGGCTCCCATACGCACATTAATAAAGTAAAATAGTCAACTATAGAGGGTTCTCATGTTTCTCTGCTTAACCCCAACAGGTGAAAATATGGTTCCAGAACCGAAGAATGAAATGGCGCAACTCCAAAGAGCGGGAGCTTCTATCGGCTGGAGGATGCAGGGAGCAAACACTGCCGACAAAGATGAATCCAAATCCAGACCTCAGCGATGTGGGGACAGGGAAAAAATCCTGCGAAGACGAACTGGAGGGTTTCAGGGGGGAATCGCCGCGCCAAACATACTGCCACTCACACCAACCGCACCAAATGTTTAACTGCATAGAATCCAACGCAATGTCACCGTCCAGCTCAAGCAAACACTCAGATTTCTCAGAATCCGAAGATGAGGAGATAACAGTGTCTTAATTATGTTTGCAATGTTTACATATTATTGAGAAAGAGGACGTCTCCTTTACACTAGCTCAAAATCCCTATTTTCTGGGAGAATATTTGGTATGGAATTTGTAACGTGCTACTTGTAAGATATGCACCTCTTTCTTAAACCTTGCTGTGTTTTGGCAGCCATGACTTCTGTATATTGATTTGTATTATTGTTTGTATGTATGTTTATAAGCAAACACCTAGAGTGTTATAATCACCCTATCAACTTAGACTTAATGCATTTAAACAAATATATAGAGATGTAAATTAAAGACCTATATTTTGTAAACTGTGTTTTATGAAAGTGTATATACTTTATACTTCAAATATGTAATATTTTCTACAAATTAAAATGTAATGAGAACTACAAAATCCTCTTATGTTTGCTGTCTGCAGTAATACAGATACTGATAACTCTTTATGACTTATTTTTATACCTAAACAAAATGTCTAAAGCATTATAATGTACTATGAAAGACAACATGAAACTTTTCCATACAGATGCATTTTTTTAATTGATGTACAAAAAATGAACAAATCAAACAGTGATAATATTTATTCCTGTGGAATTTACAAACTGTCACTGAAAATCTACAACCTTACTATTGAGCACTGTACAAAAAATTACACGGCCTACCGCTTTTTAAAAGCTGTTAGAAAAAGTCTTCAAAATGTAGGTCTGAAACCAAATATGTACACGTGTATGTTACAAATACAATGAATAAGAAATGTACAAAGACAAAATTGCACTACACATTAAAAAAATTAAGTTTCCAAACACAACTTTTCCCAAATTCAAATCCAACATCTTAACAATGTGATGAAAATGACACACAAGTACTCTGCCATGCATTAACCAGATGAACATTAGCATCATTAAATGCAAAGATATGGTAGTCAGAAGAAAACATCAAACAAACAAACAGAAGAAATACAGAGACAGCTTTTGAGAAGATTCACATGCCAAAGAACTCACAGGACAACAAACAACAGCAGTCCCTATAACTGCGGGGCACCTATTTGGTTTCAGTCAACAAAATGGAAAAATGGGCGTTGCATAGATATCCTAATCAAACAGCACTCAAAATAGCAATTGCCACAAAAATAACAACAAAAACAAAACAATCCACAGAGGCTCTGGATGATTCCAAAAGGGTGTAAATATGAGTGAAATCACATCTTTATAGACACTTTATCTGTCAAGGGAATAAAGTGCTGTCATTCACACCAACGCAACGCAAAAGACTCCATTTACACTTGATGCAAATGGGGACTACGCTAAGCCTCCCAAGTGAACTACTAGACACGGCAGCAGTTTAGTTCCTAGAGAGAACCTGATGGTTCTCACTGGTCCGCCCAAAGGCCAGCCCTTTGAGACTGCATGCCAGCCAGCCCAGATCCCCCCAAAAAAGTGCTTCTTATGTCTGAGGAACTTCTCCAGTTCACAAAACCACCGGGGTGCTCTTGGCCCCATCCGCCAGCACTTGGGGTAAATGCACTCTCACATTAGACAAAGCAATTAATAAACCTGACCACCTACAACAAAGGTCCCAAGGCCTTCAGTTGAGCTGCTTTAGGTGTGCTTATCGCCATACAACATTTGCTAGATTGCTAAAACTAGCTTTAGATACTGCACATCATGATTACACACAGTGCGAGTGTGAGACACAGTGAGTGTCAATACAGACTACATGATCAAGATAACCAACCATCTGGCTGGATCTGACTTTACAGTTAGAGGAGGTCATTAGGTCTCTCTACTTGAATCACATAGGAACACTGTTGAGGCACTAATGTATATAGCCCTGTAAGTTACCTTCACATGTGCTCACCAGCGTCCATCTCTGGTGGACAAGGAACTGCTAGAAAATCCGGACAACAACTGGATGGTTGTCACTGTCACTCTGTTTAGAGAGTGGGCCAACATACTGGTGCATACGCATTTTGATTTTGTGATGATGTGCGTCCAAAGCACCAAAAAAGCAAAATAAGCACACTCAACATCAGGTGGAGGCATTGCTTTTGAATCTGTGATGTCACTGCCTCCTAACAGGTCTGATGTCAAAACAACCTATTATGAACTTCGTAGCTACTGTGTGAGATTTCTCAATTAATTTCACTGCATAGGCAGCAGGTGAACAGCCCGTGGGCAACAACTTACAAAAGATGTGTTTAAAGAACACTTAAAACTTGACAATTAATAAACGTACTAGAAAATAAAAAGTTGTCACTATACCCCACACACTTTGTGCTGTAAATGAGGCTCTAACCTGCAGTGACACCTACAGGTCAGATCAATAATACCAGAGCACCAGAGGTCCTGTTGAAACACAGTGTTCACAGTTTATACTATTTGTGTTGCAGCTGCTCATGCTAGTTCACAATGAGACGCATGTAACACAATGTGAACGGTCAGCTGAACAAACACTGAAATTCCTCATGATTTCACTTTTTTTTTTTTTTTTACCAATTTGTGCTTTGCTGCCTGTTCCCCACTCTGCTTCAGCAGTAGGCCTTTTCAGGAAGCGACAAACCAGTCTGCTATGGCTCGATGTACTGTATGACATCTTTTCGATTCGTCGAGGCTAAGAAAAGGATGCATGGATACATCAATCACAGTGTTGACTCGAGGGAAGAGTCGATCACGTTGCCTTTGTGACCGTTGCTGTTGGAGTCGCTGTCGTAGCTGTGGGGCCCTGTGGAGTGGGCCGCCTCCTTGAGTCTCATCAGCATGTTCATCTTTTGAGAGAACACAGAACATGGAGCCAGTTACTAACACTTACTATGGGCACAGCACTTAAGGATGAGTAAGAATAGTTAGGAAAGTGTAGCGCATATTTAGATGGTATCGATATAGATGACCTTTTGATTTTTCCAAACCTCCAGGCCATAGTATAAACTCCATCACACTGCCTGTTTTGCAAGAAACTGTTTTATTGTAACACAACGTTTTCCTTTTGGTCCTCAGGCCTTTGTCAGGTTAACCAGATATAGATCTGAGGACTGAAACATTGTCATTTCACTTCATGCAAAGAGTCTGGATACTCTCTCGATAGGCTTAAGGTTACTTCTTGGTGGGTGGACATTTAAAACTACTGAGCCCTGCCATCAACCAAGCATGCATACTTAAACTTAACTTCAACGCCATCACTTCCAATGCTCCCAGCGAGCTACAAACACCTCAGTCTGTTCACTGACTGGTTGCTGGAATTTCTAGTGGTAGAATCCTGATGTAGTACTAGAGCAAAAACACAACATTGAGCAAAGGTACTATGGCCTATGGCATGGATGTCTTACCAGAGGGTCGCTCTCAGCCTCGCCCTGAGGGTCCTGCTTGCCGTTGGAGCCTTCGCGGGCCAGGGAGTAGCCGTCGAAGCCCACGTCCTCAGGCCGCAGCTGCAGGAGAGGCGGCCACTCGTGCTGCTGGGGGCTGCCCACCCAGGGGAAGCTCTCCATCACCCACTTGGCAGGGTCCTCCCAGGCTGTCCTCCGCCCATAGAGCTGACGGACAAAGAAACCCCTCTGTTTTAGCATGTTTGAGTTTACTGTCAACATGCTTTAATTTTTATGTATAAATGATTTTTTAATTATAAGTGTGTGTGGCACTGTCTGACAAAGACCTTCTTCACCATAATAAACGACTATCTACATTATAATTATAATTATCATTATCTCCTTTCTATAATGATATTACACCAAAACATATAAAAAAGCACATACAGCATTACTCAAAGTCTTCAGCAGGTGCATGAAACTTATAATCCTATACTTTAATCAGACTATAATCCTAGCTTCTGAGTTAGTCACTAAATGGTGTTGATGCTCATACCTGCAGTCCCTCTCTCACTGCCTCCAGCATGTAGGGGATGATGGAGTAGTTCCACAGGTCTGTGAACCACACGCGAGCTCCGTCTACATCCATGGGACAGGACAGGAAGAGACGTGGGCCTGGAGGGGACAGACAAGAAGACGACATCAGACACAGTAGCTTTTTACCCTTCACTTAATTCTCACTAAAGACTTTCAGTAATGAGATGTCCAATGGCAGATATTAGACAATCAAATACACTGATGAGTGCATATTAACTACAGGTAGCTAATATGGGCTTTACATTACATTACATTTGGCAGACGCTTTTATCCAAAGCGACTTGCAAAAAAGGAGGACATAAGCAAACAGAGGTGTAAAGGGACACAGAGTAGGGACACAACAGACTAATGTACTTCTGCATAGGGACAGCGAGAGAGAGAGTTGGTTTAGTGATTGTTAGTTTTGTTAGGAAGAGAAGCATTCTCGGAAGAGTTTTTTAAAGGTAGGGAGGGATGTTGCTGTTCTTGTCGCAACTGGTAGGTCATTCCACCATTTGGGGACAACCACAGAGAAGAGTTTAGAGTGACCTCGTTTTGTGAGAGGTGAGGGTACAGATAGACGATTTGTGTGAGCGGATCGCAACGCCCTGGACGGGACGTGAGCCTTTAGGAAGACGTTGAGATAAGCAGGGGCGGAACCTGAAATTACTTTGTAGGCTAGTCAGAGCCTTATGTTTAATTCTGGCAGCTATCGGCAGCCAGTGCAGGTCTCTGAAGAGTGGGGTAACATGTGTCCTTTTGGGTTGGTTGAAAACCAGTCGCGCTGGTTCCACTATATCACTCATATCGCGCTGGTTCCACTATATCACTCATATTTAAAACAAGGTTTTTAAACAGTATGGACTATGCTGAATGATATTAAGATATCTTTTCAGTTCGGGCACTTAATTCAATTCAATCTTTCCGGTAACAAAAGCAACAGAATAAAATGTTACTATTCCTATGATTTTATACAGTTTGTTATCATGTAAGCTGGTGATGTATAACAAAGGAAAGAAAGGGAGGAAGTGTCTGTTGCGGCTGTGAGATGACCTCTGACCTATGGTGACGTCAGAGGAGCTGTGGGCCTCCAGGAACTGGTTGAGGTGGTGCCACACGCACGGCACCCACTCCACGATGCGCACCAGCTCGGCGCTCCGCGTGCGGCTGCTGATCTCCGTCTCCAGAAGTTTCCGGCGCAGGAAGCGGCCCAGGAAGCCCTTAAGAGGCTCCGTGTGGTTGGCACACAGAACCCACCTGTTGTCCCACAAGAACACAGCAAAAAGACCAGTGTTGAATTAACTCCCACAGAGTTGATTTTAAACACTGTTGAGGGTTTATATAGCTCCACAATCTCCAGAGTTAAATTAACACTTCAAACACTTTAACAATTCAAAAGTCGAAATAACCCCAACTCTGCATACCATTTAAACCTGAAAATGTTAAAAAATTACACTTAACATCAACTCCCAAATGTTTAACACCAAAATTTTAACTCCATTTTTTGCTGTGAATGCACAGAGGGAACATGCGCGTGTTTGAGGTCTGTGTAAAAGTTTCAAGACCTGGCACTGCATATGAGGTAATGAAAAGTGGGCGGCAGGAATAGCCCTTTATAGAGCAGCAAGGGCCTGTGACAGTTTGGGTCAGATAAAACAGTATATGGAGACATCGCCCTCTTGTGGGCAACCTTGAGACTATCATCTTTTCATGTAACATCAGAGCACACACGAAAGTTAAAAGCTCACACAGAAATGTCTTTATTAAACCAGACAACATAATTAAATAATGAAAAATAGCACTAACCTGAAATTGTGATGGAGCTGCAGATTGGGAGTGGAAGTGTTCGCCTGGTTCATCGTGCCGATGATGTAAGGGCTGTGTGCAGCAGTGGAGATGAGTGTTACTAACAGCACTAACACATTTTAATTTTAAGTCTTTCCTCACAAATCAGCCATATACACATACACCAGGACACAACTCTGTCATCCTTACATCCTAACCTGTGCCTGTTATGTAGATAAATATATGTTTTTTTAAAGCTCTAAACTCAGAAATTTTATTTGGTCAGGGAGGGTGTTGCTCGTCATTTTTTTTTAATTCAGACAGTTTTTACTTCTACTTCACAGTTTGAGTGGTTATTGTTTACATTTGCTTTACTAACTTCATAAATACTGTTTAAATAGTGTTTTGAGGCTACGTGGCTGTAGTGATATTGCACTACAAATAACAAAAATTGGAATTGAATATTTTAAATTGCTTTGCAAAAAATGTCTGTGAAGATTCTCATTCATCCAGGTCATGTTAGTCAAGAAATCATCAGCTAAATAGAATGTTGTCGGGATTCCATTCCAGATTTGGAACACTTGAAAGGCTGCCATTTAAGAGCCAATCCCAATGCATGCTGCTGCCCATGAGCGGGAGCCTGTTGGAGGGGGTTGCCATGGTGCTGCTGTGTGGCTCACCAGTGCTGGTGCTTGTAGTTGAGCAGGCCGTTGAAGAGCTCTGCCAGGGAGCCGAGGTGGTGCAGGTTGTCCAGGATGAGCACCAGGGGGAGCTCTTGGGCCTGACTACCGCTACTGCACTGCTCCGCCAGGTGAGACAGGTACTGACGAAGCTCCTGGGTTACAAAACAGTACAGCAATACTAGTTAGAATAGGCAACAACAATGATGATGGCGGACATAACAGCACAGAAGTGCCATTTTAATAAGCAACGAAATGATGATAATTGACATAGCAGTACAGCTATACTATTTGAGTAGGCAATAAAATGATGATGGTCATGGTCACATATAAGTGATGGGTATGGTGTAATGGCTGATGGGTGCTTTGCAATGATGCACTCTAAGAATAACGTAAGGTTTAACTGGAGCTGTGATAAATGATGAGGAGGGATTGTCCCATATGGACAATCAATAGTCTTGAGAAAAACATGTAGAGATCTTAATTTTTAAGAGAGAAGTTGGGTGCACTGATCCAAACAAACATGTGCAATCCAAACATGTGCACATCATTTACACCCTATCAGGCATATTTATTATTCTATTTGTTTTTGTCAAATCCACACAGTCAGACAGTAAAGCATGTGGAGTGCAGTTTTTTGCCGGGGCTCGGACCTTGCTGGACTTGTGGTCCACGTTGAAGGTGGCGATGGCGGCGTCGGTGAGCGGGCGTCCCTCCCTCAGCACCATGTGCTCGGCCAGCCGGCTGGCCAGGAAGCTCTTGCCGGTGCCGCTGGGGCCGGACAGGATGATGCGGCGGTGCTCCTGGAGCTGGGACACGTAGCGCTGCAGCATGGCCTTGGGGATCAGCGTGTCCAGCACCAGGCTGTCTGTGCTGCTCTCCGCCACACCTGCAGAGGAGACATTACATTACATTGCATTACAAGGATACAAGGATGTTTTATTGTCACTTACATACTTAGTGATTGTTTGTCTAACACTTTACATTTTTAATTACATTATATTACATTACATTACATTACATTATTACATTAAAAGCAGACACTTTTATCCAAACAGGATAAAATTACATGACACTTAGCAGATGCTTTTATCCAGTGACTTACATTACATTACACTTGGCAGACACTTTTATCCAAAGTGACTTACATCACTTTACACTACTACAGCAGATGCTTTTATCCAAAGTGACTGATGAGGAGGGAGGCAGAGGAGCCCAACACAGCCCAAGTTGAGTCAGGGCCCACCAGCTAAAACATATTACCTATTTGGGTGCAAATTAAATAAGGCTCCAAAATAAAATACAACTCCTGTGAAATAACCTAAGCTAAGCCAAGAGGTGCCTGACTGAGTGACTGCACACACAGAAAAGAGTAGTAGTAGTAGTAGTAGTAGTAGTAGTAGTAGTAGAAGTAGTAGTAGTAGTAGAAGTAGGTCTTGTATAAAGGGTATGTAACCATTTCTTTAACACAGTTAGTAAGATCATCTTTCAAAAACATGGTGTGTTCCTTTAATAGCTCATCAGTTGTTTTACAGGTGTGCAGGTGAAAGCATCAAGCAAATCCCTAAATCACTCAACAACTATGTGATTATTAAGGTTTTAGCTGATTTCACTAGTGTAAATCCTACTTCAGGGTTCACTGCCAAAACTTAAAATGGCAGTTTAGAAGCCCCTCATTCATACTTGGTCATGCATGCAAATGCACACACAAATCCAAATATGCACACACCCACAACCACAACCACACACACACACACACACACACACACACATGCAATTATGATGTTTGATTAAGAAGTGAAAGGTACACTGTTCATGACCAAACATGCACAGTTCGGTTTACACCTAAAAACCACACTGCTCGTCTTTGCAGGTCGGGGAAAAAAAAATGTACCCTTAAGTTTGACAGCGATGGTGTCACTGTCTCCAACCAGGTATCCACAGGGCAGGAGCTCCGGAGTCTCGGCCCCACTGACCCGGTGCACCTCCCCAATGCTGTAGCCCAGCACACTGTCACAGTTCAGACCCAGCTGGCTCACTGGGTCCACATGGACTATGTACTCCTGGGAAACAAGGGAGACGCGAGATCAATGATTCCCTCTCTGCAAGCTTTCAGACCAACTCTGTATACTATATGGGGTGGATATAACAAAAAATAAGTTATTATATAACTGTTAGTGTAAAGATAATGTGGATAGGCTAAAACCTAAACGCCTAAGGCATAGGAACAAACATATATCAACAAAAATATATGACGTGTAAAGACTGACAAACATCCTACAACTGAAATGCATGACACAGTAAAATATGTCTAATATTATATATAGTATTATAATATCAAATATAGGTTAATATAGGATATATGTCAACATGTTCTGCAACACAGAATGCAACCAAGTCAAAGATTAAACATGATGAGTACTTGTGTTTATGGAATCTCCAGCTAAACCCAAGATGCTGCATACCTTGAAGAGCCGTCTGACCACACCATCTAGCACATCCCATTTAGTTTTCCCACTGACACCAATGGAGCCAATCAGGAACTGACGAGGACTGCCATCCTATTCAGAGTAAGATGAAAGCAACATTACACATCATCACAGAGAAAAAAAGCTTTTAAAAATCATACCTAAAAAATAAAGATATAGATAAATAAATATGAGAACTGTGCTGAAAAATCTACCAATGGCTCTACCATACTGAAAAATCTGCCAAATAAAACTATCTGAAGTTAATACTCTTTGAAGAGATACATTTTGGGAAAGTTGTCCACATCTGTTGGCCCTGACCTCTTTCCATTTAGACTCGTCCTCCAGACTCACTACGACCTTCACACGTCTCCCCTCCTTCCGGGAGCCTCCGTCTACACAGTCCTCCAGCAGCATGTCTGCAGACATTAGGTTAGCGCACTTAGCACGGCCACAGTCAAAGCGCAAATCAGCTTGAGGCTGTTCATGTGTATCATCATCATATAAAATCAATCAATCACAAAGTAAATGCTGCTATAAATTATTAAATCGTTTTGAGAGACTTCATTTGTGTTTAAATACATGCATGTTATGTGTTTATACTTAAGATGAATTAAAAGCATTATATAAGCTGCATAGGTGTAAAAACAAATATCATTTGTCCTCTCTCTTCTGTAAACACAAACATGTTCACACACAGACACGTTCATACACACACACACACACACACACACACACACACATACACCCACACACACACACATACATACCGAGGCTGGTGGACTCGCTGAGGCTGAGGCTGTGTTGTGAGGAGAGGGCGGGCAGCGAGGGACTGAGGGAGGACGACTGGGACATGGCTCTGCTGCAGCTGCCCTGCGACTCCATCTTCAGACGGTCATTCTCCGCCTTCAGCTTCTCAATCTCACTCTGCGCGCACACACACACACACACAGTTTGGAGAAAACACAAGATACTATGTGACTCCATCCGGCAACTCCATCCTTAGATGGTCATTCTCCGGCCTTCAGCTTGCCAATCTCACTCTGCATGTACACACACGCACACACACACACAAACACACATTGTTCCCTATGCGTCTCCTTCATAAGAGTTTGCATAATAATCCAAACAATATGGTAAACACAGACAGTTCAATCTTAGTCCACAAAAGTGGGGCTGGCCCTAATTACAGTATAAATAACTATCCTATTCTTTAGCACATCACTGGGGCATTTAGTACATTATTTAGAACATGTGCATCGTTGAACGTTTGAACTGCAAAAAGTCATCTGTCCCACAGCCCCTATGCTCAAAGCCTCCATAGCGTGAGGACTTGTCTAGACTTGCTACAGGACTGCACGGGAGGTCATGTCAACAGTCATTAGTTTTGTCTGTTCTCAAGGCTGTATGTGGGTTTGACAATTCAGGCGCAGGCTTGGTGACTGGCATGGAGGTTGTTCAGTGTAGCCAAAACTGTATTTGTACAAATTGTGTTCTTGGTGAGGAAGGCTTTTACATGATTTTCAGTGGGCTTGTGGCCGTTATCTTGTTGAAAGATGTTGCAACGCTAAAGCACATATTTGGTGTAGTTTATGAAATTTTTTCTTGAATATCCACAATTTATTTTCCACTTTCAAAAATGAGTCAAAGTCAAACAAATATTTTTTGGCTCTAGACTTGCCTGTTAAAAAGGTTACATAGAGGTTAGACAACTCAGTGCATCTCAAAAGAATTTGTACACCTTGACAAATTGTCTTCTTGGTTAGGAAGGCTTTTACAAATGCATGCTGCACTGCATGTCAACAGTATCAATTTTGTCTAAATGGGAGTTGAATGATTCAGACACAGGCCTTATGACTGGCATGGAGCTTGTAGGTAACCAAATGGCCATGTCTGGTCTAAAGTTGGTACAGAAAAGTACAGAGGGTCATATCAAAATGTGTTTTGTCTGGTTTTCAGTTGAAATGGGGTGTTTGATCATTCAGACACAGGCCTGATGACTGGCATGGAGTTTGTAGGTGGCCAAATGGCCATGTCTTGTCTAGACTATATAACGAGGGTCATATCAACATCAGTGTTGACTATTTTGTAAGTTTACATGAGGTGTTTGGCCTGATTGACTGGCATGGAGCGTGTATGGTATAGTATAGTATGGTAAATGGCCATGGCTGACCTGCATGCGGTTCATGTTCTCCCTCAGCTGGTCCAGCTGGTGTGCGGAGCTCAGGGCTTCCAGGCGGATGTCGGTCAGCTTCATCTCCTTGTCCCGGAGCTCGCTGCGCAGCTGCATCACCATCTCGGCGTCGTTGTCCCCGCACTCGGAGATCCTGCCCACACAGAGACACGCCACACGTCCAGCTGACTATTTCACAACCACAATCGCACTGCTATTGAGTGGGTAGACTATCAAATAACAGGAGTGTGTGTAGACTATCAAAACAACAAAACCCAGCCTTGCTTGGATGGTGTTAGCACACTGTGGCTGAATCAAGACATTATCAGTCAAAGTAGAGCTTAATCTGACTCTTGAGATCACACATACAAAAGTGATGAATTTCCATATAATCACAGATTGGTAGCAAACCAGTACCTAGCAGAATGTGCACAAAATCGTCAACAAAAAAAAACCCAATTAACTCATCTGCTTTGGAATTACAGAGGGATTAGAAGTGAAAAGGGGAATCATTGCAGTCCACTAATAATGACAATAGTCCACTAAAAATGGAGGAAAAATTGTGAAGTAATTGGGTTTAATTATTGTGTAAGACTAGCAGTGCTTCTTTTTTTTTTACTGATTATGAAGTGGATCATCACAGCAAAGGAGGCTAATAAGGAGGGTTAGCCTGTCTTTACCGAGCCAGAGAGCCCGTCCGCACGAGGGTACTGTTACTGCCCCAGCCTCGCCCTGGGGCAGGCAGGGGAGAGAGGAGGGGGCTACAGACACACAAGACGAATAGGAGAATAAGAGCTATTAAAAAACTGCTGGTAAAACTTTTTTTCTTTCAAACTCAAACATTCTGTTTAAAAATAAAACAGCACTGACATCGCAATCAGTACTTACATGGAAATGTCATTTAAATACGCCACAAAATTGCAATTTTATGTCGTAACACACCAACCACACAGGCTACTTTGACACTGTGACAATCTTTCCCAATTTTTGTATTGTTGCAATCATTTCATATTTTGTTCAGTAAGCTTAAACAAAGAGGTACAGAAATCCATACCCATGCACTTCTAAAACATGTGATAATTTTCTGGTATGAATAATGATCTTCTGACCATAAGTACATGTAAGGCCCATTTCCAAAAAAGCCTCTTTTGAAATTCCAGACAAACCCTGGTGGCTTATTTTATAATTCCCTGGTAAGATTCAAATGGAGCTAAATCAGTATGCAATCAAGCCCAAGGAATGAAGACTAGCATACTTTCAGACCTCTTGGCTAATTTTGTGTTTCTGCTAATGGGGCTTTCAGACTAACTGGGAATTGTAAGAGCCCTTGGTCACATTTGGACCTTGCTCATGTGTATGTGGCTGGGTGGAGGAGATGTACATAGAGAGAGAGGAACTCACAGGGAGTTGGAATGGGTGGTGCGGAGCAGAGGGGCAGGGGAAGTGGGGCCGTTGTGAGGCAGCTTGGGCGAAGAGGGGAGCGAGGAGTCCGTCATCTCCTCAATGTCGGAGTGGGACGAGGCAGATTTGGGCGACTTCTTCTTGGTGAAGGCCTGCTTGAATGAGCTCCGCAGCTGAGGGAGAGAGGGAGACAGAGAGGAGAGATTTAAAGACAGGCTTTTTCCATGATGACAATGTCTTGTATGTCACGTACAGAGCCAACTGATACATGATAACCACGTTCTCACAATCAATATAAACCAGTTGCATACTGAGTGGCCAAAAATATGACTTAAAAGCTTTTACACTTCTATCCTCTTGAGTGCCTTGGAATTTTTGTACTTCCTATGTTTGGGATCCAGAAGCTGAGCACAAAGTTGGGTTCCCACTCTACACCCTCACAGCACTGCTGACAAAGTTGAGTCAATACAAACTCATGGTTTCATGAGCACACTTATGGTGCCATACACCAGCCACACATTTTACGTGAGGTTAGAAGGTCATAAGATGTTTGGGCTGCTTTGATATATAAACATATCTGCATATATCCTATATCTAAATATCTGCTGAACACAACTGCCGAGGCCGTTTGACCAAACAGAAGACATGATGAGGTGATGATCTGGCCTTAACATTCTAATCATGACCAAAAAAATGAAGCTCACCCAAAAATTACACACACAAATAAAAATTTGCCACTGAAAAGATGCACAATGGCATGCAGAGCTAAGGAGTTACTGAGCTGGGAAGCCTTGTTGGCAAAAACAATGCCCTTACCTCATAAACCTACAGACGGACCATGCAGCAGAAAGGAAGAAGAAGAAGGAAATGGGAGAAGACAGGTTTGAAAACATCAGCCTGTATTTCTAGTGGACCTGATAATTATTGTTACAGGCAGGCAGGCTCTGATGGCAGAGTGGAAGAATGCTCTTTGGAACGGGGTAAGGGGAGCTTGTCATAGTTCCCAGTGGAGAAAATCACACTGCCAACTTACCACAGTATGGCAGAAGGACTTACAGTCTGAGACAGCCACTGACCACAAATCACCCCCACCCCGCCCCCACACACATACACACACACAAACACAAACACACTGACACACACAAACACCACTGCCTGAAGACAGTGAGGTGAGGTAAGGGTGTGCTATAGTGTAATGGCTGACATGAAGGAGAGGGTACAGAGTTCACGTTTGAGGACTGCACTTCCTGCACTCAGCTGGAGGGTGTGAGGCCTTAAGACTGTCACTGACGTGTGACTACAGGTGAAGGAGCAGGGACTCAGCTAGCTAGCTAGTACAAGACATCCAGTCACATGAACGACACTGGACATACCACAACCAAGAATGCTCATTATCAAGGTCTGCTGTGTGTGCAGATAACAAATCACTAAAAAAAGGGGAACAGAAATTATCGATGCCTGGCCTTGAGGACTATAGACTTGCTTACATTGAAGAATGAGTGAGACCAATCGATTATCCGACCACTTCTTGTGAGGAATTTTGTTTTTGTTTATTTTTTTTATTATATCTCCAAATATTTATGTGATTGAGGGGTTTGAGGGCCACATCCCAGTGTGGTGGAATAACTGAGTGGTCACATACTCTCTCCCAAAGCCTCTATATCCACAACATCTACTATGAGAAAGACTCTGAATCAGCATACATAGTCACTGTCGCTGTCACCCTGTACGTTCAGGCCAACGCATGAAGCAACCTGTTTGTGATGGCACAAAGAAACAAACAAGGCAGTGTTGTTGTTTTAGAAAGAAAACCACACGCTACCCTGAGAAATCAAACCACAAGAAAGTCCCTAAAACAGCTTCCTTTTCAGACATGACAAACGCGAGACACAAAGCCACCGGGAGCATTACTGGACGGATTATTACAGGATGACAAACCTGTTTTTTACGCCTGCAAAAGCTCAAGGCTAAGTTTTGTCAGCTGTGACAGG
>CM059268.1:25199455-25229455 GCA_030347295.1 Setipinna tenuifilis | reverse complement strand
CCTACCCTTGGGACATATTAACTGCTTTCACCCTTCTATGTGCACCACTTCTACTCACATTAGCAGACAGCTGAGTGGTCAGAGCAGACACCTTCTCCTGGGATGCGTCCAACTCTCGCCGAAGTTTGCGAATCTAGAAACACACATGGCATGTCGGTTTAATGTTTACAAATACACACACAACAGACTGCCGTTCAGGGTAACGAAAATAACAGGAAAGAATAACATTAGCAGTTGCTGTACATGATGAACAATGAGGGATTAAAGAGCATGAGAGATGTTCGTTCTGACAACACTGACAGTTTGGAATTTGTTTAGACACTGCAGAGTGATGACAGGTCCACTTACCTCAGAGTGAGATTTCTCTTCGGGCTGAAAAAGAAAGAAAGAGAGAGAAAGAAAGAGAGTGAGTGAGAGAGTGAGAGTGAGAGATGGGTAAGCATGTGTTTTTTTGACAGCAGGGTGAGTCTAAATGTCAGCACAGAATATGCAGACATGACGGACACCCAGCTGCTGTTTGGGTGTCTGTTCAGGCATTTTTGGGGGGGGAAGAAAATAAGAAATAATGTATTTCACATATTTTCAAATCAGCTCTGTCTGGAAGACCACCAAACCACTTAAGTGCCTTTCCGAAATGTACATGCCTATAAGCCCACAAGCTTTCCCTAAATTTGCAAATTGCACCACTATATGAACCTGTGTCATGTTTCTAACAGTAACAATGAATAATGCACAATAGTTTTGGATGGTAGATCATTTCAGATCATATTCCACCATCTTTCCATTTGTTCAACCTAAAGTTGTGCAATGCCAAAGACTACAACTACACTGTAAAGCACAGGGGCAGTTCTGTCTATAAACATCAGTCCTTTCAGGTATTGCTTAGTGTGAAAATCTTGGGATGAGTAGTCTTTTGTGTTGTGCTATCAGAAAGGCCTGTGTGTGTTTCCTCTCCTCTCAGTGTTGGGGTTTTTTGGTGAAGCTGAGTGACTCACCGTGGAGTAAACTGAAGATGTGTTGGACACCAGCGACAGCGAGGAGCCATGAACTGAGGGGAGACAACACACACACACACACACACACACACACACACAAAGACACACACGTAAGACAAGCTGATCCTAGTGAATCATATATGAACCTGCTCACCCCAAAGCTTAGGGGAGACGGCTGAACGAGCACCAACACGTCAGTTCCCCGAACAAAAACGAAAAAAAAAAACACATCTCCTTCATCCTTCATTATTTTTTCTTTTTCTCTCTACTTATCAAGTGTGGTGAAATACATCCGTCATCATGCAGCAATTGAATCTGTCTGTCAGCGAGTGTACAGTCACACTTTTTTTACCAGCCCCGACATGAGCTCAACAAAAAGCATTACGGTACTGTGGGTAACGGTCATGCCTCTGACCTAAAGCAGGGGGCCAATTCCTGTAAACGTATTTAACTTCACTCACTGGAATGGCATTCCATTAAGAGGAGAGAACCCTGAAAACCTCAGCAAAAACACGAAACATGACGAAAACAAATAGCGGAGTTATACTGTCCTCTCTCTCGCCTCCGAGGTGGACCTCCTGGACTTTAGGCTTGGATTTGTTTTTGGGTGGGCTGTTGTTGGCCTTACGCTTCCATATACAAACACACAAGGTTCACCTGAAAAACCACTGGGGTTAGAGTTTATGTTCTTTGGATCTCTCTCTTTGTTTCTACCCAGAAAATACAGCACATGCTGTGCTATCCATAGACCTCGTCAGCCGAAAGGTGATTGAGACACACACACACTATGGGTGCCCCCTGAATTCGCTTTGATGACTCAGCCCCTTTCAGAGGCCACTGCAGATATTAATCAAGGTGTTTATGTTCTCACCTGCAAGTCCAAACAACTCAGACATGTGCTAATCGAGAACCCGCCTTTTGGACCTGAGGAACTCAACACCCTCTTACTCTGGCCAAGAGGACTTAGTCAGGGTGAGAAGGAGGGGGGGTGGGGGGGTGGGGGGTAGAGCACGCCGCGGGACATGACCACAAAGTGCCTGAGCCAGGTGGTCGTTAATCAAGCCAGGAGGAGAGTGAGCGAGCAAGCAAGAGAGCAAGCAAGCGTTTGTTCACTCCTGGGGAGCAACAAAGCGTTTCTTTGTGTTTTTGCGGCTTTTGTTCCTCGCGGATATTTTCAGCCGACATCACGTCGCTCCAAACCCCCCCCCCCCCAAAAAAAATTGCTGTCAAAACCACTTTCAGACAGTTATGTATGCTGGGACAAAGGCCTAGTCTGCTGCCGACAACCACGAGCAGACCACAGGATTAGTAATTGTGTGGTTAATGCAATGTTTTTTAATCATTTTCTCCCAGTGGGTGTTAAGTAAGCCCGGAGTAAATAAACAATGGAAAAAGGAAAAAGGAAAGCATTCTAAAAGATTTTGGCTAAATTCAATCCCAATCTCAATCCAATTCAACTCCATTCAATTCTACTCAACTCTGTTCAATTACATCAGCTCACATCAGTTTCATTCTTTCTTCTTACACCTCACACAGTCCAAAGTCCCTAACAGCAGTACAAAACAAGGGAGAATCAGAAAGGAGGTACATGCTACATCATCAGTTACAACAGGCAGGGATGTTTTTTTCAGCCGAGCGACATCTGCAGAAATAAAGCATAAGCCCTCATGAAGTGGACCTTCAGTGAAGGGGCTGACTGAGAGTCTTACCTCAAACCACTTCACTCTATGAAAAGTCCAGTCCTTTACTTATAAAAACCACATGCAAATCATGCAACCCCGTCGTCCCTATGGACACAAGCAGGAACTGTCAACAGCGCCCGAACGAACTTTCTCTGCACTATCAAGCCGCAACAAATGCTGCCTTGTGTTTTTTCCTGCCAAGCTGTTGAAGCACTTTGAGCTACATCTTGTATGAATTGTGCCATACAAATACAGTTGATTATTATTACTTTTTAAAATTAATTTATTATTACCTTCTTCCAGGCCATCTCTGAAGGAGCCGGAGGTGCTCATGGTGCGGCCCTTCTCCTCCAGCGACATGGACGAGTTCCGCAGGCGCGGGTCACTGTAAGGGTCGCAGGGCCCGTCCTGATTGGCCAGGCCGTTGACGGTGCGCAGGCTGGCCATGTGGGTCTGTGCGGCCGTGCTCTGGCTGACCCCTGTTGGTCAAAAGAACATCAGGAGAGAGTGACGTGACTACAAAGAGCACCTACAGGGGCCGACAGGCGAGCATTTGCTCCTAAACAAACAGACAGTGGATAAACAGAACAGTAATGTGTAACTATTGCTCCGTGCAGGTTATTACAATAACTGCCATACTATATAAATATTTGTTAAACAGTATAATAACACCTATCTACACCATGATCAAAAAGATCTATCTACACCATGAATTCATACAAAGCACCAATTAACCTGGAGAAAATAGTCCTACCTGCAAAGCACCATAAATTCATTTTCAAGCAAAATGATGGGCATTATAAAGCAAAAATAACTGATTCTAATCTGCTGGCTATGACTAAAAACTGTTTCAATGTGTTTTCCTGATAAGAGTTATGGGTGAGCACAAAGCTCACAATATTTGTAACTTGACTAGCACATGATAAACATATACATTACAATAAATCACAAGATATCCTATTGTCAATAATGCACATGCATTTACTTGACTGTGTTAAGGACCATGCGATGTTTCCCATCCCTAAGTGTGACTCACAAAGATTTCTGACTATGAATCTGGCTCCACACTTCCATCACCTTTACAACAAGAACAGCTACTGCTGCTACTACCAGTCCTAGAGGGCATTCCAGACAGGAGTTTTAGTCACCTACCTGTGTATGTTAAATCAGGGCACATGGTAACTCCCCTTATAGAAGGGCCTTACAGTTTAATTTCTCTGCTGAATTAAAGCCATAAGACTCTTCTATTAGAAAGTTTACCACTTACCTTGAGCTAACTTATCTGGGTTAGTGTCTAACCCACTTACTTAGAATACCCCCCCACCCCCCTACCCCTAGGCTCTACCAGCCTGTGTGCACAACCCCAGAGCTACCTGCACCTACCTAGCTGGGCGAAGGTGAAGCGTGTGGTGCCTGAGGGGGAGGTGAGGGCAGCGCCGGGGGAGAAGGGGACGCTCACTGTCGCCTCCTGTAGGCCGGCCGCTGACTGTGAGCGCAGCCAATCCGGTGGCTCCTCCCGCACCTGGGGCATGTGGGCGTACCTGAGGAAGAGAGAGAGAGACGTGCGCCATTTTAATCTAGACATAGGAGCATCCACATGCCAAACCTATTTCGCACACTAAAAAAACTTTACAGAAATCACATATACATTTACACACACTAGATTCTATCCACATATTACAAGAGCAAATGATGGTTAAAGACAGACTACCAATACTTGATGAACCCACTTCTACTTAAAATACAATCAACATAAAGTCAAACATTAGGTCAACTGACTGATTCCAAGTTGGTGAGCTACAATTTCAAGACTGACAATCCAAATTATATGAAAATCCACACAGATGAAATCTGGCTAAGCAACAAAGTCCGAGAATCTAGAACACTTACCTCTAAAAACCAATACACTGGAATTTAAAGGATTTAGAAGATATGCTACTGCTACTGAGACTACCACAAAACTACCAAGTGTGTGGCCAAAAACAAGTAGTAAGCCTATTTAGGACAGAAAGCCCAAATGGACCAGTCATGCAAACACAAAGCCAGCAGGTGGCATCACATAGAGAATGTAGGGATGGAAGAGGAGGACACTAGTCACCTCACAACTCAACTCAACAAGAGAGACACACACACACACACACACACAACCAACCACAGAGGAACTGTGCTCCTGACACACAACTACCTTTACCTGTCCTTTCTCCGGGGCAAAGTGTTTCGGCTGAAATTGGGGCTAGCGGTGGGGGAGACGAGAGGACTAGGCAGCAGGCAACAGAATGAGGGCAGACACAACACGGGGGGGGGGGGGTCAGAAAGGAGACAGGTGAGATTGTCAGTTACGATAGGACACAGGGATGTTTTCAGCCAAGCGACACATGCAGGAAACACGTACACACCGGCTGGCTCCAACATGGGGCCCCCGAGAAACACACTGATGTGGCCACAGTGCAGACAAAACAATAACTTATGGAAAGATAGAAAGGAGTCAAATAAGATGTGATAAAGGAAGGGATAGAAAACAAATGGAAGCGAGTAGGGAAGATCTTAAGGGGATTAAAAGGTGTTGTACCGCTTAAGCCAGGCTCTGCGATTTACCCTTTTAAAGGTCTATGTATGTAAGCACGTGCAGGCATGAAGAACAACCTGAAATCTCCACATTCTAAGACTTCAAATTCATTCTGAGCTACAGTGTTGCACATATGGTGTATGTTTAGCGGCGTGATTTTTAGTTTGTCTTTCATATGTAAAACTACAGAAGCCCTGAACTGTATGGGTTTGAACAGAAATCGAAAAAAAAACCTAACAACCCACATTAACCAAGATTTCATCTTGTTTTATTAAGACGTTCAGTCATAATCTGCTAAATGCTAAAAAAAATATTTTCAGGAATATTTTTCCTAAGTCTCACCTGGCAGCCAGGCCAGCTTTGACTACTCCTCCTCCAGAGGCATGCAGGCAGGCAGCCAGCGTCTCCTCCCTGGCCAGGGCTCCATCCACCGCCCCTTGACTACTGCCGCCACCGCTGCTGCTGTCCTGGGATGGGTAGGCCAGCGTGGAGCTCCACACAGAGTCGACTGCAGTGGAACCTCCTCCTCCTGGGACACCCTGCTTGCCGGAGGTGGCATGGGGGTTAGAGATGACGGTGGAGTTCTTTATGCTCTCGGCGCTGGACAGAGAGGCCTGCTTACTGGGCTTTCCTCCAAACAACCTGAGAGGTGGAGAGGTGGAAATAGAGAGAAAGAGAAAGAGAGAGAGAGAGGGAGAGGGAGGAAGAGAGAGAGAGAAAAGAGAGAAAGAGAGGGAGAAACAGAAAGAGAGAAAGAAAGGAGAGGAAAGGGGAGGAGATGAGTTGGGGGGTAGTTGCTTGACATGGCCACTAATGGCTATCAGAAATGCAAAAATGTCTATCAGCATCTATGAGCATCTATAACAAGCAGAGGCAAAGCAGTAGAGCAATGTGACAGTTTTTTGGCTTGTTTCTAAGGGCAACAAGCTCTGGCAACATCAGATTCATTTTCATTGCACAAGACCAACTGAAGGTCAGATAAACACACCTGTCCTTCCCTCTTCCCTTCCACAGTATGAGCTATGTAAGTCTGTGGTCAAGGACAGCACAACCCAGAAAAATATCACGGATAGCCTTCATGGCATGACACTGCCAATTATATTATATGTCAGCTGGGCTGTTGGTCATGTTTGATAGTTTATCTTCATGTCTTTTTTGTGCCTCGCTAGCTGTAGAACAAAAATCGTTATGGTTGTCTTGAGTGTTATTCTACCATACTTCGTTAATTTTCGTTATACAGGCAACTGTTCCATGACAATAAAGGTCTTGAATCTTAAATCTTAAACAACTACAAGCTACTGGATAAACCTGACTCTGACTATTGTAACAAACACTTTTTGCCACTATCTGTCATGTGTTTTCTCAGGCAAAACCTGTATCACGAGAGTGGAGAATGTTAATGTAAAGTAAATAGACAATTCATCTTCTTTAATTAAGAGATTACAGTAAACGGCTTAAAGAGAGGCCCCCGTATGATGAATAGCGGTCCTTGTGACTGTTTACTCATTACTTCATTGGGGTGACTGGAGAGATAAGATCAGGCCCAGACAGAGCCGACCGAGCCCAGCGTCCAAGTGATCACTCAGGCCTAGTGAAAACACTGGCCCCTCAGTCTGACTCCGGTCACCCTGATTTAAACTAACAGCGCCGAGGCACTTCACACGCACAGGGACCAGGAGGGAGATGTATGTGTGTGTGTGTGTGTGTGTGTGTGTGTGTATGTGTGTGTCTGTGTGGGTCCATGTGTGTGTCTGTCTGTGTGTGTCCGTGTGTGTGTGTGTGTCTGTATATGTCTGTGTGTCCGTGTGTGTGTGTGAAACTGAGCAAATGGAACGGGGCAATGATATCAGTCAAGGGTCCTTTTTCAACGGGCTCTCCAATCCCAAGTGTCACGCTGGCCCAGATAAACAAAACACACTCTCTGAACAGGCTCCAGAGGATCCCTGGGGCCAAGGGAAACAACTCAGTAACAGACAGACAGGCAGGCAGAGGAGAGGAGAGCTGAATGAGCTCTCAACCCTCAGTCTTTAACCGACAGTCCCTCCAACCGGCAAGACACCAGGCCTTAGAGTGAAAGAGAGTGCCAGCAATACTGTCAGTCAATGAGAAGAGAGTGAGGCTGTGTGGGAATGAAAGGAACTAGTTGCCAGACACTTGTTGCACTAAATTATTGCATGTTGCTGTACTGCATTTTACTGTGACTGTGCTAATACCCTGCACAGTGACAAAGAAATCAGGTCTAGTCACATGTACCAGACATTGCATTGACATGTCCTGAGACGCCCTATTGAGTTAGCATGGCATTAGCTTACTTGGGGCTTTACATTTGGACTACAGGCAGCAATACGATATGCTAATACTACGCTAATACTATAATACTTTAAAGCAACTAGCCAACCTGCCATATGGCTCAGGTGAAAATGCAGGTGAGAGGAAGAGAAAACCAAAACAAACCAAATTCAACTTTGCTCTTTTCTATAATCGAGCCTAATTATTCATGTCTATCAGTTCCTCCACTTTCTGCTTCTTGTTTTGATCATAGTGTATGTATTTGAAAAAGTTAGGCGGTCCACTGCAACGGGGTCAGCCCATTGGTCCGACATCCCATTGGACCGACATCCCATTGGACCGACATCCCATAAGTCCGACAATAAGCCATAGAGGACCGTAACTAGAATCCCATTGCTCCGACATCTCATACGTCCGACAATAAGCCATAGAGGACCATAACAAGAATCCCATTACTTAATTATTTTTAATGATGAAGAAGTGTTGCACACCCCGAGTGCGTGATATGATGTGTATTTCTGTGAAAATATAACTTTCTTTCCTCTTCACGGACATAGGCTCAGCAGCGCGTCTTTTTGCAGCTGCCTCATTTAACGCGTATCTTGGTTAAATGAGAGCGCACTTTGCAAAAGTGCTCACAAGGGATATCACGTGCGTACAACTGAATTACAGTGCGAGTTTTGTTAAATGAGGGTGCGCGTTGCAAAGCAGGCGCACGCTTTCTTGACAAACCCAAAAAAATATTATGTGGGCTCTCCCAGGCACCACCGTATACGATATTGCTTAGTTATGAATTAGCCTAAAGCTCAGGATTGGCAGCGGATTCTAGTGCATGACAAAAGTGATTCATTAAAGTAGGCAAATACATCGCTTTTGTAAGTACTGTGAGGCGTTACGGTGGGTGGTGTTGGGATGGGAGCTTTGCAAAGCTGTCTACATTTGTGGCAAGTTCAAGAGCTGTTCAAGGCTGTTCCAACAGTTTGTAGCAATTCATGGCAAAAACCTGGACAGGGTGGTGTCCCTTGTGGTGTGCCTAATGGTACCTGGTGGCCCGACACAGGCATGTCTTGGCGCATGTGAAAGGCGAGAAGATCACTGGGCAATGGGCACGAATAGGTCCTTGCTACGAGCCATTGAGACATAAATGCCAGACACTGAAAAGTATGGGTGTTACTTCCATCTCTATCAGAGCCGGGACAAAAAAGTGCAGCACCTAGCTCCGTGCCGACGACATTTGGGCTATTAAGTTTATCCAACAAGTGATGCCGTGGGAGTCGGTGCACCAGAATTTTAGTGCTGAAAAAATGAAAGGGTCACAACTCGACTCATATGCCGTTATCACTGGCGACAGGGGTTATTTTTGTTGTTTGTGTTTCCATGTTAGAAAAATACCAATGACAACAGAAAAAGACTGCTTGCATTTTCTGTCTTTCTATTATCAAATGACAACAAAACAATGCTTAGGGTTTTTTTTTTTTCGTTTGTGTGGTCGGACTAATGGGATGTCGGACCAATGGGTCTCTTTTTTTTAGGACTGATACATCCTCAGCGGTCACAGACTTAGCTTGGATACTTGATTAGCCCCAAAGTGTAGAGAAGAAAGGTAGGCCATTCATGAAGACATGTTTTTTAGTGTTGGGTATGGTTTTAAATTATTCAGCAGTGGTGTAGTATTAAAAAAGTGAATGGAAGTGAAGAGACTGATACAGAAGCCAAGAAAGACTAACCTGCGCAGAGTAGGGGAGGACATCTCACTGTACTTCCCCCCAGCCTGCCTCCCAGACCCTCCTTGTCCCTGTCCACCCGTCATCACGCCATCCCCCTCAGAGCCCTTCTCCCGGTCCGTCTGGTTGCTACCCCCTCCAACACCGTTCGCGGTGAGAGGGAGACTGGCAGGCACGGCCTTGGTGCTGCCACTGCTGCTGCTGCTACCGCTGATACTTCGGCCTTTGGGGAGCGTGGCCGTCCTAAGGCTGGAGTCAGCGTTCATGGCAGCCGAGCGTGCGGAGGAGCGACTGGGCCGGGGCAGGCTGCGGTACTGTAGGGACCCTCGGCTGACGCCCATACCACTACTACCGCTGCTGCTGATGGGCAGGTAGGCATCATCCACACTGCTCATCCTGCACAGGCCCACGCTACGGCCGCCCTGCAGAGGGGCCATGGATTTGGGCATCTTCCCCAGGGTGGCTGACCCGCTCAGGATGGCCGTCTGCTTCTTGAAGCCGAAGGTGGTGGTGGGGTTTGTGGTGGAGGAGCAGGACTGGGTGACGCGGGTCGAGGAGGTGGAGGAGGAGAGGGGAGGCTTCTTGGAGTCGCCGTCCCGGCCCACGTCTGGGCACTGGTGGCCGTTGGAGCGCGGAGACAGACAGCTCTTCTCTGACACCTTGGCGTCGTCCGTCTTGCCTGGAGAGATCAGATTGAGAACATCGATACAGGAACAAAAAAGAAAAGCAGCAGACCTTGACAATGCAGCCAAAGGCAGAGCTCATTCCAGCTGTGCATTTCAAAACATCTCTTTCAAGATTAACTTTCAGCTATTGTTCTTCTGTTCTCTGAGCATTTCACCATAACAGGGAAGGTGGGCTATCGGGAGATCTCACAAACTTCTGAGTGTGTGGCAAGAGTGGAGTTTAGCTGCCTGTATGTCAAATCTGTGATCACCTCCTGAGATTATAACACTTTGATTTTGACTCAGCGTAGCAGCTTTATAACATCACAGATACATCAGGCTTTCTGTCACGGTTTCACCCACAGACAACAACAGACACCAACCCTGACAGACAGTTTAGATAAGAGAAACAAACAACAACAGCGTTTACCCAGAATGCACTTCACCTACCTGTACCGTGGCTCCTAAGGCTGCTGCCGGTGCTCGCTGATGTGGGTGTCTTGGTCCGCGGTGCCGTGACGCCCACTTGTGCCGTCATGCCTCGTCTCCAGGAGCCCGTCTGCGAGATGTTCAAAGGCACCTTGCGACCTGACGTGCTCCTGTCTGACTCGTCCTGTCCGACGTGGTGACCCCACTTGCTGGATCCGGCGTCCATCTTGCTGGAGCCGCCACCGCGCTTGGCCTCGTCAGCAGACCACGTGCCGCCAAGCTCCGCTACTGAGTGCTGCTTCTCAGCGTCCGTCTGAGGCTGAGGACAAAGTAGCCATGAAATAAAACAAACAACCCCACACACAAGCAGAATTATACCCCCCGCCCCCCCAGATCAGCTGATTAGGAGCTTAGCTGAATAAGCAGTGTTTAGCAGCGGTATGGTTAATCCATTGCAAGTGCAATACTAAGAACTGACATACTGCGAACTAAAAGCTGATTTTAGGTCTTTTGAGTAGCAGCAGTTTTTTTGAGCTGGATTTATTTTTTTCGCTCAACACTCCTGAGCTAACAGTCATGGCCCTATTCTGGGTGCGTGTTTGGGCAAAGCTTTTCTGAGGCTAACACACCGCTGCCAAAGTGGTCCAGGTTGCCTGGAATGCCTGTGCCGTCACTGACTCAACTGGCGAGCAATCGTCAGCCCTCTCGGCTAACTCAAAGCACGGTTTTCCGGGAAGGGCAAAACAAAAAAAGTCTCATTCTGAACAAAATTTAACTTTCACTGAAAGTTGGTCTACACCTACTCGACAGAAATATTATTTTAGGAACAGGAACAATGGTTCTGTTGGTGCAACTGAACCAGGAAACCTGGCCTGTGTAACTCCCAAGATATCCTCCATAATCTCCTTCACGCTAATGTTTTCTTCTTGCACTCAGCCATTTGAGATTCTGGACGGGTTTCAACAGCAGTGCAAATCTCTCGCTTCGGTCCACACCCAGATCCTCTTAAGCGCCAGCCCGAGAGCCGTTAAGCCACCCAGCACGACCTCTCGATGGGAAAAAACTCCCTCGCTGACACTGACCAGAGTGGCCAGGGAACCTAGCACGGCTAAGCCTGATATCTAGCTATGACTAATTGGCTCCTTTACACGGGCCCCTTTAGATCAGATAGTGGTGGAGCTAACAACACATGAGCCTGTCTCCACCATCACTGTGGATCACCACTTTTGGTGTTCTCCCTCTTTCTTCTCTTTCTTTTCTATCTCTTTTCATCTTCTAAACGCACAGAGGTGGCAGGCATCTGAGGCAGGCCTGGGCCAGGCTGGGCTAAGCCGTTGGACCTCTACATGGGCCAACATGACGTCAGCTGTGAGCCTCAGAGCGGCCCATTGTTCGGGGCTGCTACTGAAAATACTCATAAAAAAAATTATGGCCGAGGGAAGGAATGTTAATGGCCTCCGTCTTTATCAGGCCGGCCAATCCAAAACACTGTTATCTTTGGTGCTATGTCATAAATCCGAACTGTACCGGGCCGCGGCCTCGGCCTCGGGAACGCAGAAGCAGAGCGAGCGAGCAAGCAGAAACGCTATAAAAGGCAACACGGCTTTCTTTTTTTTTTCCTTTTTCCCTCTTTCTTTTCCGAGGAGGGAGGGCGTCGGGGGTTAGATCTGACAGATAACTGGCTCGCAACCGCTGCTTTGAGTTCCCGGCCCCCCCCTTTTTCCTGATTATTTGACTTGAAATGATTTTCGCTGGCAGAGCAGGACACAGCTGAGCTTTTTAAGCAAAGAGGCAAGGCAAGGGGGGGGGGGGGGGGGTCGGGGTAAGTAGTGGTGGTGGTGGTGGTGGTGGGGTATCAAAGGTGGGATACGAGATCAGCTGTTGCTTCTCATGAAAAAGAGCGAGGTGAGAGGGAGGAGAAGGGGGGAGGAGGTGGTGGGGAGGTGCAGGGGTGGGTGGGGGGAGTGGAGCGCGGCACTCAGGCTGCTGGCCTGGATCTGCTTAAGGGAGCTGGGAGCCCTGATGGGAAAATGACTGAGGCGGGAGACTGCCGATGGAGAGGCCTGAGGGTGACTGCATCATCGCTGCTGTAGGTAGGCATGGCACAGCACAGCACAAAGGGCAGAAAGAAAGAGAGAGAGAAAAATAAAGAGAAATAAAGTGTGTCTGTGTGTGAGAGAGAGAGGAAGGGAGGCAAGGTGAAAAAAGCCAGAGAGGAAAAGGAAGAGAGATAAAGAGAGACAATTAATGAAACAAAGGGGAAAGACAGAGAGTGAGAGAAAGAGAAAGAAAAAAACGGCGAAAGAGGAAGAGAGGGAGACAGAGTAAGAAATGGGGGAGAGATGGAAAAAGAGTGAGAGAGACAGGGGAGAGTGAGAGAGAGTGAGAGAGAGAAAGAGAAAGACAGGGAGAGGGGAAGAAAGGGAGAGAGAAAGAAACAGGAGAGAGAGAGAGAAGGAGGGAGAGAGAGAGATGGTGAGAGAGGGAAAGAGTAAGAGTAAGAGAGAGAGTGTGAGAGAGAGGCAGGGAGAGGGGAAGAGAGAGACAGAGTAAGAAATGGGAGAGAGAGATGGGCAGAGGGGGAGAGAGAGAGAGAAAAAGAGAGAGAGAGAGAGATGCGGAGAGGGGAAGAAAGGTTGCGAGAGTGTGGAGGATGTGAGGCTCTGGTCTAGTCCATTAGCTCAGCACATGGTGACCCTCAGCAGCGCTCTGAGGGGGCTCATAAAGATCAGTCACAGCACTCTGAGCTCAAACACAGCACTCTGACTCACACACACACACACACACACACACACTGCATGCATAAACACACACTCTTGCACACACACACACACACGCCACCCACCCACCCACCCACCCACACACACCCACACACACACTCACACACACACCCTCACTGCATGCACTGCATGCATACACACACACTCGTACAGACACACTCACACACACACACATGGCCACACACACAAACACTGCATGCATAAACGCACATACTCACACACACATGTACATGCACGCCCACACACACTCATACAGCTGCAGGCACAAACACAGACAATGACACAGAGAGAAGGTAGAAGTGCACAAGGACAACCACACCTATTCTTCACACACACACACACACACACACACACACACACATACACACACACACACACACACACACACACACACACACCCTAGCAGACACCAGAAAGGATAGCATTGCTCTTCAGATTGGTAAGTGCTGCTGCAACAGGCCATGACCTTAACAAGCACCTTAACGTCATCCAACCAGTTCTGCCGAGAACCGGGGAGGGCCCTCCTGGTAATGCCAAACAGCACTGCCACGTATACCCCCCCAACCCCCCGACCCCCCCGCCAAAAGTCAAACCAGATGGTGATACAGAGCCACCGCCTCTGCATCAGACAACAGAGCCGTTAGTCCAGACCTCACGTGGAGCTGCGTGACTCTATCCCCACTATCGCCCACGGAGAACACAGGGACACTGTGAGGGCCTCTGTTAAATCTTCACACTCGCATCTTTTCATTTATCATACACTTCAATCAACAGCCTGTGATGATACACACATAAAAATCAATCAGCTCCCTGGGTATCAAAAACCCCCATAGCTGCGATGGTGTTTTACATTGCTGCGTATCCAGGGTGGTGAAAACAGGAACACAGGAGTGGAGGAAGGGGCCACTACTGACAATCAGTCAGTACTGCAGTGATGTTAGCACTGACAATAGTAAGCACTGCCACTCAGAGTACTAACACCATTATGGAGTTACATAGAATAATATGGATTGGAATTATGGAATAATCTCTTAGAGTACCTCCTGGCTAAACAGCTATTGCACCCTAACATCCTAACCTGTACTAACTAACTCCACATCTCACTGTATGTCCCCTGTGCACTTAGCTTACTGCATTACAGCTAGTGCTTAGCATGCACTTCCAGATCTCCTGTAATTCCTGCAACTTGATTGCTGTTTCTTACTTGTAAATCGCTTTGGATAGAAGTATGTCTGTAAAGATTCTCATTCATCCAGGTCATGTTAGTTAGTCAAATGCGCTAAGTTGTAATCAACTGGATTTCTTTTAGTAGCTTGAAGACGTTTCAACTTTCATCCAAACGGCTTCTTCAGTTCTGGCAAAGAACTGAGGGGGTGAAGTCCTGTTGCTTACAACTTTGCCCATTTGGCGGCTTTGGATAGAAGTGTGTGCTAAACACAATATAATATATATGGTGTAATAAAAAATCAAGTGCATGTGTAATAAAAGGTGTTTGGAGCGTGGCGGGCGGACGGACGGACGGACGGACGGACGGACTGACTCACCTGCTGGCCGAGGTCCTTGCGTGGGGCCGAGGGCGTGTTGACGAAGGAGCTGACGGACGAGCTGGTGTTGAGCTCATCCGTGTCCAGCGTGTCGCTGATGCCACTGCTCACCGAGCTGCTGTCATCCCAACTGAAGCACACAGAGAGAGAGAAAACCAGAGAGAGAGAAAGAGAAACAGAGAGAGAGACAGAAAGGGAGAGACAGAGAGAGGAAGAGAGAATGAGAGAGAGAAAAAGAGAGAGGGTGAGAACAAGAGCAAGTCAGAGAATGAGAGGAGACAGAGAATGAGACAGAGAAAGATGGGATAGAGAGGGAGAAAGAGAAAAAGAGAGAGAAAGGGTAAGAACAAGAGAGACAGAGAATGAATGAGTAGACAAAGAATGAGAGAAAGAGAGAAAAATCAAATAAAAGGGAGAGCCAAAAAGGTGAGGGGGAGAGAGAGAGAGAGAGACAGAGAGAGAGAGTGAGAAAAAGAGAGAGATACATATCAGAATTAACTCCAAATGAACAATACCAGGTAGAGAGTGCGGAGAAAAGGCAGCAGAAAACTGATATGGAACACATTACGGCGTAAGACTAAGGGAGGGAGATAGAGAGATGATTCACTTTAAAATACATGAAAAACATATGAAAATCAACATCAGCCCATATCACCAGTTTTAAAAAACAAGCCTCCTGTGTCCCAACTCATTGGAGAAAAAACACTGTCTACCTTATGATTGCTGTATGGTTAGACGTGTGTATGTGTATATACATTTATCTATGTGTGTGAGAGAAAGAGATATAAAGACAGATAAAGAAAGAAAGACAGAAAAAACACTGTCTACCTTATGATTGCTATATGGTTAGATGTTTGTATGTGTATGTGTATTTATCTATGTGTGAGAGAGAGAGTGAAAAAAAGAGAGATAAAGTAAGAAAGGCAGAGCAAGAGTGTGTCAGAGAGAGTGAGAGAGAGGAAAGAAGAGAGGGAGGAAGACAAAGAAAGACAGAAACAGAGGAGAAGGGCTCAGACAGCACCATATGTTTCAGCTCTGTGGCGCTGTGCAGACCCGGGGCTGGTGGAGGCGCGTGTGTGTGTGTGTGTGAGGCACAGTCAGAGCGGCGGGGTAGAGAGGGGCATTCCCCTCATGCCTGCACCATTAGCCATGTCTCCCCATCTATCTATCTCTTTCTATCCATCCATCCATCCCTTTATTCCTCTATTTATCCACCAAAAGTTGCTTTAATTACTGTGCCGCTCTTTCCATCACTCGCTTCCTCTCTTTTCTCTCCCTTTTCATCTCGCACTCTTCCTTCCCCCACTCTCCTCCGTCTCTCTCTCATTTGCTCTTTCTCTCTTACTCTCCCACTCTTCCCTATCTCTCTCTCACTCGCTCTCTCTTCCACTCTCTCTCCCCCTCCCTCTCCCCTGTTTCTCTCTCTTCCACTCTCTCTCAGCCCTCTCCCCCGACTCTCTCTCTTTTCACTCTCTCTCCCTCTGCTCCCCCATCTTTCTTTCTCTCTCTGTCTTTCTTTCTCTGTTTCTCTCTCTCTCTGTTCCACTCCCTGCCTCTGTTTCCAGGCCCTCTTTCTTCGCTGTGTCCCTGGCTGTCAGAAAGTATTATCTTGCACTCCGAGGCCTTTCAACCCGGTGCGGGGACACGGGAGGTGCTTGCGAGGCCAGGCCAGGCTAGGCCAGAGAGAGACAGAGAGAGGCAGAGAGGGAGAGAAAACCTGCATTTAGGATTCCAGGGGTCTGGCTCCAAGTCTTTGTGTGGACTGGTGAAAAAAACGGCAAGAGGACGATTGCGAGGACAATAGCTGAGGTTTAGCGGGGAGGACAGTCATAAGAGGCAATAGAGATTAAGGGGCTGAGTGGAGTGGACTGGAGTGAAGTGGCGAAGGAGCTGAGTGGCTGCTTTCTGGGGCACTTTAAAGTGTTTACAAGGACATGAATTTATTTGGGAACAAACTGCAAGAGGGGGATGTTTTGTGATGAAAATGGAGGTGTGTGTGTGTGTGTGTGTGTGTGTGTGTGTGTGTGTGTGTGTGTGTGTGTATTTGCATACTGACAGTTTGTATACCATGTCTGCAAAGTTGCCAACCCTCTCATTTTCATCCAACTTTCTGTCACAGTTACACTCTCTGTTTGTCTTTCCCTCCCTCTCTCTCTGTTTCCCTCTCTCTGTCTTCCTATATCTTTCTCCCCACCTCTATCTCTTTCTCTCCCTCTCACACACACACGAAAAAGCGACAGCATCCTGGCTTTCCCACCTCTTCCTGCAGGAGTGCCCAAAGCCCAGTTGTTGTGGCTGGACACGATGCTGGGCACACTGGCCCCCACCACCCACCACCCACCACCACCACCGGCAACCCTGGAGAGCCCTCTCAGCACCATTCAACACCCACGTCAGCAAGAACAGGCCCGCTTATCGCTCCCGTCCACTCCAGGCAAAAACAAGCGCACACTAAGGACTTTACACGCAACAGAGATGAAAAATAAACTCGCCCTCAGTCCTTTTTCAAAGATGAGAGTCATAACTCAGGTGTGACATGGAGATGGGTTTGTGTTCATTATCCAAAGCAGAACGGTGCCTGAGGCTGACACATGACATATGACTAATGACAGCAGAAGGGCATGATGGGTAATCAAAACAAAAACAAAAGGTAAATGTCAGAGCTCCTGCTGGTTCTGGTGCAAGGTATTTAATTCCTGTCTGTCAGCTGGCAAAAACAGTGTTTTCAGAGCCTCTGTATATGCACACGTGGTCCATCAATCAATATCTCTTCTGTCGCAGAGTTTGAGTTTAAATACGGCGAAGGAGCTACGAGTAACGTTCCTCACCAGCATACACAGCACAGCAGACAAACTTTGAAGGGGTTAGGGAGCTACCTTTTGTCTGCCTCTGCAGCTCCCACTCAGCACACAGGGCAGCTGTGAGGCAGCTGTGGCCCAACAGTTAGGGAGCTGGTCTTGGAGGATTGGAGGATTGGCAGGGTCAATTCCTGTAAGCAGTAGGAAAAACAAAATGTGCCTGGCACTCTCTTGCACCCACATCCATGGCTGGAGTGCCCTTGAGGAAAGGCATCTAACCCCACATTGCTCCAGGTGGGCTGTCCACTGTAGGGCACGTTGAATAAGAGTGTCGGCTAAATGCTCTGCAGTGTAATGTAATACAGCAATGTTAGCCTGCAGACAAGTCCCCCCCCTGCCCACCTGTGGAAAGTCCGACCACAGACATACTGACAAACTCCTGCAGAGAATCAACCTCCACTCCACCCCCACAGCACCCCCCCCCCTTACCTCCGGGCTCCCACTGCTCCATTTCCATCCCATCCATCCCTTTCTTAAAGAGACAGAGATGGTGCTAACATAGAGACAGTGGACACACAGTGTGTTTCCTCCCCAGTTCGTCAAGGCTCCATTCTTCCACCAAGTGCCACCCAATAGCACACACACACACACACACACACACACACACACACTCACACACACACAGACCCACACACACACCATGGAACAAAAAAACCCCGAAGAGCCTTCAGGCTGGCAGTGACCTCTCTATTCCCAACTCGAGGCAGAAACCCTTCGCACCACCACCACCACCACCACACAACAGGACTCCACACATCCCACCAGACAATCCCTCTTTTCACAGCCCTCTCCTCCGGGGGCCTGGCCAACCAAGAGGAGAGGAGAGGAGAGGACAGGACAGGACAGAGTAGAGAAGAAGAGATGAGAGGAGAGGAGAGGAGTGGTGGAGGAGAGGAGTGAAGAGAGGGACAGAGGGGAACAACAGAAAAAGGCTGGGAAGAGGATAAGTGTGTGGGTGGCAGAGATCGAGAGACAGAGAGAGAGAGAGAGAGAGACAAAGAGAGACAGAGGGCCAGAGGTAGACACTCTCTAAGAGGATGTCAATCCCTCAGGATTCACTGCTTAAAAGATCTCTCTCTCTCTCTTTTTCTCTTTCTCTCTCTCTCTTTGTGTGTGTGCCCCGCACTGCTTGCACTCCAAAACACAAACACAGCAAACAAAGGTGCTGTCAGCTCACTCAGGCTGGGGCCGTTCACAAATGAAAGGGGGCGCCGGGGCCGTTAACTCTCCCTCTTTCTCTCTCTCTCTCGTCTCGCAATTGTAGATCAAAACTTTGCTAGCTACTTGCTCTAATAACAGCTTTCGCCGATTCATCCTTTCCAAAGCCTTTGATGAGCTCCACACAGACTTAAGTGGTTGATGTTGGTTACAGCACCTGTAGCCAGCTAACTCACTTTTTTTTGTTATAATCTGTGGTGTAATTATATTAGGAGTGCTGAGCTCAGCAGCCAATCCCTACTGTAACAAGCAGACGTGCCCCGTCACAAAGGGCCATGACATGAGGGATCAGCATGGTGAATAAAGTGCATTAAGTGGACTACGTGCAATAAAATATGATAAGGCAAAGAGAGAAAGAGAGAAAGACAGAGAGAGAGATAGAGAGAGAGAGAGAGAGAGAGAGCGAGAGAGAAAGAGAGAAAGAGAGAAAGAGAGAGAGAGAGAGAAGCTCCACACACACACACTCTGACTGACTCATCGGGTCAGTCACTGAGTTTGTGGAAAAAAAAGGGTGCTGGTGTCATGGTGTGTTTATTTAGTGACAAAAAACAGCCAGGGGGCAGGAGTTGAAGGCACACAGGGTTAAACACTCAACACACACACACACACATACACAACACAAAACACACACACACCCAAAACACACACACACATGTGTACCCAAAACACACACACACATACGCAACATGCACACAGGGTCAACCATTTGATTACACACAAAACACAAAACACACACACACACACACACACACACACACACACACACACACAGTATGAGACTCATACACACACACACATGATTGTGTTCCACTCCCTCATGTCTACTTGTCTGTGGTGGCGGATTAGTGGAGAACCCTAGAGAGGTGAGGGGAGGGATCAGTGGGTTCACTCTAGGGCAGGAAATTGGGAAGCCTTTGTGTGTGTGCATGTGTGTGTGTGTGTGTGTCTGTGTGTGTGTGTGTGTGTGTGCGTATGTATATGTGTGTGTGTGTGTGTGTATGGGTATCTGTGTGTGTGTGTTTGTGTGTTTGTGTGTGTGTGTGTGTGTGTGTGTGTGTATATGGGTTTGTGTGTAATTGTCTATGTGCTTAGTCTGGCAATAGCTCATTGCTCTTCACTAGTTCTACACAACATCCATGTACAACAACTTCCCAAATACACACACACACACAGACCATACTCACACAAACATACAGTACAAACCCAAACACACACAGAGATCCACAGGCAAACACACCCAAAGTCCACGGGGCTGTTTGCTCGGGTCAGCAATCAGTTAGTTCTGCTTGATTAGTCATCTCTACAGAGACACAGCACACTCGGACAACTCGCAACTCGCCCCTGGAGAGCAAAGCTTGCTTTCACACAACAGTCTGTGACATTCACCACAACTACTGCTGGGCTGCTCAACAGATACATGCCACTAAATAACTTCTTAAAATCTGACAAACTAATGTAAAAAGTGTTGACAAAAGTGACAAAAAGTCAGTTGTCACTATTAATTGTATTCACAAAACCAAATCTGAATTTGACAAAGGGCACAGTGTGAAAGTTTTATTTTTAAAAATGGCTGACAGGATTGTATTTATGGAAACTACTTTCCAAAAACAAAGCTGTGGTCGCTAATTAAGAGCTAGCTCTGTGTGGCGGTCTATGAGGCCCAGGCATCACCCTCTCATCCAGGGCTGGAAGAGTGTGAGAATAGAGGTCTGTCTGTGTGTCTGTGTCTGTGTCTGTGCCTGTGCCTGTGGCAAAGGGCAGCTCTTCTGCACTGACATGCTGACATGCTCCAAGGCACTGGAGACAAAGCTCTGAGGCTCACCGGAGATAGAACTGAAACCGAAGAACGAGTTTGTTTACTGTGTGTCGTGTGACTGAATAAACAGACACACACATGCACGCACACACACGGACACACACACACACGACACACAAACTGAACTTAAGACACGATTCTGTCTAAAGTCACACAGAGCTCTCAGAAACATTAAACATTGCGACTGTGCATTGTCAGTCATTAACATCTCTTACAACAGACAAAGCAAGTTAGTGCCATGACACACACAAAGACAAAGGCACATTTCATAGAAACAAATCTCAAAGACAACCTTCTACATATTCCATACAAAAAAAAGAAACTTGCACATTTACCCATTTACAACACTAACTGCCTCCAAACACACACAGAAACACATACACACACAAGCACACACACATAAAAACAAAGCCCCACGTGGAAAAGTGAAAAGAGCCTAAGAGCCTCCAGTGGCAAAAACAAAAGGCGTCCCCACGTGCAGGGAAAAAGTATACCTCTGCAGGCCCAGAGTCTTGGCTCGTCCCTGGAAGGAGCCGTGGTGGTAGCCCGGGGCAGCCTGGGGGAAGCCGGTGAAGCTGCTCTCGCTGCCAGGGAGCTTCATGTGTGCGCCTCTGCTCCGCTCTACTCCAGCCGACTCCACACTGGCCCCCGAGAAGTGTCGGTGTGTGGTGTCGCGTGTGTGTGCGTGCACGCGTGTGTGTGTGTGTGTGCCTGTGTGTGTGTGTGTGTGTGTGTTTGCTTGAGTGTGTGCGTGCCAGTGCTCACTGCTCACTGAGTGCGAGAAAGTGAGTGAGGGAGAGAGAATGAGAGCGAGGAAGAAAGACAGAGAGAGAGAGAGAGAGAGGGAGAGAGCAAGAGGGAGAGAGCGGACGAGTCACTCAACTCCACGGCAACAGCCAACCACGCTGCCGAGGGGGAGCGGCCAACGCACCGACACCGCTCCCACCACCGCTGCTGCTGCCTCCGCTGCTCCCTGCTCCGGCTGGCTTAGGGAGGGAGGTGTAACCTGATCCCAGATCAGAGCGGAAGCGCACAGGCCAGGGGCTGCTCCAGAGGCAGGGTCAGGAGCGCCGGCAGCTGGGCTGATACTGGGACAGTGCGGGACGAGGAGGGAGAGGCCAGGCACTTTAAAAAACACACACGCACACACACACACACCCATACACACATCAGTCACCCAAGCGCAGAGCTGGGTCCAGGCCACTTGGCAAGGGTGGGGGGGGGGGGGGGGGGGTGAAGAACGCCAGAGGGAGTGCAGGTCAGAGCTTGCAGAGTAGGGGAGAGATGAGGAGTATGAGAGGGAGTGTATGGGAGTGAAGGAGAAAAATAAGGGAGGCAGCACGTCACTGAAAGAATGAAGCTACTGGTTACCTTGTGAAACCTTTCACACTGTTTGGATTGCTTCTGAAATAAGAATGTTGCCATTTCCAAGGCCTCTGAGTCTAATACAGGGAGGGTCTTTGTCTCATAGATCACCAGGAAGTTAAAAGGAATTCCTCGCTATACACTCTCAGAAAAGAAGATGCAGAATTGTACTTTTAGGGGTACAAAGCTTGTCACACCAGGAGCACCCTCAAAGGCACATAATTGTACCTTTTAACCACTGTTGTACAACTAGTTTGTACCTTCTTCAGAGCTAAAGAAGTACACATCAGCACCTTAAGGTCCAAATATTAGCCTTGGGGGTACTTGCTGGTTAATGCTGATTGTACCTTCATATACAGATTTGTACCCCTACTGTCATATTATTTCTGAGGGTGTACAACACAGTATAATCCATTCAGCAAAAAAAATGTCATCACTTGTTCAAAAGTAGCTAAAAACACAAATATGTTTCAGAATGACCAAACTACAGCCATGTACCACACATCTCAAACTGATTCATCCAGAAGGCATTATGTCCAGTCAGGGACAAACCACTTGATGGCCTGAAAATATGAGGAAAGAACCATAAAGCTTTGCAAGAACAACACCACCACCACAAAACTGAAATGTGTACATTTAATGTATGGCTCTCAGCCTAAATATAGAGAAAGCGTGAGGTTTTCTGGAGGAGTTTGTAAAAACGAAGGACCTCGGCCATACACATAATAGGCATGTAGGGATCGAAAGAGAAAGAGAGAAAGAGGGAGGGAAAAACAGAGGAAGAGAAGAATAAAATAGAGGGAGAGAGAGAGAGCGCGCACACAAGAAAACCAGAGTGAAAAACAGAGGGAGAGAAGAATAAAAAAAGAGGGAGAGAGAGAGCGTGCACAAGAGAACCGGGGCAGCCTTGCCCTGCGCAGCGCACATTCCAGCGCGCTCGCCCAAACCTCTGCAGTGAGCCATGGGTAATGACATGGGCTGGCCGTCTGAGAGCCGGAGGCCCGTCCAGGAATGCTGAGTGGACTAGGAGACTGGGGCAGCGCTCCCCCAGCAACGCGCTTGCATGTGACCCGCACACGGAGGGGGTTAGACGCAGAGGGGGACGAATACAGAAACCCGGACCAATGGCTGTCTTTGTGTGACAGCTTCTATACAGGGTTTGGTTAAGAGCAAGACTACTGTTGTTCCATTTTCGGATCTAAAAAAAAACCAACGGCATACTATCGGTTTTGCAAACCAATCACACTTTCACACAACACTGTTTCTTTTGTTGCTGTTGGAATAGAGGGGGGAAACTGACTTTTTTGTGCGGTAATAAGCACAGCATTTATTGCTCTTGCTATGGAAATGGATAGACTTCCCTCTGTCTTTATTTTCTTTGTCTGCTCTTAGTGACAACAACACACATTTAACACACACACACAGTCATACACAATACACAGACAGGACAAAGACACACAAATACACAGACACACACACACACACACACACATATACATAAATTATACAGGCTGCTACAGCGCACACACACAGACCGGCATACAGAACTTTCCAAGCTGCCACAGCAGATGCGGACAGCGAGAGAATCCTGATCTGCATTTCTGCTTCTTCTTCTTCCTTCCTTCCTCCACCCCCCCACAACACACACAACACACTTTCATCTCCCAACAGGCAGACACACACACACAGAGCTGCCAGCAGGGAAGAGAAAATCGGAAAAACTTGGAGATACATCAATAATTCTCAAAAAAAAAAAAAAAAATACCATTAAGATTTTGCAGCCCTTGCAGCATTCTGTTGTTTTCCCTCAACTGCCACTAATTGACCAAACCTCAGGAGTGTGTTGCTTTTGAGAGTTGAGAGAGCTAATGCTTGGGACTCCCCCAACCCCATTCATACCACTAACATCTCCCTGTGTGTGTGTGTGTGTGTGTGTGTCTGTCTGTATGTGTCTGTGTGTGTGTTTGTGTGTGTGTGTGTGTCTGTATGTGTATGTGTGTGTGTGTGTATGTGTGTGTGTGTGTGTGTGTGTGTGTGTGTGTCTCTGTGCCTGTGTGTACTTCTTTCTTTTTTCCTTCTACTTCGACAATTCTTCCTTTCTTCAGTGGTCCATTTGCATGTGAATTAGCCGTTGGGTGTGATCCCTCTCTAGTGTAATTAAGCCCATTGTCTGACGCATTCAATTACCACAATTTAGGGTGTGAAAGGCTTCCAGCTCGACCAGCGGCTATTGTGTTCCTGAAGGGCTTTAACGCAAGGGGTCTCAAAACCGGCACACACACACACACTACACACACACAGACATACACACACACACACACACACACACACACACACACACACACACACACATACGCACACATACGCACACACACACACACGCACACACACCACCACACACACCGCCACCACGCAATACACATGTTGTATACCCAATACACATCCCCAACACACGCACACACACTGCTTCCATGGTAACACATGGCCCATTAATCCTTCTGCACCATATCTGCAAAAAAAAAAAAAGAGCAAACAAACAACAAAAACCACCCCCTATCCATTCACCAGGAAGCCCAGCAGACAAAAGTCTGGCGTGTAAGTCAGTGCCATGTAGTACGGGCACTGGAAGCTGCAGCCCTTTTGTTGGCACGCATTGTCACTTGTGGCTATGAATATGTTAATGGCTGGCCGGGCAGCAGCCGTGGGGAGGAAGTGTCCATTTCCTCACACCCAGATGGGCAGATAAGAGGGCAGCCCTGCGCCATTCCTGTTGGCTCAGGACCACATCTGTTTGGAGTCTGTCTGGGGAAGGGAGGGGGGGATGGAATTGTGGGTAGGGGGTCAGAGAGCTCCGGTGTTTTTGCAAAGTCCACTCTCGACAGGGTCAACAGAACTGAAACTGTTTTGTTTGTTTTTTTTTTTTGTTCCCCCTTCCTTTTCCCAAAGTTTCTGTCAGAGTATGACAGATGGTCAAAATGCAAATGCACACATACAGACTCTAATGCAGATTGCTGTCCTGCGGCACTGATGGATTTAACTGGGCTGCTACTGAGACAGACTGAGACCAACATAGTTGAAATAGGGGTGTGATGAGACCAGCATAGTCCAATAGGGTGTGTAGTGTGTGTGTGTGTGTGTGTGTGTGTGTGTGTGTGTGAGTGTGGGAGCCTTCTACCAGTCTTCTCCGGCAGGCACACCACTAGAGCATTCCATTCACTGAGCGGAAAGAATATTTTTAGAAGACTGGTCTAATGTTTTTTTGAATGTACACAAGAGCTCTCATGTCTGGTGTATTACTGATTACAGTGAAAGCTAACTGTAGCACCGCACGCTAGACAAACAGAAAACGTTTTTATGCCCGCTGCTGACCTCTGAGGGGTGGATGGTCTCTATGGCAATGAGTTTGACATACGTAGCGCCCACCACAGTCTATGATCCCCAATCCAGACAGCTGTACCACCTCAACTGTGCATTAACATTCAGAAATTAGAATGATGTATCGTCCATTATCCCTTACTTAATAAAATGTACTTTGCAAATACTAGCTTTGTAATTGTACCTTGCACTAATGGTCAATTTTTGTCACTGCCACAATCTCTTTTTTTTGCTGACTAGCCATATGACCCTTGCAGCTGACTACAATGCCATTATTTCTCTCTTTGTTTCTACGTATGTTTAACTTAACTATTAAAGTATTAATGAAGCATTTTGCCATGTCATGTAAGCTACTGGATGCCTTAACTTCCTGTCTGTCTGCCAGTCTGTCTGCCTCTACTTGCTTGTCTGGTGCAGCCTGCATGTTAAACAGGAAGTACAGTTCTACAGACATGGCTTTGCAGAAATAAGGATCGGGCATCTGCATCCTTGTAGTAGGCGGTATAGTTCTAAGGTGTGCTATATCCGACATGCAGCTAGAAAGTAAACTTGCCCAGCAACTTTTTTTTATTACGTCTTGATGAGAAGTTTAAACTATTCTGATAAAGCTTCATGGTAGAATGTTCTAGGGTGTTTTATGTAGTAGCTGAATCCCTATTCTTTGCCCTTTCCATATACACATTGATATACAATGTGGTTCAGTTTAATGCACGTTTAGGATTATTTCCCCCTCTACTTAGTGAGTGGACCAACTCTTAAAATCTGTCCATCTCCTATTTAATGTGGCCTGTTTGGCTCTGGGCATGCAGTTTTTAACCTTCATCTTGTCTGATGGCTTGCCTACTCTCGTGTTTATTCTATAGATTTCTCAGCTTTTACCTGCAGAATTAGGTTTGCATATGCGTGGTTGATGCAAACACTTTCCATGAAGAGACGCCTGCACAGCCTGTCCATATGACGAAAATTACGCCAATCCAGCCATTCGGCCACCATCCAAAAGACCATTTCAGCAGAAGTATACTTGAGGCTTTAGTATGCTGCTCTGACAAAACTGCCTCCTTAGAGCGCTCGACTTGATGGCACATAGCCTCTATAGCCTCTATGTTTCAATCGCTCGCTTCTCTCCTTTAGCACATCATTCCCACTCTTTCTCACATCCACCCTCTCATTTATCAATCACTCTCTCACATACACCCTTTCATTCTATCATTGCCTCTTTTCCCATGCCATATATCATTCCCTCATTTTGTTGCTATTTCTCCTGCACTTTCTCTGTCTATCCATACACTTCTCTCTCTTCCTCTCTCTCTCTTCTCCTCTCTCTCTCTCTCTCATTCCCTGACTCGCTTTCTGAGCCAACTCTAATTAAAGAGGTGACAATAGACACTGCTGTCTTTGGCTGGCTGTTTGTTCTTTGTGTCACCACTCCCCAAAGGCACAGAGCGGTCTCAGGTTCGAGGTGTGTGGACGTGCCAAAGCCGCTGTCTCTGGCTCCGTGACTCATCCCTGCTCTCGCATTACTGCTCTCTCTCTTTCTTTCTCTCTCTCTCTGTCTCTCTTTCCCTCTCTCTCTCACACACACACATACACACACACACACACGAGAACCTACACCTCAACTGCTCAACACAGTATCTGCTCTTACACCAAGTGTCCATCACTCTTACCTGCAGACAAATGCACTGGGCTACAACTGCTAGAGACACTTACTAACAACTGTGCACAAATGAGTACAGAGAGTAAGTAAGCCATGACAACATGAAGCATCTCTTCATACTACTGCTAATATGACAGCATATAATGAGATTTAGCGCATAATGTGGAATATACCACTAAATAGAAGCTGGGGTTTAAAAATGTGCTGATACAAAGAAATGCAACTTACATGGCTGAATGCGATCCAGGGGAGGTTTGAGGTTTGCGAGTCACATCTGGGTCATTTTTCCTATTTTGTTATATCCAATACTTTTAGTTTTTTGCTGCTTTGTCGCTCTCTCTCTCTTTCTCTCTGTCTGTCTGTCTGTTTCTCTCTCGTTCTCTTTCTTACATCCTGTCACCATGCCTATCCCACAGAGTGTGGCAGTCAACAGGTAAAAGGCAGACAACAGGGGAGCTCTATCAGAACAGCCAGCACCAGACACTGAGACATTATCAGCCATGTGCATCTACCATAGACACAACAGACACACACACTACCCCCAGCCACACACACACACCTCCACCCACCCTCTACCCACCCCATCACACACACACAGACAAACTCCCACCCGCACCATCACAGAGACACACCATCACTTACAGACACACACTCACACACACGTGCACAGACACACACACACACACAGCCAAGCTGCGCCTTGTCTGTTTTTAACTAAAAGGAGAGTGCATCTGAGCCCTGCAGGCTGCTACAGCAGTGTATGAGTTCATAAGAGAGAAAGAGGGAGAGAAAGAGAGAGAATGTTTAGCTTTTCTGTTCCCCTGTCTGTCTATATTCATACTCCTACACCCACTCCTCAGCACAGACACACACACACACACACACACACACACACACACACACACACAAAGAAGGCACTACACTGGCTCCACTTATGATGAATGCTAATGCCCAATGGGCAACATGCCCAACTCCTCCTCCCCTCCAATCCAATCTGTCCTTTGTTCCACTGACTGGATAAAGCTGCTGCTGCCCGCTCCACGGCATCACGACTACTGGACTGCTGGTCCGTGCACACTGGGATGGAGAGGTGATGGACGTACCTGGGGACTGTGGAAAGTACTACTAAGTACCATCAAAACTGTCTGAAATAGACGGCATTCAGCGTTTTTTTCCGAAGTGCTTTACAGTTTCACTAATTTCATTGCATGTCCTACTCTACCCAGTATATCTATGCATGTGACAATAAAACATCCTTGTATCCAGTAATGCCTCACATTCACTCATTCCACACACACTCACTCACACACCGATAGTCGAAAAGGTTCCTCCGAAAACTGCCATGCAAAGCGTGACCCAGCTCATCGGGAGCAGTTTAGGGGTTCAGTTCCCTTTACTCAAGGACACACTTTGACCTGATCAGGAGGACTGGGATTCAAACCAGCAACCCTCTGGTGTGCGGCAGACTCCCTGTACCTTCTGAGCCACTAGACCTCCCACCAGTCCTGGGAGGGGGTGTCTCCCAGCAGACCAGAGGTGTCAATCCCGGGTTCAGAAAGTAAAAACCCTGCCACAAATTTGATCCAACCAGCTCTCAATCAGCTGATCGTAATGGGCACTTAAGACAGGTCAGATCAGCTACTCAGGGAAGTTACCTGTGTTAAAAGGAAAACGTGACAGGATTTTTACTATCTGAACCCGGGATTGACACCTCTGCAGCAGACTTGGCTTTGACAGACCTGCTCGCAGCCACAGACCTGCCACAGACCTGCCACACATGCCCCTTGGCCTGGCACACACCCCCCAGAGATCGGATGGGTGCCATGAGGATGCCAAGGAGAAGGAAGAGGAGGAGGAGGAGGAGGAGGAGGGATGGTGGAACAACAGAACAAAGAAATGCAATGAGAGATGTACAAGAAGACATAAATCCACACACACACACACACACACACAGACACACACACACACACATGCACAGACACATAGCTAATGAAAGGCATCCACAGTCTCCACCACAGACCACTGCTTATGTATGCATTATGGATGCATCCTGTGTGAGTAAGTGTCTGTATGTGTCTATGTGTGTCTGTGTGTGTCTGTGCAGTACTTGTGTTGTATTGGGGTAGTGTGTGTGTATGTGTGTGTGTGTGCATTGGGAGAGGGGCATATGTGGGAAATGTGATGTTTGTATGCCTGTGTGTATGTGTGTATAAAGTGTGCAAGTGTGTGTGTGTGTGGGTAAGACTGTGTGTGTGTGTGTGTGTGTGTGTGTGTGTGTGTGTGTGTGTGTGTGTGTGTGAAAGACAGTGAAAGAGAAAGAATGAAAAGGTATAGTGTGTGCGCATGTGTGCATGTGTGAGAGAGAAAGAGACAGAATGTGTGTGTGTGTGTGTGCAGGCTTGTGTGGGTGTGTGAGTGGGTGTGAGTCTGACCCAGTCTTTCCTTTCAAGTTCAGCACAGCCTCTAAATCCCCCTCCTCCCGCCAGATGTCTGATCACATTTCAGAGGAGGGAGCGAGCAAGAGATCAGCCAGCTAGCCATCCAGCAAAGGGTTACACACACACATGCACCCACACACACACACACACACACACATGCACACACACCCACGCACACATGAACCCACATGCATGCACACAGGCACATGTGCGCACACACACACACACTTGCATATACACACACATACACAAAAATACACACAAAAAGACAGACACAGACACACAAAAACACAGACACACACACACACGCAGACATGAACATACATGCATGCACATATGCACACATGCTCATACACACACACACACACACACACACGCACGTGCACACACACACACAGACACACAGACACACATGCACACATGCACACATGCACACATGCAAATGCACACACACACACACACATCAGTGTGAAGAGCACACATCAGACCGGAACCAACAGTCCCCAAAGACCGAACCCAACACCGTCCTCATGGGGAGGGTGGAGGGGTGGGGTAGGGGGGATGGAATACCGCTCAGATTAAGGCCTGATCTCTTCCTG
>CM059268.1:25166955-25194455 GCA_030347295.1 Setipinna tenuifilis | reverse complement strand
CAGCACACACACACATAGCCACACACACCCCCACACACACAAGCATCCAAGGAGCCAGTGGGACTCACCCGTGCCTAGTGGGGGGTTGTGACTAGGGCTGCTGGAGCTAGAGGGCCGCCTCTTGTGCTCGCTCTCTCTCTTTCTCTCTCTCTCTCTTTCTCTCTCTCTCTTTCTCTCTCTTTAACCTTTACTGTCTTCCCACCAAAAAAAATGAAGCCACCAGAAGACAGTGAGAAAGATTGGGGGGGGTGGGAGATGACAAACGAGCAAGGGGGAGGGCTTCAAGGCCTTGGGCAGGGACAGGGACAGGGACAAGTAGAGCCTGGGGCTGGGGAGGAGAGAAGGTGAGAGGGGAGGGGGGAGAAACAGGGGGAGGGGGTCGGGGGTTAATAGTTACAGAGTTGTGGGCAGGGCTGAGGAATGGCTGGAGGGAAAGGGGGAAGGGGCGTGGGGGGTGTTTGTAAAGATATTCAAAGGCTTTCGAAAGACAAGCAATTTCCTCACCAGATAGAAAACCCCATGGGCCAATTAAATCTGAATTGACTCTAAATGGCCTCAATCAACTGGCTCTTCAACAGTAATCACTTTCTTTTTCTAGATATGTAAACTGCCAGCCAGCTATTCAGGTAGATAATAGATAGACAGACAGACAAATAGACAGACAGACAGACAGACAGACAGACAGACAAACAGACAGACAGACAGACAGATAGACAGATAGACAGATAGATAGACAGACAGACAGACAGACAGACTGATAAATAGATAGATAATCTTTTTAAAGGCAAACTGTAGTGTCTCACCTATACAGATACACACCTGGCTCATCATTCATTGCCCAACCTAACACACATGACACCTAACCATCCCCTTCCCACACATGTGCGCCCACAGTCGATCTCGCCTCATTTCCTGTGAAATAAGGCACTGCACTGGGTCACTGCTCTTGAGGGCTGCTGTTCAGGGTGACTCAGCACACCCAGCAGTGTAGTTGCAGTGTAACCAGACAGGCAGGTTAACTCAGCAGTGGAGAAGGGCATGGTGGTGGTGGCTGGGGGTAGGGTAGGGTTGGGAGAGGAGGGGTGGGTGGGTGGTTAAAGATGTGTGGAATGGGAGAGCAACACCCAGGTGACAAACACCGGCGGAGCCAATTAAGTTTTATGATTAACTGACATTCGCCCCAGCGCAGGCCACAACAAATGCGGGACTTGGCTCAGGTGAGAGTGAGGAGTGAGAGGTGTTAAGCAACTCTCAGCCAATGACATTCTCTCAGCCAATGACATTCAAGAACATGTACTCCTCTGTCTAGATATCAGTCCGTCAGTACTGTTACACTACTGTACGTTCAGGGCAAGTTATGTTGTTTAATGTTTACATTTTCTATAACTAAGTAGTGCATATGATCACCACATCCTTTCAGCGTTTTATAGTAAACGTGTCAATGAAACAGACAAAATGAAGTAAGCTGTTTTGATTAACTGATGACCTCAACACAACACGCTTCAGACATACAACTGAGTTACCCAGCTAGTGTGCTTGTCCTTCCCCTAACACTGGTTACTGAACAATGTGGGCCATCTTGGGTTAGCAGCATAATCGATGACCCAGCAAGCGTGTTTGCTCAGACCTAACAAACCTCAGTGTCCAGTGCTCTTCCACTGGTCGAAAAAGTGCAAAAGCTGTGTCCACCTCTTTTTTCTTTCTTTCTTTTTTTTTTTCCCACACCGTTGCCCACCCCACAGTTTTGTTTTCTCGTGCGTAGATTTCAGGTGACAAAATCATCTTGGTATTTGATTGTGATCCACAGAGCTGAATACACATGTTGGTGTTGCCTGTTTAGACATGACATGGAGGAAAACAGAAGGCAGGGCATAAAAACAACAAACCGCCCTGCCTTACTCGTACAGATCCTGCTAGCACAACATGGCTGCTTACGGACATAATCCAACCTGTTCGAAAGAGGCCAGTACTCCAACACCCAGGACTCTTCTCTGACTTGAACCTTAATGACTGAATGAAAAAAGGCGATGTATCTGTGCCCATCATAGAACCATCACTCAACAAAGCCAGGAGAACGCCAGAGGAAAGACTGGGAGATTGGTAAAGTTCATGTCACAAAAGCAGCACAGAGTTGTAATTTATGTGAGACGCAGGTATACCCTGTATAACCACCTAAAAGTCTCTTTTATTGGCATATACAAAAATCTTTTTATAACATACAAAGATATGTAAAAAGGCTTGGATTACAGGTTATTTTACTGTCCCTGTTACATCAATTAGGTACAGTAAAACAAAGTGTGTAACGATATATAACATTATATACTTATACTGTATCATATGGTTACGGTTAGTGTTAGGTCTGTACAGTGCAAGTACATAATATTACGTGTTGTTACATTTAGATAAAGAGAAGGAACTGTAAAATAAACTGTAGAACCGTAAAGAACTGTAAAATAAAGTGTAAACCACACTGAAGCTGGGCACAAAAAGAAGACTGTCCAGAAAAAAAAGACAGTAAAAGAGAAATGGAAGGACAAGAAAGAGGGATGACAAACCAATAAATGGCCCATGCGCTAGGGGGCCTTTTCTCACAGGGTCAAGGGGGCAGTGGAATCTCCTCAGGGACTGCCGTAAAAATAGGGCTTGACTTGAATATGCACTTGCTTTTATGCCCCGCACGCCTCTCCTCTCCTCTCCTCTGCCCCAAAAACACGCATGCCGTGCCTGAGACCCCGGCAGGAATATTTCCCATGACCCTCCCATGACTCTCCAGTGCTCTCACACTGCACGCATAAGAAGTACAAACACTCAAAGCCACTCTTCATTCAAGCTGGCATACTGTAAATAAGTCCATGGCATTTCCCCTGTACAAGCACCCTTTTCCTTTGAGGTATTTATAAAAAAAGGAATTACAGAAAGAAACACGCAGAGAGACTATGCACTGTGCCCATATGTTCCAACGTCAACACCCAACTTCATAACAAAAAAAAAAAAAGCCTGAACGCGAAAATTGGAATATAGAGCAGGGCGCTGTGTGTGTAATTTGTGCAGCACCCTAGAAGGGTCCATGCCAGCATGGTTCCTCCTCACTCTGTAAGCTCAGCATCTGTAGCTGGGCCAGACCCACGAGCAAGGCCGCACACTCAAATGGACGTCAGAGCAGCCAAGGGAGCCCAGGCCAGAAGTTCATGCAGGACGCAAAAAAACACATTGTTTTCCTCTTTCATCCTGGCAGGGAATGTCCAGACCTTGCTTGCAGGCTTGCAGGACCAGACGGTCAGCTGCTTACGTTGTGGTGCAAAGACCCGGCCCTGGTCTGGCGCTGTTCTGGCCCAGAGTCACACACCCAGAGCCAACAGCTGTCCAAGGGTGTGTGTGTGCGTTGAGGGAGGTTGGGGCGGGGTGGAGGGTGGAGGGTGGTGAGATGAGGGTCTGGCTGTGCTCCCAGCCCCAGAGACGCAATGAGAGGCGAGCTCCACACACAGGGCCGTTATGGGGCGCTGTGATTATAGAGCTGGAGGACTGCGGCCAGCCGCTCATGGCACGAAGGACGGGAATTCTCAAGAGAGGGGCGTGTAGCAGCTCTTACTGATCTGAGATCAGCCTCAGCAGGGTAGCAACACGCACGCAACACCACTGAGGCGGGCACAGGTAGGGAAGACGTGTTTCATTCTGCTGTTCAAACACTGGGGAAATATTTTGTCACAAAATTCTTTAACAAAACTGTGACACTTCTTCAAGCCCTTTTAGGAAATATGTTAGAAAATAGTTTTAGTGTTGTAGTGGTGAATCTGTGAAGCCTTAACAATGCTTTAGAAGAAACACTGCCACCTTGAGGTCATTGAGTAGTACTGATGCTGTTGTGGAGGGAAAAAAAAAATCCCTCACATTGGTGGAGGTACCCAAGTAAAGGCACTAATCCTTCAGAAGCCAGAAGACAACCTATAATTACCTTTAGTGCTCTCACTTTTTTAAATTATCTCGGCAATTGCGCATCTAGCTGGATTACAGGATAAACTCAAAGCATCTCAAGACAAGACAACTCAGGGAAACTGAGCGCCTTCCCCAGACTTCACTGCACCCAGCATGGACATGTGTAATTAGACAGCCTGTTCAGAGCTTACTGTAGGTGCTTGTTTAAGGCACAAGCTATGTAGTCTGTGCAAACAGAGGCGATTCTAGAGTTGTAAACTGCTGCTGCAAAGTGTTGTTATACTACTACTGTACTACCACCACTGTAGTTCAAAGGTTGTCAACCCTCCAAGCTCTTCTAGTGGCTTGGGGGCCCCCAAACAGTTGCCTTTGTTGGCCTTTTTGGCAAGCTACGCCTGTGTAAAGTGAGTGTCGAGTGTGTGCACTTCCTTACCCGCTGCTGCTGACGGCGTCCGTCCTGCTGAGGGCCTTGCCCAGGATGTCTCCGTCGCTCATGTAGCCTGCCGTCTCCACGCCGTAGCCATCCAGCTCCTCCTCGGCCATGTCGGACAGGTGGTGGTGATAGCGTCCGCTCGGCCCAGTACCGCTGCTGCTGCCACCTCCGCCCCCGGTGAAGCGTGTGGCGTGACCGCCGGGCCGCGGGCCGATGGAAGGGGCGTCTCCCGCCTGCAGCCGGGGGCTGGACGAGCCCTGCTGTCGCCATGGCAGCGCCGAGGCAGGCCGGCCTCCCAGCACGCTGCCTCTCCCGCTGACCTCCGTGGTTATGCTACTGGCGAAGGTCGTCTCCAGGGTGCTGGGGGGTCAGTCGCGGGGTGGGGTAGAGAGTGTGAGGGGGGTGGGGGGGGTTAGAGGAGGGCTTTAAGTCTCAAACATGGCTGACACCACAAACACAGACCCCCCTGCTGGGGAGAGGACCTTTGCCTCTGAGGTACCCAGAGAAGGGCATCCCCAGGCTGGATTGAGCCTGTCAATCACACAACATGGGGGCCTTAGGTAGTCTGCAGCTAAACGGTTTAAAAAACCTCCCTGAGAGAACACACACAGATCCACACGGACACATGCACACACACACACACACACACACACACACACACACACACACACACAGAGATCCACGCAGTCTGTAAGTTATTTAATATTTCAATAAACTGTCATTCTACAAAGTATTCAGACAAAATTGTACATGCATGTACTTCTAACTGACCGCCTGAACTTAGATGGTCTTTTATTTTGTGTTTTGAAAATGTGTGTTCAGGGTGGGAGGGGTGAATAAGGGGCACTTGCACTTGGACCCCTCAGAGTCAATTTCACGGCTACCCTCCCGAGGCTAGCCCATCAAACTCATCCTGTCAAACACTCAAAACCACCGCTGTCTCCCTCCCGCACCCCACCACCACCCCAACACGTCTGCCTGCCAATCACGCCGACACAACCCCCCGCCCCCACCCCCCCCACCCCACTGAAGCTGAACCCCCCCCCCCCCCCCCCCCCCATCCTGACTTTTATTTCTCATGTTCCCAAGCGCTACACTGGTGAATGAAATGTTTCACAGGCGGGCAAACAATAGGGGCCACATTTTCCCCCCGAAAAAGCCATTTGGCCATCGCGGCCACCCCCGTAATTAATGTCGTGTTTTGCTGCTGCCCCCACCGGACCCCGGCTATTTGAAGTGCCTTTGTGAGCTCTCATGTCAGCCACGCCAAGTTACAGTACTTTGGTGGGGGTGGGGGGACAAGAAAGGCTCTCTGTATTCTCTAGGCCCTCTGAATGACTTGCATGAAGCTTTTAAGCTTTAGAAGGATTATAACAATAGGGAAAAAAGAGACTGATCTCGCTAAGATGCCGCCCCCCCCCCCTCCTCCTCCACAGACACACACACATACACACACACACACACACACACACACACACACACACACACACACACATATACATACACAAACCACCCCTCTCTGCCACTCTGAAGCAATAAACCCAACCCAATATTTTTAATAAACCCAATGAACTTTGGGCTTTTGGATTATCAAACACTTTGAGTTTCTGAGAAAGCACACACGAGAGAGAAAAGTTATTTTGGCAAAACATATTGCTTGCTATGGATACACATACATGAGATTACCTACTCACGTACCTACACACACACACACACACACACACACACACACACACACACACACACACACACACACACACACACACAGCTGTAAGTGAGCGAGGGGTATAATGTACCACACACACAAACACACACACACACCCACACACACACACACACACACATACAAACACACACACACACACACACAGCTGTAAGTGAGCGAAGGGTGTAATGTACCACACACACAAACACACACACACACACACACACACACACACACACATACACACACACACACACAACTGTCTCTATGTAAGTGAGCGAGGGGATAATGTAATGTACCTGTGGCTGATCTGAGTTCCTCGGAGGCTGAACATGGTCTCCTCCAGGTTCTGCCGCAGATCGGCAATGTTCTTCACCGTCCGCAAGCGCCTGGCTTCAGGGTCCTCACCTGAGAAAAGACCAGAGAGAAGGAACAACAGAGAGAAGGGGAGAGAGAGAGAGAGAGATAGAAAGGGGGAGAGAGCGAGAGCGAGAGAAAGAGAGAGAGAGAGAGCGAGAAAGAGGGGGTGAGGGGCAGAAAAGGGGAGGAGAGAGAGAGGAATGGTTGAGGCCACTTCACTGAAGGAACAGCTGGAGCTACCGTACAGGCATGTTGTGACACACAGACACTTCCAGACACTCCAAAAATGCAAACGGTGCTTCCTAGCACAGATGAGAGAGCAGCGTCACTCACCTCCAGCCTTAGAGGAAAACACACACACCCATCAGGCTAAACAGGAGCAAAATATTCCACAAAAACACCAACGGGGAAAAAAGTCTTGTACTCTTGTTGAAACAAATCCTTTGGTGCTGATGTAAATAAAAAAAACACAACTCCACGAGGCAACACAGTTCCATTAGTGTTTGTATGTGTGTGTGTGTGTGTGTGTGTGTGTGTGTGTGTGTGTGTGTGTATTTGTGTGTGGATAGGCAGCTGTGTGTATGTGTGTGTGTGTGTGTCACGGGGCAAAGAAAATGAGTGTTGGTTTTGTCTTTTTTCTTCTACAGTCAACCAAGGAAGCACAAGTTTGACCTTTCTGCATTACTCCAGACATCTATTTGTTTTCACTGTCCACCCTCTCCACTTCTCCTCTCCTCCCTTTCCTTTTGCCTTTCCTCTCCTTCCTATGCACTGCCCTCCTCTCTTTTCCTCTACTCTCCTCCCTCTCTCTCTCTCTCTCTCTCGGTGCTCCTTCATCAACATGGACTGCTGGAGGTGAGAGGGGATTTGGCCAGAGGGATTAAACGCTGGTTGGCAGTGGTGGAGTGGTGAGGTAGGGTAGGGCACTTTAAAAGCCACCAACTCAGACTCACACTGCCCGCCTGGGACCACAGGGTAGGGTGGGTGACCGTGGCATGGCATGCAATGAGGTTAGAGAGAGAGAGAGAGAGAGGTTGGGAGGGAGAGAGAGAGAGAGGGAGGGAGGGAGAGAGAGCATGAGCGCACACAGAGAGAGATCGAGAGAGAGAGAGTCAATTAGACAGAGTGGGAGGAAGAAAGAAAATGAATGAGCAAGAGAAAAAGAGAGCAAGTGAAAAGAGAGGGAGGATGAGAGAAAATGAGAGAGAGACGGAGGCAGAGAGAAAGAGGATGGGAAAGTGGGGGGAGAGAGCGACTGAAAAGGAGAGAGACAGAAAGAGAGAGAGAGAGTGAGACAGACAGAGTGAAAGAGAGCAAATGAGATAAAGAGAGGGAGAGAGTTTGGGAACAAGAGCAAATGAAAAGGAGAGAGAGAGAGGGAGAGAAGGAGAGAGGGAGAGAGATATATATAAAGACAGGGGGGAGTTAGGGAACAAGAGCAAATGAAAAGGAGTGTGAGAGAGAGACAGAGACAGAGAGAGGGGGAGAGAGGGAGAGAGGGAGAGGAGAGAGTGAGAGCGGGAGAGAGAGAGATAAAGAGAGGGAGGGAGTTTGGGAATGAGCAAATGAAAAGGGGAGAGAGAGACAGACAGACAGACAGACAGAGAGGGAGACGGAGAGAGAGAGAGAGACAGAGAGGGAGAGCAAGCACCAAGCACAGGCATTCCAGCAGGGCTGCAAGAGCACAAACAAGTCCATTCACAGCCCTAAACCTGCCCTTTTACAACGGCCCTAAATCCTTACAGTGGTTCACTGGCTCTCCAGCTCACACAAGGAGCAGCAAAGGGCCCTTTTGATGTGTGAGCTGCCCTCCGTCTGTTTTCAGCTGACCTCACCGCTTTCCTCCTGTTTGGAAAAAATGAGCCGGCGAACAAATGGCATGTTGGGAAGGAAATAAACAAAACATAGCACTTGCAACACTACGGGGGATTCAAATGTGCATGTAAATACACAGCCTCTCTCTCTTTCTCTGTCACTCTCTCTCTCTTTCACACAGACACACACACACACACTCACAAAGACAAAGACACACACACACACACACACACACACACACACACACACACACACACAGTGCCTTACTCACATATGTCCAGCATGGTAAGGAGGACACTCACAAAGATGCACACACACACACCTACACACACACACACACACACACGCACACGCACACACACAGCGCCTTACTGTCACATATGTCCAGCATAGTAAGGACGACACTGACAATGCAGACGCACACACACGCACACACACACACACATACGCACACACACACACACACACACAGCGCCTTACTCTCACATATGTCCAGCATGGTAAGGAGGATCTCCTGGTTGATGCTGGCCACGCCATCCCACACACACGTCTGCCGCAGGTGCAGCTGGCACAGCCGTCTGGACACCTCCTCGCCGGACGTCCGGTCCCACACCACTCGTCTGCGGCCCCCCCTCTTCCTCCCTCCTCTACCTCCCATCTCTGCTGTCAGCCTCTCCGCACCCCTCCATCGCTCCCTCTCTCCTTCGCTATCCATGGATTGGGTCACCCCCGCTGCGCCACACTGACCAACAGTGTCCGCTCTCTGGTCTGTGGGTATGGGGGTGCAGCCGGACAGTGGGTAGGGGAGTCCGAAGCAGCCCGCAGCAGACTCAGCAGACTGACCCCCACTGCGTGAGCTGGTCCGGGGGGCTTCTCTGAGGACCTGCGGAGCCTGAGCTGGAGCCTGAGTCTCCTTCTCCTCCACGTGGGCAAAGCGGACAGTGCTGACCCGATTCCCCCTCTCGCTCCTCTTCCTCCGGGGCAGCATGTCACCTCCTCACCCTCTCCTCCTCCTCCTCCTCCTCCTCCGCCTCTTCCTCTGCCCCTCTCTCTCCCTCTGCCTCTCCCTCTCTCCCTCCCTCCTTCTCAGGAGCCAGCGCTTCAGGCAGTCCGGCTCATCTTGGTGACACACTGCTACAGCTATTTCCCTTTCAAAAGGCACATGGAGCGTGTCCATGCAAAAAATGTTCTGGCCATTTCCCACTTTATGGAAAGAGGCTGTGAGAGTTTGAGAGAGTGAGAGACAGAAAGAGAGAAAGAAGAAGGCAGAGAGAGGGAGAAAGAGAGAGGGGGAGGAAGAAGAAACAGAGAGAGAGACAGAGAGAGGGAGAGAAGAAACAGAGAGAGAGAGGGAAAGGGAGAAAGGGAAATAGCGAGAGAGAGGGAGAGAGGGAAAATATAGCACACCTACCCCTGAGCTGTCTACTTCCCCTGTGGAGAGAGTTTTTCACTCCACACAGAGCTCTGACAGTCCAGAAAAAGGAAGCTGTCCAACCAAAACCAAACCGAAAACCCATGCACACAAATACACACACACACACACACACAAATATACACACACATGGGCACACACAAGTATACACACACACGCCCTCACACACACACACACACAAATATACACACACACGCACTCACACACACACACACAAATATACACACACGCGCTCACACACACACACACACACACACACACACACACACACACACACACACACACACACACACACACACACACAGTGTGAGGATCCCCTGGCAACTCCCTGCCATCCATAGCCTTTAACATGTAGATGAGCCTATTCTTCCACTTTCAGCCGGACTTCACTCAGGATCAGCTCTCCGTCTCTCTCCATCCCTCTCTCTCTCTTTCTGTCTGTCTGTCTTTCTCCCTCTCTCGGTCTCTCTCCATCCCTCTCTCTCTCACTCTCTCTCTCTTTCTCCCTCTCTCTCTGTCCTTCCCTCTCTTTCAAATCCTCAGCTGTAACATAACTCTTCACTGGGCAAAAACAACCTCCTCCCAAAAAGACTTATTGATACCCACAACATTCCTCAAAAAGCTTTTGAGAGACTCAAAGAGGCGGCACAATGTAAAACATCCATTTTTGTCTTATGAGAATAAGAGGGGACAACACAGGCAGGCCTTTCGCTCGGCCACAACGGAAGAGCATCAGCCCACGCTACAGTAACTTCTTCACACTACGGCTGTAAAACTCGGCTCCTTTTTGGGATACGGTTCCCTCTTGGGTCTCCCTTACTTGATGGACGCACCACTTTTTAATGACAGACAATGACAGAAAAACTGGCATTTCGGTCATTTCAGCCGAGACACAATGTCACACCCCTTTCATACCAACAACCTACAGTATTTCTCAGAGAACATCTAATACATTTTTTGCTGAAATGTGATGGGTGTGTGAACTTTTGGGAGATATTTTAGGTCACATAAAGGCAAAGCAAAAAGAGACATACACACCCAGCACTGCACCATTTCCTGCTGAAATCGACCCTGGTAAGGCCACCGTCTGGCCCAGATCAAAAGATGGCTTGCACAATAGAGTCGTACAAACCAGGTTTACCCATTTAGACCAAAGAGCTATTAAGGGTGGACCAGGAAGAAGCTTTGGTGTGCCAAAAGGTATGAGAGACACTGTTTTGGATCTAGAACCACACAAGCAGTCAGTCAACCTAGCCCACTCACCCAATGTAGCATGTAATGTATGTTTATTTACCAGTGTGTACCAGTTTTCTTATGTGCGCAGTAGTAAATATATATAGCATAAATTGAAATGTGCTGTAAAATAGACTTTCATTACTTTACTTAATTATGAAATTGTTCTATGAATTCCAATGTTAAGTGAATGTACATGATGACTCTGGTCTTGTGATCTTCAGTGCAGCTCAGTGGCATGCTTTCGAATTAGTATTACTCTTGAACACTGTGAATGTTTGATCAGACTAGAGTAACAAACCCTCTCCTCTTTCAACCATAAACCCAGATGCAGTCTCACCTGAGAGGTACTCCAGCGATGTGTGAAGGGACTTGCTGACAACCAGAGTGTCCGGAAAGCCCCCAGTCTCAGCCAAGATGCCGGACTTGTCAATGTCTGTCTGTGATCTACACCGAACAGAAAAAAAAAATCAATTAACCATTAACCCATTAACTCACTGCCTCCTGCAGTGTTGTGACTACTGAACAGATCTTTATCTCTGACTTCAACTACAGGTGACATTGACATATTATTTGCATCTTTTGGATCAAGTGTCTCCTATTACTGTAGGAAGTCTCTCACCTGTACATGAAAGGCGCCACTGTGGCCATATTGGGGTGGCTACACTGCTGCTGCTGAGGTAGGTCCACACTGACCGTGTTCCCAGTTCCCATGGGCTGTGTTGCAGTGCCAATGTTGGCCACCGGGGGGCCACCACAGCTGCCAGCACTGAGACTGACCGTCTGAGAGGCTCTGCCTTCGGACGATGCCAGACTGGAGCAGGACGAGTCTTTGCTGTCCGGTTGCCCCTTGTGCACTGACAGCCCGGCGGTGGGCTTTGCGCCATGGCCTCTCTCCCCATCTTTGCTACCAGATGGCGCCACTGAGCCACGTCCCACGCTGGGGCCCTTTCCTCCTCCTGGCTTGGGGATACCGCTTCGTGCAAGAGAGGCACTCTCCTTTTTGGTACCCTTGTTACCTTTGTGGAGGGAGGCATTTTTCCTCAGGTCAGGGGTCGAGGTTGCCGACAGTTCTCTGGAGTGCTGGTCAGTGGGGGTCGAAGCCCGGCCCAGCGAGCTCTCCCTGGCCCACTCCCGCTCTTTAGGCCTGGCCTTGTCCTTGTCCTTGTCCTTGTCGGCGTCCTTTCTGAGGGCGCTCTTCTTGGGCGTCAGGGCCCGGCCGAGAGTGCGCTGGGCGATGCCCTTCAAGGCCAGCTTGGGGCTGGCGTCGGCACTCCGGCTTCCAGGCCTCTGGACCCCCTGGTCCTGGTCCTGCTGACCCACGATGGTGCTCGGGGTCCCGGGCCTGCTGCTGTCCGTCTCAAGCGCGCCAACCTCCGGTGCTCCCTGCCGAGTAGGCCCATCGCCACTTGCGCTGCCAGGGGAGGCCTTGCCTTTGCTGCTGTTGAAGAGCTTGAGCTTCTCCAGCATGGACTTCTGGGCAATGACCTTGGGCGGCACCTCCAGGACACCGCTGCTGCCCGGCTGCTTGACGGAGAGCATGGGGGATGTGGAACTGTGCTTGGCATTCAGGGACTTGCTCCTCCAGGGCTTGCCACTGCTGCCGCTGCCACTGCCACCACCACCACTGGGCTGGCCACTGGAGGTGCTGACTGGCCCTGAGTCAGCCATGGCAGGAGATGGTGTGTCGACTACCTCTGTGGAAAGACAAGGGGTGAGAGAGACAGAAAGACACAGTAAGAGAGCATGAGGCAGAGTGACTGATGGACAAACAGACAGACAGACAGACAGACAGACAAGGATGAGGGAGACAGAAGGATGGTCAGGAACAGAGAGAGTGACTGACAGACAAATAGACACAGACAGACAGACAGACAAGTATGAGGGAGACAGAAGGATAGTCAGAAGGGGAGTCAGAGACAGAGAGTGAGAGACAGACAGGCAGACAGACAGACAGACAGACAGACACGGATGAGAGAAACAGATAGGGAGTCAGAGACAGAAGAAGTAAGAGACAGACAGACAGACAGACAGACAGACAGGAAAGCGTGGAGCAGGACGGAAGGAACCAGACAGAGACCCAGCGTCAGTGGGAGAGGTGGTGAAGTGTGTGTGTGTGGGGGGAGGGTGGCGGCTGGAGCAGACAGAGATCTATGGGAGCTTCTCACCCCGGGGCTGGACAGGGGATTAAAGGGCCTACCCTCCCCTTAGTCAGCACTGTCTGCCTCAGATAGACATCGCTACAGTACACCAGACCTCCCTCTCCCTCAACATAACACACACATACACACACTCACACACACACACATATATACACACACATATACACACACATACACACACACACACACACACACACACACATATTTTGCTAGTTTTAGTTTTAGCCTTTGATAACTCTATAAAAACCCTCATCCACACACACTCACACACACACACACACACACACACACACACACACACACCAGCATCTTAACACACATCGCCCTGATAGCAAACACACCACTAGCATCAGTGTTATTTTAATATCACAAAAGGATATTTACTGCATTACTCTATGTTAGGCCGCAGTTAGACAGGCAGTGCTTGTGGCAGCTGAGTGGCTGCGGTTGTGTAACTCTGATTTGGATAATAGCCGTAAGCTGGTTAAATCTGACGGGGCTCAGAGGTCGGCGATGGCCTGCATAAAGGTCTCCAATGCCACTGGCTAAGCACCCGGCATTGCCACAAACACGTATCAAAGAGGCCGGATGGCCTCCTGCCCTCGCCTTGACCGGACTGCCCCACGATGGCAGAAAGGGGATTGTGTAAGTAGGAAGATTAGCATTTGTTGCATGCATTTACAACTGAGCGAAATAAACAGAGGGCAGATGGTACACAGATATTGTTATGTTCAAGACCAATCAGTGTGTATACACTGACAGAGAGGACAACGACAGAGGGAGATGAAGTCCATTCTACTGTGACCTGTCAATCATGCACAGTGAGGCACGCGAGAAGATGACCACAAAATGGTTACCACCAGAGGTTAAATTAAAACAGCTGGACAAAAAACTTTGTATAGTGTATCTGCAATTCAGTTTAACCACAACACACAGTATAGTGTAAAGAAACCCAGATCAGAACCACATGACAAAGTAAAACCACGGTTGCGATTAGGTTTAGAAATATGAAAGCACTGTAAACAGTGCACAGTGACATAGTCAATTAGGACAATTTAAATTAAGTGCAATTCAGTAGTAAAGTATATTTAACACTGCAGTTACCTTGTAAAGAAGAAATAAAAACAGAACAGTACAAATGAAGAGAATCAGGTTCTAAAGATACTTCACTCACCTCTATGTCAGACAGGAAACTATCCACAGAAAGCCTCAAGTGTCTGAATACTACATACTACTAGTCTACTCTGGGCCGGAGTGCACCATCACCACTAGACCACTAGGTGCTCTGGTACAATGAAGGGTGGGAGAGGAAACTTAACTGCCTCCAGTCGAAATTTCAAATCCAAACTGTCGAAAGGAAGTGAAGTGGTGTGTGTGTGTTTGTGTTTTTGTGTGTATGTATGTGTGCATAGGTGTGTGTGTGTGTGTGTGTGTGTGTGTGTGTAGGTGTGTGTATGTGTGTGTATGTGTGCATAGGTGCGTGTGTGTGTGTGTGTGTGTGTGTGTGTGTGTTGTGCACGTGTGTGTTGAGTGAGTGCCCAGGCACAGTGCCTTGCTGAGTAAATCAAAGACTGGCTGTTCTGCACTGACCTCACACAGCTGCCTGTACCTCCACCCACCCACCCACTCTTACCCACTCTCACCCCCTCACCCCAGACCTCACACAACACATAGCCTCCTTTTAAAAGTTGGGACAACGCAGCAGCTACAGCTTGTCACACGGTTGTTTACGCTTGTTCACACAGTAAATCCACTACATGCATAAAGAGACATGCACACACACCACACACACACACACACACACCACACACAGACACACACACACACACACACACACACACACACACACACACACAGATACATGCATACGCACAGCGCCACAAACACACACATTAATAAACCCATTGAACTTTGGGCTTTTGGTTTATCAAGCAATAGCATACAACAGCATAGCAACAATAGCAACAAACAGATAGCATAAGCACTAACCAGTAATACAAATAAAGTCCGAAGTGGCGGAGTGAACTTCCTGAACATTCGCCCATTGCAACACTCTTAACTTCCACAGCTTTTGGATTATCTTACAGTCAAGGTGTCTGCAGGTTCGTGCAGGTCCATGTCAAACAAAACCTTTGTCTTAAATGACATTTTCATCCAGCGAGATCAAATTAGGAATCCTGTCTGATATCACATATCACCATGGTCACCAACATGTTTGAGCGCTGCAGGACTTTCAAATGAACTTGAAAATGGACTTGAAAATCTGAGTTTCACATCGGCAAGAGCAATTACGACCTGCAACATTCTAACGCACCGCCTGTATGCACCAGTAAACAAATTTGACCAAATTCCACACGTGTGACCAAAAAAAAAAACCTTGGCGTCTTTGGTGGCATGCACACATTCATCTGGGATTGCTGGTTATAATTACAAAGCCATGCCGACACCAATTAGCCCTCAGTAACCACAGTAACTGGGTCAAATTATCGATGCACTTTGAATAAACAAGCAAGGCGACCCGCTCTTCTGGCTTTGCCCGATTCCAGGGCAAATGAGCTGAGAAAGAGGGAGGAGAAAAAAAAACACTTTCACAAGATACAGAGGCAACCACACTGTCGACCCCCCACCCCACAACAACTCAAAAATACACAATTTAAAAAAAGCTGAGTTTGGCCCTACATGGCAAGCTTGTCAATATATAAGGTAGCATATATAGCAAGCCAGACAAACTTTGAGGCAGTTTACAGCAAGGCTGGCAACATACATGGTACCTTATGACAAGCCAGGGCAAACTATTGAGGGAAGCTGAACCTACCACATGGTAACGCTTTTGCTCTACACGTGTTACCATTTTTCCCTCAACACTTGTGTTTTTACGATGAACAATTAGCATTGCTTCTGGAGGGAGAAGGAGTAGACAAATAGGTCCCGAGAGCAAGCGCCAGACCCACAGGGAGCTTCTAAGCTCTGGGCTGATGATAGCGACTGTGAGGGTCTACCTCCACAACATACCAAAGCTTCTACCAAGGAGATGTGTCACACTCATGGATAAGAGGCTTTGTGAAGTTTAAAATGAGTCTTGTTTGGGTCATCAGTAGGGTACATGAATGCTGTTGTTACTACACTGCAACTGAAACACCAAGTGCTATTTGCCTTTGGAGTTAATCTGTATATGTAACTCTTGCCAAATGGTTTAGGGACAAGATGACCTGAATCCAATTAATCACTGATGCACAGTGAACACCCACCCACCCACCGTGTTACTGTGTCTATTCCCACACCAGGTACACAATTTCCGTTGAAACAAAGTCGTTTTTTACTGGAGATAAACTTTATTTTGTAAGAGCTAAACAGAGGGATGAATCAGATGACATTATTTATGTGAATGCACACACACGGTGGTCATCTGCAGAACAAACACCTCAGAGGAGTCCATTAGAGCTCATGAATCAGATGGCCAGCGCTTGGGACGACTGTGAATCTCTCCCTCTGAGATCTGACGCTACCGACATGAATGAAGGACAGAAAGTGCTTCTCCTTTGTGTGTGTTTAAACAGGGTAGACAGCCAGTCAACCCCCCCACCCCACAAATGCCCCATCCTGGTGTTCTTGCTCTGCTAGTGAAATGTATAAAAGTCCCCCCTTCACACAAATAAATACAAATTTATAGCTATGGAAAGGCTAAGCATTCAGTCATGGTTTAGTCACAGGGAGACCTAACCACAGAGGCTAACTGTCCACAAAAAAAAAACACCTGAATAAGTCAAGTCTAACCCAGCATAACCTCGTGGATAAAGCAGAGACCTGAACAGGAAAAGAGAGAGTTTAGTAGTAGAAGGAAGGGTGAGATTGTTAGGGAGGCGTTCATGCTAAAACCGTGCTAAGCTGTAACCCACCTTCAGTCTGACTGACTGCCCTACAGCTACAATTCCTGAACTTGACCTCACCCTCGCCCTTTTACCCCACCCCCCACACCTCCACTGCCCAGATGTACCACAAAGCCACACTGGTGGGCAGGGGACAATCGATGCCAGCCTCTGCCGTGCCAGTCACTCTGCTGGTGACTGTTTACATTTATGCAAGCCTAATTAGGTCAAAAAAAAAGTGCCAGTCATTACTGTTAAGTCGACCGACAGCACAAGTTTGTAAGGCAGGATGGATAAAAGATGTTTTTACTCACCCACTGTAGAGACAAATTCACAAATAAGGTTCCGTCTACAAAGTTGAGTTAAAGTCCATTCTGGTAGGCTCCAGGGTTCCATGCCCTGCAACGGCTGTCAGTAGAACAGGCACCTCTCATTTTCCGTTCTCCCCTAAATGTTCCTTTTGCAGGCAAATGTGTACTCACTAACCTTGCAAACTCTCTCTCTCTCTCTCTCTCTCTCACACACACACACTTCCCCTTTTTACTACTCACCCCTCTGTTTTCCTTTTATCCCTCACTCTCTCTCTCGTCATCTCTCTCTCTCTGTCTCTCTTTCTGTCTGTCTCTCTCTCTCGTCATCTCCGAGTGTCTCTCACCACCACAAGTACACTAATTAGAGTTAAATCAATGCACAGTGAACGCCTCATCACACAGCATACCACAACCGGCACACAGGGGCTGCCAGTTAACCCTAACTGTACGTTATCTGTCTGTCTTTCTCTTTCTCTCTCTCTTTCTCTCTCACTCTCCCTCTTACACACACACAGACATGTGCATACCGACACACACACACACACACACACACACACACACAGACCCACACACTCAAACTGAGGTCCGAGAGGGATAATAAAGAACGTACAAACTGACATTTCTAGAATGTAGAAGGAGACCAAAGGAAATCAGTGCAAATTCTTTCACAGGGTATGGAGGAGTATGAGTGAGTGAAATCCCATGCACAAATTGCACCCTGCCCTGACCAGCGTCCTGTACTACCACATCATAATCACAAACAAAGTCTGGAGAGGTACATGGTAATTACATTACAATTATAGCGTGTCAATTCAGGGCTACACGCACTGGGCCATAATGCAGTCTTTTGTTTTGACAACAGTATGACAAATTCTAACTCTACGACATAATAACCAGCAGCACTGGTGCAAACTAACAGGTCTACTGGTGAAGAATCTGTCAGCATTTGCTGGTATTTTTTGTTACTAAGTCCAACGATAACATTCCAGCAAAAAAGTTACCCACAATAGGCAGTGAGAGCTCACCAACAAACTGCAACATGGAACACGAACAAAGAATTCCTCCTCTCCAACATTCCAGAGAAAAAAAACAGAAGTTCTGTTCAACCTCTTTGCAAGAAAACAACAGTACAAACAAGACTTCGACAAAAAGTTCTTGTCAATGAAACACTACATAATTTTTAAACCTTATCATAAATACAGGAAGGCAGAGAAGCCTCCAGCACATACCACACACATCATGTAATTGAAAAGAGAATGTTAACAACATTAAGATAAAGAGGCAATTGCTGGGTCACATCCCAGCATCTGTGTAACCTGCCATGACTACAGTAACAGTAATCCAGCACAATAAGCAGTCCTCCATTTGTCTGTAGGGCTGGACTCTTTGAGAGACTGACATACTTTGGTGGAAGTGCGAGCCATGCTGATCCCTGGTGGCACGACTCTGTTAACATGATTCTAATGGTGATCCTGTTAGCGAGTGGCTAATTGCGCCTCTGTTGACAGGCCATTCGGTCCAGATGAAGCAGGCTGTGGACAGCTGTTACACAACATTACCTCTTTCTGTCATTCTCTTCTGCTTAACGATCTTATACATTCACACTGAGGTGCTGACTAACACGTAGCAGACAAACACACACATGTGCACATGTACACACAAACACATACACACACATACACACAAACACACACACACACACAAACAAACACACAAACACACACACACACATGCACAAACATACACTACCGGTCAAAAGTTTAAGAACACCACACTTTTTCTATTTTTTTACTGAAAATCATCCAGTTTATTGTGTCTTGCACTCTAAAAATGAAAGCAAATAACAAATATGCAATTTAGATTGAAAAAAAATCATGTAATCAATTTATAACCCAAAATGTATTTAAAAGTTTTGACTTATCAAAGTAGCCACCTTTGGCAGATATAACAGCTGAGCATACACGTGGCATTCCTTCTGCAAGAGAAATCAAATATTATTCAAAAGTTATTCCCAAGTTTGTGGCACAAATTCCCATAAATGTGTGGCACTTGTAGGTTGCTTGGCTTTCACTCTTCTGTCCAGTTCATCCCAAACCAGCTCAATGGGGTTTAAGTCTGGAGATTGTCCTGGCCACTCCATGTTTTCAAGCTTACCATCTTGTTCTTTTTTCCTGAGATAGTTTTGGCATAGTTTGGACTAGTGCTTTGGGTCATTATCTTGCTATAGGATGAACCTCTGACCAACTAGGCGCATACCAGAGGGTATTGCATGGCACTGCAGAATGCTGTAGTAGCCATGTTGTTTCAGGATGCCACTCACTCTGTACAAGTCAATGACCTTGGATCCAGCAAAACAGCCCCAGACCATCACACTTCCTCCTCCATGTTTGACAGTTGATTTTATACACTGTGGAACTCTCCTCTTGCCTACTTGACGGCATACAGAGGTCCTGTGTGATGAACCAAAATTTTGAAATTTTGATTCATTAGTTCATAATACCTTCTTCCAGGCCTCAGTGGTCCAATGGCTGTGTTCCATGGTCCAGGAGAGCCTCTTTGTCTTATTCTAGTGTCTTTGCAATGGCTTTCTTGCTGCAAATCGTTCTTACAAACCTGCAGCTCAAAGTCTTCTCTTCACAGTTGAAACTGAAACTTGCTTACTACGACCATTATTAAGCTGTGCTTGAAGTTGTTGTTCTGTGAACTGCCTATCACACAAGCTGTTAACATGTTCTCTGATTAAGTTGTGACTTGGGGTCTGCCAGACCACTTCCTGACAGAGTGATTTGATGTGAATACAGTTCAGTATAATATTCCTCAATCACAGGAACATGTGTCAATCTCTGCAATACCTATGTCAATACCTACATATACCTATCTGTATACATTTTTCTCCTTTCTTTTTTTATCATTTAGAATTTTGATTAACTGTTCACTAACTAACTATTATTCTGGATTTATTATGTGTTTTTTATTTCATTGTTATTGTTGTTTATGTTTTCTTTTATCATTTAAATGGCATTGGGTCATCCATATTGCGTTAAAAGTGCTATAAAAATAATTCCATTTGACTGGATTTGACAGCTTAAATGGACATTCTGAGCCCTTTGATGCTGCCCCAGATTTAAATGAACACAGTTATCACCGTGACAATTTCATGGAATGTTTACTTGCATTCTGGAACAACAAACTAGAATGTTCAGTAAAGTCAGTTGACTTGCTCAGTCTATTTGAGACACCATTGAGAGAAGTTGGAAAATTATGAAGCTCCAGAGATTTTTCACCTGCTGCCTTGCAGTGCCCAAGGAAGATCATGTGCCCAGGATGGAACATCAGGGAAAGGAGGCTAAGGACCTGACCCTTAAGATGGCCACTTCTGAGGAACTAAAAAGACAGGCAATCCACCAGGAATGTCACCAGAAGGCCTATTCTATCATTGAGCCTCCTCAGCAAAAAGAGGCCCCTCTTAAACAAGGGCTAGTATTTTGCCTCCCACTTGATTGGCACAAGTATCAGACAAAAGGTTCTGTAAAGGTGCAGCTTGTTGTCCAGGCAGACAAGAGACAACGACTGGCCATCAAAGTGAGGCACAAACTGGAGGAGGAGAGGAGGGACATGCTGCTGAAGTGGTTTGATAGGAGACAGGCTGCAGTAAAGAGAGCAAGTAAGTATCCTATCATCAGCACTCTGTCCATCAGCACACTTTAGGTCTCATCTCCTTCCTCCTGGCACATGAGGTATGGTCCATGTTGAACTTCTGTCCTAACTGACTCCTTTTTAATCACTTTCATAACAGCTCAAGATGCGAAGCACATGGCTGCAATGGCAGAGCGTGATGAGTTGGAGGAAGAGAGAAGGACAGTCCTGATGGACGGTTTCAAGAGGAGGGAGGCCTGTTTCAAGAAGGATGGTGGAACCCTTTCTGCCCTCATGGGATCTGCAGCAGCCATCAACAGCGAGACCTCCTGGGGCAGTGAGGGGGCTAGTGTCTAGGGCACCTCCAGCAAGCAATAGGGATGGACCAGGCTCAAAAACACAACATTACACTACACACTATATTAACACATATTACACACAGATCATATTCAAGAAATATTTTTATATTCAGCATTAAACTTTAAATTGTTTGATTTATATGGCATCGTGTTCTTAATTTTTCTGAAGGTAGGGGTGACTGTATTGCGTTTGGATTTTAGGACTGCAGCACATGTGGGCAGTTTTGACAAAATGGACAAAATGGGTTAGAAGTCGCAGGCTTTTATTAAGACACAGGCCTACAGAAAAGACTATTTCATTTTGTGCCATTTTGATTCTATTTTCATAAAAAAAAAAAAACTTTTCAAGAATCATTTCTCCAAAGTCTAATAGGCAATATATTTAGCATTTTTGTGTAACTCTAAAATGTACACTATTTTTTGGTTTTGGGTAACCAAATCTTTTTTTTTTCAACCTCCGGCTTTTCAGTACTTACCTTTGTACCATTTCAGGGTATTCATTGAACTTTCACTACTTGAACTGCAATAAATAACTGGAAAAATTAGGGTGATCTAAAACTTTTGACCGGTAGTGTACACACACAAAAGCTTTAGTTTACAAATATAAAACTAGGGCCTTCATCATTCTCAACCTGTCTAGACATATGTGTGGGTAGGTCATCCTTAAGCCTTCAGCAGCTCCAGTGTTGTCAGGTTAGTTTGGCCTTGTGGTAGTGCTCTGCTCACCCTTGTCCTGGCTGTTGCTGGTGCTGACGCTAAGGGAGGGCTTGGCCTTGTCGTAGTGGTTGAAGCTTTGGCTGCGCCGGCTGCCTGCACCACTGCCCCCACCACGCAGCTTCCCTTCAGCTGCCCTCACTGTTGGGCCAGGCAGCCTGGAGAGAGATCCATACACAGGACAAGGGGGGGGGGGGTAGATAGATAGATAGATAGATAGATAGATAGATAGATAGATAGATAGATAGATAGACAGACAGACAGACAGACAGACAGACAGGCAGACAGATAGATAGATAGATAGATAGATAGATAGATAGATAGATAGATAGATAGATAGATAAGGAGAAATCACAAAAATAATCTTTTATTCATCTCATATGACCCCCTGAAGTCTTAACTCTTCTCTTTTCTACACTTGAAACCTACAATGAAATACTACATACTACTACCTACAATGAAATACTATGAAATACTAGTACTAGTGCGTAACAGCCTGTTTCTTGGTTGTCTGGGCTGAGACTTCAGCAGGTTTCTATTTACATGGGTAAATAAGCACATCCATTATCTCTGTGATTACGGTCAGTAATGTCTGTGATTACCAATGGCTGGCCTCCACAATAGCAATAATTATCATTAACTGACTAACTGTATATTGTAGTCATACACTCTCAAATACAGATGTATATGCAGATGCAAATATAAATAGCAGGGGTAGTATTCACTAACTCATCTGACCAGCAGGTGGCAGCAACACTACACTGCATTTGCGATGAGCTGAACTACACTGAAGGAGCATACACACATCAAGGGGTACTTTGAGAAGGAATGGGGAAGAAAAGAGAGAGAACAGAAAACAGAAACAATAGAAAAGTCGAATGAAAGTGCTGACCTAGAGGACTTTTTCTGAGCGACAGATAGCTTAGACACTTTAGTTTGGGTGCCATCCTTGGATGAATGACTGAAGGAGGAAAAAGAAGAAGATGAAAAATAAGAGAGACAAAGAAGGACGGCAGAAATGAGAACACAGAGAAAGTCCCTTTTCAGTCTGAAATAGTGCAGGTGCGGCGGCAGCATGCACACATGAACATATAGGATTTGGGTGGAGGAACGCCATGCTCTACAGAGCACGACATGCACAGTCAGGAAGAAGACATGCTCTGGCCTGAAATAGGCACACAGAGGAAAAGAGGCACAGGAAAGAGACAGCACAATTACAGGGATGATGGGGCTTGTCATGAAAGTTAAGTACATGCTTTACAGTAACATATGTAAGATTTTTTTTTCATAGTAACATGTTTTAAAAGCCTTCACAACCCAAAGATGTAGACAACCCCTCTGACAGTCTCGTAAAGAGAGCTTGCCAAAGCAGTGCGCATGATAACAGAACAATGTGTTAAGTTGAAAAGGTGCAGCAGAACATCCTGGAAAGCTTCTGAAACCTTCAGATCAACTCATACACACATTTCCTTCTGCTCTATGCCATACAGAGGTGGACAAGCTGGCTTGAGAAAGTCCTGCCATGTATCCCTTTTGCCTGTGCTCTTAACACAAGTGAGTTTACTAATTTGCCGATCTATCTGGCCTGGACTTTTACTTCCTGAACCTGAGATGTCCGCCTCTTATGCCATTCACCACAACAAGCACAATGGTCAACATGTAACAGGGCTGCACCTGGACGTCATGTCTGTCTGAGCTTTCAAAGCAGGGCTGGTGGGGCGCTGGAAGCCATGGACGGGGCAGAGGGCCCCATGCGGAGGCTGCCCAGTGTGGGTGAGAGGCCGCTGGGCAGGGCTGTTTGGACGCTGGGTTTCAGAGGTAATCTTCAGGGCCTGGCTCTGCTGTTGCTTATAGCGGGACAGGCTGAAGAACAGGCCTAGGATGGCCTTCAGATTCCCATTGCAGATCTCTGCAGAACAAACAGGTCTTTAGGTGGGTGCTGGGGCTACACACAATAAGACATTGCACTAACAGTTATGGCTTTACTGTATGCATGTCCATATTTAGAAACTATAGCCTACTATCTAGGTTACAATCTAGGCCTACCACTTCAAACTATATGTTACATATGTATAAGAAAAAGCAACAGCAAAAGAAAAAGCACGAATAAAGCCTGTAAAAAGTTTGTACAATTGCTCTTTACCTTTTCAATATGTGGTGGATCATGCCAGAGTAACCTATAGATCTAACCTTAACTGTTTAACTGTGACTTTAACTTTTTTTTTTGTCAGAGACGGTTGAAGTTTCAAACCCTGTCAACAATGAGATGTCTGTAGCCAAATGAGATCTCCTATTTAAAGAATACCCGCCCCTGCATGAGTAACAGTGCACGTGTTACAACACCTACCCTCTGCACACAGCCCCTTAATGTTCACCCCTTTGGCAGCCAGGAAACCAAGACAGGCCTCAATGTTTTCAATCTGTGGAGAAGAGCAAGACACAACTTCATTACTTGAAGTTGACGTGGGACTTAAAAATGGGAAGATAACACACATTTCAGAATCTATGGATAAGGAAGAGGTGACAGCCAGCAGTGGTTATATGTGTGATAAGCTGAACATTTCCACAGAAATGACAAGCAAAAAAAGCATTCTTGTAATTTTACATGATCACTTTTCATTTTAAGGGCAAGCTAATAATTCCATTGTTCCTGTACAATAGTGATAAATTCTGATTCTGATTTGGTGTATAGAAATGTACAGCGTCCAATGGATACAGTGTATATCCTCTTGCTCAAACTCAGCTGAGTACATAAGCAACCCCCCACAGGACAACCCCCAGCTGCAGGAGGGGGGCATGGGGAGGCAGGTGGCACTCTCTGGGGGGGCCATACCATTAAAAACACGCACTGCCTGCATGCCCACTGTGTTCAAAGGCCTTACGTAAATAAAACAGAGCGATCTGACCAGGGCCCTTATTCACAAAGAGTCTTAGGGTCCTCTCAGAGAGCTCCTAACTTAGCCTAAAAATTCCCAGCAAATAGTCTTAGCTTAAGAGTGATTCAGGAAGTTTCTGAGAGCAACTCAGAGCAAGGAGGGGACAGAAACTTTTATCTGATTGAGTAGGTGTGGTTAACCCCATTGCTAGGTATGACACAGTCTTCTAAGAGCTGTGACTGGTTGTTACATAATGAAAAAAATACACAAAACAAAAACAAATGCGCTCCTAGTAATGAATAGACAGTTAAAATAACCGATCATAGAACTCAGACTGTAGTAAGAAATGTTTACTCGTGAAAATAATTATTAATAAAATAATGATGTCATGATGATGAAACTCAAAAATAAATTGTTACACAGCTTCAAAGTATTTCATTTCAGTACGTCATTCACATGCCGATTATTATATTGATTTGCTTATTGTTATGTTCACTCGCCATGCTGGTAGTTTTACTACTTAATCTATTTGATATAAATGGTGGACACAGACTCAGCTGTCAGCAATTACTGTTATTGCTGGCCTCCTTGTAAAAAGCGGTTTGATTTGGCAGAATAGCCAAAACAACGAATGACATGAAGGAAAAAAAAAAGAACAATAAAAGCCGAACTGGACAGAAGAGCAGGGCCTGCTGTGGGCACTGCACTGCTCGAGGAGAACAAAGGAGTTTTAAGAGGGAAATTTGGCCCCGGGAGGAGGCAGACTTTTGCAAATATCATACACTGGGGTACTATCAGACACCAGCTGTATGCTTTTTAATACAGTGATACCATTACTAACATCAGAATTGTAGAGAAATAGCTCTGATTGATACCAAAAAATCCCAAATTTTAATAAGGAAACAACACTACAATATATCAACCCCTTCAGGGCTACTTCACTAATGCTATTTCTCTGATTGATGGCGATTAAAATTAGCCATACCTACTGACATAAAACGTATGTATTTTTTTAATCAATTCTGAAATACCAGGGTATTACATCAGGAAAGTATCGGGGTATGAAATAAATATCGGAGACACAGAACAAGATAATTGGTACGTGTGCAGCCACAAACATTAATTCTGCACAATCAAGTTAGTAGTGTCTTATTAAATCACTGTCATTCAATAGAAGGATAATATCTCCTTTCTCTTTGTTTTTCTGCCATTTTCTCTTAAGACACGCTTAGGCTTCTTAAAAGTCCTCCTACCTTCTCTTAACAGTTTTTCACCTTCGAAGCTCTCTTAAGGCCCAAGATGCTTTGTGAATAACTTTTATCCTACCAAGGGAAATTTTTAAGAAGGATGCCACTAAAACACACTCTTAGTTTTGGAATTTCTTTGTGAATATGGGACCTGGCAAATAGCAGCTGTTACCGCGAGGTCAAGGGTTCAAAGGTGAACGCAACGATGGAGTGTAGCCTAGGGAGGACCTGGGAGAGCACAGTGCTTTAACTGGATGTTTGCATGATCTTCTGACTTATAACAGCTGCTATCGTGAAGTTAGTGTTAGTGTAGAGTCAAAGAGATGACCTACCATTTGAGAGCCACTCTGTGGGTATCCATTGATGTCTTCAATCTTTTCATTTGCTGTAAGAAAGCGACAGGAAGGAATAACGAATACATATATTTTTAGCAGGCTGTGTATATGATCACATATACATTTTTAATGCTATTCATTCCTTTACAAATAGGAACAGGAACATTAACACCAATTTGTCTGTGTTACTATTGTTGCTAAATTTGATACTAATGCCATATTTAATAATCTCTCTCTCGCTCTCTTTCTTGCTCTATCATTACAGTCAAAACCACAAAAGCAGAGACCGAATATAACAGTTTCCACATGTTACAAACCCTTTAAAACAATCTCAATTTGAATCCATTTACAGATGTATTTAAAAAAAAAGCTGTTCACCAAAAGAGAAGCACATTCACAGTTATCCAAACAGCCTCAATGTGTCTATGTGCGTATTTCAGTGCTTTAAATGAAGTGTCACACACAAATACTGCATGACAGGTCCAACAGAAACAGCAAAAAAATCCCCTGGCCTGAACCGAACTGGACGCGTGCACACACACGAGTGTAAAGTGTGTGTGTGTGTGTGTGTGTGTGTGTGTGTGTGGGTGCAGAGCTCTTACCCACAACCTGGATGAGCTCGGCCAACAGGACCCCGTCCGCCACATCCTGCTGCAGGTCCCTAATGAGGCGCCGGTGGCCCGACTTGGCCAAGTAGTGGTTCGCCCAGTCCGTGTAAATCTGTGTTTAAACAGACCAGACAGGAGACCCTGCAGTCAACTCAACTCCACAGTCACACTCCACAGCAAGACTCCCTCTTTTTTGGTAGGTTGCACACATACACACATACACACACAGATCCGCCTACGCACACACGTGCATTCTCTCTCACACACACACACACTCACCCATGTACAGACAGCCACCTTCAACCTCACATACACACACACACACACACAGACCCATACACACACATAAAACTGCTATCACGTGCAATCACACACATGTGCCCACTGAAGTGAAGGAAACGCATAAAAATGATGTCAGACTGCTAGAGTGCGAATAAAACTTGCTTTTCCAGGAGCTGCCATCTCGTCTCTTCCT
>CM059268.1:25111955-25161955 GCA_030347295.1 Setipinna tenuifilis | reverse complement strand
ACTGAAAAAAACTAGACTTTAGTGATGTCAAAGCAAGAAGGGCAATAGGCAAAAAAACAGTGGTGAGCCACCAAAGTCGAAACACTTAATAAGACATCAATACCCACAAGAAGAACATTGCCAGCCTAACCACTTTGAACTGCCCACCCTCAGGCAATGACGCAAAGAGGGCACAATGTAGTAGCAAAATACCCAAATGCGGACCATGAAAAAGTGAATCCAAGTAATGACCAAAGCTGACAAAAAATAAAAAAACTCTTAAGAGACACACAACCATCAATTGGTCAGGCAGTGGAGCCATCAGAGAAGCTGATCAAAAGAGAACCTTAGCATCGTGTCTACAACACCCATACCACAAACAGACAAGTGCCCATGGAGACCAAAGTTCAAACATGGCCTGTGGTCATCTCCCAATCCCAAACCCATCTCTCTCTCTCTTTCTCCTACTTAATTCCTGTCTCCATCTTCACTGTCCATTGTCCACTGTCAAAACTAAAGGCCAACTAAAAAAAAGCCAACAAAATACACTTGGGAAAAAAAAAGAGAGCGAGAACCTAAAGGGAAGCTCTGACCTGTGGGTCTGTGGTGCTGCCCTTGGAGGCAAGGCTTCTCTTCACCTGGACGCCGCCGCTGCCCAGGCTCTGGTTCCTCTGCAGAGTCCTGTGGGGGCTCTGGCTGCCGAGCGGCGCCTTGGCTTTGCCGGCGGGTAGCGTGCCCGTCTTGGCCGGGTGCTGGGGAATGGGCAGGGCACTGTGCACCGGCTTGGGGAGTTCCGACTTCATCTTGGAGGCCACCAGAATGGCGGGCATCTTCCCTTGCCTTTTGCTTTCCAAGAGTGTCTCCAAAACCACACACACACACGCACACACACACTTAAGCACAAATCTGCTTTACACACACACAATTTCTGTCACTCACTCTCTCTCTCTCTCACATACACACACACACACACCCAAACACACACTACTCTCTCTGTGTTCGAAGGCAGAATCAGAACAACCACAACCACTGGCTTAACTGGCGGAACAGCTGCAGCAACCCAAAGGGGGTACACACGCTCCTAAACTTACACACACACACACATACAAACTCTCTCTCTCTCACACACACACACAAACTCTCTCTCTCTCTCTATCTCTCTCTCACACACACACACACACACACCCAGCTCCACTTTCAGGAGCAAACACAATAACGGCAATACATCCAAAATGCACTAAAAGGCATTAGGCAGGCAGCTTCAGGAAAGTCCTTTCTGGTGAAAAGTTCCCACAGATTCCTTTTGTTGTTGTTGTTGTGCCTCTCTTCATGGATGCTCAGTCACTCAGCCCTCAGAACAGGACAGGACAGGACAGGACAGAAGAGGAGAGGAGAGGACACGGGCCAGTCCCTCCTTTTCACCTGTCCTCCGCTCGTCTTCTCTATGCAGCCTTGCCTGACTGCTCCAGACACACACACACACACACACACAAGTCCCACTTGTGGCACACAAGTTCCACAGTATGGCAAGAAGCAGGGAATCCAGCACCACACAGCAGGGTCCAGGAATGACAGATGAGAGGAGAAACAATGAAGAACAAAAACAAAGGAAGAGTGTGAAAGCAGCGTACCTCCGACAAGGAGCGACCGGATTAGAAAGCCGTGAGCTGTGAGTGACAGATGCTCCTTCTGAAGTGTGTGAGTGTGTGTGTGTGTGTATGAGTGTGTGTGTGTGTGTGTGTAAGGGGGGGTGGACCTTAAGACTGGGCTAAAGAAGGGTAGACGGCCTAATCACGCGTAGTAGCGAAATCCTCCTCCAGCCCATTCTGCTCAGGGAGCCAGTCAGTCAATCCAGTGAGTCTGCACAACGCAGTGCTCCCATCAGGGGAGATTAGCACTTCCCTCCCAGTATTAGAGTTTCTCTCTCTCTCTCTGTCTTTCTCTCCTTTCCCCCGTCTCTCTTCTTTCTGTCTCTCTCCTTTTCCAATCTCTCTCTCTTTATCTCCTTTCCTCTCTCTATTGCTCTCTCTCCATCTCTCTCTCCCCTTTCCTCTCTCTCTCTTTATCTCCTTTCCTCTCTCTATCGCTCTCTCTCCCTCTCTCCTTTCCTCTCACTCTCTCTCCCTCTCTCTCCTTCTGTGCTGGGGCAAAACAAAGCTGCCATATAAAGAGGAGTGGGACTATCATCTAACAGCAGTCAAGTGCTCTAATTGGCTACATGCTCTGCTCTGGATCACAGAAAGAGAGGATCGCTGGTGGAGCTGATCTACTGTATGTGTATGTGTGTGTGTGTGTGTGTGTGTGTGTGTGTGTGTGTGTGTGTGTGTGTGTGTGTGTGTGTAAAAGAGCGAGAGAATGCGTCAGCATCATTCCAGGCACCAACAGAGAATACTGTATGTAGGGCTATTTTACACACATAAGAAAAGCACCCCAGTAAAAATGTATGTACATACTGAATCAAATTCCAGAATGCTGTAAAAGAGACCCAAGTGTTCTGTATGAGATCTACAACTTTTCAGCTCCTAACCAGATGTAGATTTAACCTTGATCTATTTAATCAATATCCTTTGTGGAACTACTGACCATGTACATTTTGTCACCTTCAGTCACTATCTCTGCATGGACCACTACTTGTCCATCCTGACTGTGCAGTATAAAACATGTAGTCTTCCTGCACAGCTTTGGCTCCCTAAACTAAAAACAAACACAGTGTAGTGTGTACCAGCACAGGCAACACGATCCCAGCCAATGAGAGATTGAGGGCAGCGCTTCATCCTCGACGACAGGGGTGGCGATAAGGGGAGGGGTTTTACTTGTTTAGTTGTTGAATGTAAATAACAACAATCTTTTGTTTACTTGACCTTTAGGAACCAGGAGTTGAAAAGAGAAGGTTTTTTTTTCCTTTAGCATTCAGCATTGCTCCTTGAGTGTGAGAGGACTGGAGTTTTGCACAATGGAAAGTAACAACACAAGAAAGTTTTATCCATATGGTTTGCTTGGTTCCGGGCCGTTGCTAGTCATTTGGGTGCCCTAAGCACAAATGCTTTGTGGTGCCCCACCACACCATCCCACTCTGCCCCACCCCGCCCGGAATGAACAATAATTTGACGATGAATTGCTTTCAATAATCCATATCTATATTTATATCCACAACCTCAACTAGCTAGCCAGCATCAATCATTTCATTTGCAACACTTGCCAACACAGTCTAAACATGGCTAGTAGCCTGGGAGCTAACGTTACAAAGTTTGTTGACGGTAGGGAGCTACAAAATCAAGGGCTACAAAATGAACTTTTTATTATTATTATTTATTTAAAACACTGTCTTATCTGCAAGCGACATGTGAGCTTCATCTCGCTTTCTCTTCTTTTTTCTTTTTCCCACTCCCGACTTTAAATACCTTTTCGAGGCCATGTCCAAACATTTGTCTGCCAAGTGCCAAACTAAGACTGAGCAATAATCGAACAGACCACTGGGGGGTGGGGGAGGGGGGCACCAGGAGCAGGATGGAGAAGGGGCAGCAAAGGAGATTTACGTTTTTCTGGAGCAAATTGGCCTATGTTGCTTTTGTATTGCTTAGAAATATTAACATGCTTTACACATTTTTTATATATCGTTACTAGCACGTACCTAGCCTATTGTGATCAATTTTTCACAAGCCTGATTTTCTGGTGGTGCCCCAGCAAGCACTTGGAGCCCTACGCAGTGTGCGTAACGTGCACGTGCGGAGCTACGGCACTGGCTTGGTTCACATGATCTAATGAGCTTTTGGAGGACAGCTTAAGTCATTATCAGTGACTGCAGTGAGTGAGCAGCCTGTACATGCCTGTTCTTTGTCCAGCACAGGTCAAAGAGAGATATTTCCACACAGCGGGGATTGTAATACATACAATCCACCAGCTTGACACTTGCCACACAGTATCTTTTACTGCGGTTTAAAAACAGAACACAACCTAAGGCTACTCTAAATAGGTCAGCGAATGTGCACCTAGTTCCAGCAGGTTTGATATAGGTGAATATTATAAAATCCATTTTGTTGACTTTCAATTATCCTGAGTTTTAAATGCATGGAATTAAAAGTAGGTTTTGTGACTACTGACCATACCAGTGGTGGTAAAACCATTTCAATTATATCTATGGGAAATGGAAAGGTTTTTTGTTTAGTTGCCTGGCCCACTATAACAACAGGACTGGAACCTGTCCATAAAACAACCACCACCACCATTCCCATCACCCTTATTCCAGATTTCCAGAACAAATATTTAGAAAGATGGAGAAAAGGCCTTAGACATTAGTTACTTAAACTCTAAATATAGGTGACATGTCCAAAGCCATAACCTTCCATAAGGGACTAACCCCAACCGCTCAATCACTCCGCAACCACACCCGGTGTAGCAGGGTAGAGGCTCAAGGGAGAAAGTCCACAGAGACCAAGTTCACTGTCACTGCCTTGGCCCACTATGACCCAGTACGCCACTGCCCATTTCCCTTGCCTCCATCTCTGGACGTGCGGATAAGCTTGTTCCAGATGGTCGCCAGATCTCCACAGAGCAGAGCGGACACCTGCACTGCTAACCCCTCAATATGTTCCACTTGCACTCGTCATCCAGAACCACTGCCGGCCTCACTGGTGCTTCATAATAAATGCTCGAGAAGGCAGTGGGTTGGGGTCACCAGGAGGGGCAAACCAAGGAGTCCCAGAGCTGCCAACATCAGCACTAGATTAAAGGGCAAGAGAACAAACGTTTAATGTTCTACAGGCCACCAGGTGTTGATTACTGCCAGGTCTTTTTTTGGCCAACACTGAGTTGCTATGATCCCATGAAATAATGTCAGCCACTTTGAGTCCAAGGTGTGCAATCCACTTAACAGGAGACAATAATCCTGTTTGTCAATCATGGAATTATGGAGTGAAACTATGACAGTGGCTCATCTTGGTGAGAGCCAGGCTTTCTTTACTTCAACCAACCAAAAGCATAGACGGCTACCGGAGTGAGTGAGGAAATGAAGTTCACCTTGGCAGACCTAAGATCTGGCAAAGTCAGTTCAGGTTCAAAATCATGGCACTTCAACCACAGGACATGTGTGTTTATGGGTGCAAGCTCCGCTGGCATGGGCTCTGTGGATTGGAGAGAGCGTGCCCTGAGCTGTGAACGCCTCTGCCTAACGAGGGCCGCGACGAGGTTCCTGAGGGGACAAGCACTTCACGCGGACGTGCTCCGTGATGGAGAGCAGACCCTTCCACTTGCGCAAATCGCTACGTTACGGGCCTAATCACAGCCAGCTGCCACCTCTAGCTGTTGGCACAGCGCTCCCAGTACACGAAACACCACAGCCGACACATTTGGAAAAAAAATGTACTCTGGTATAAAAAGTATGCCAAGATATAACATGTACATATAACCGGACATGCTTTTGAAGGTGTTGATGCATTTGTTGTCACATTCAGAATCATTTTCATCTTAAACGTAATACACCACTTCTATATTTTACAGCAATCAATGAAATCACTCTAAGATTAAGGGTAAGAGGCTAACAAGTCAGCCTGTGACTTGTGGGCTAAAGTCAAACAGCCAAGGTAGCAGTGAGGTCTGGTTTAAGGATAGTGACATTAATCATAGTGATGGAACTTATCTGGGATGAGTGAATATGGGCCATCTAACATCACCCTTGGGTCTCAGGACCTATATACAATCTCTGCTTGGGACAGGCGGATACCAAACACGGCCAGACAGACTTTGCCCAAGTCAACATCCCTTAAAGAGCTGCTGTGGCTGATGCTTGCAGGTGGGGGCCTATCGCAACACTTTGCACTCAGCATGTCTCTGGGGGGGGTCTCAGAGGAAGTGCAATTGACCCAGTTGCCACGGCAGCGTGGCAGAGATAGGGCTATCGGTCGTTGCTCACATCCTGCTAATGTCCAGAGGGCACCTCTGACAGGATGACTGGCACGCACACTCTCTCACAGACACACACACACACACATAGACACACATTCACACACACACACATACACACACACACACACAGAGGGCACTGGCACAGGGCCAGACATGTGCTCTGTTTTGTGTTCTCCTGTGGCAGGGCACTGTATGGCAGTGGTTAAGCTGCCGTCGGTGAGCGGAAAACACTGAAAGAACTTTCACTGGAACTATTTTGAAGCCACCAAGCCCACAGGGTTGAGGGATAGCTTTAGAAAAAAAATATGTAAAATAGTAAAATTATGCCTATTTGTGAGTTACACCAGACCTGAAAAGACCACTTTTAATTAAAACAATGTGATGTCAAATGTAACATTTAATGACATTTTGTAGGAAAACCCAAAAAACATTTCAGACGAGGGCAGCTGAAATAACAGACCACCCAACACACCAAAGATGGAAAGAGAGCCTTTTTTTCATCTAAAAGCAGACAAGACACCCTAATTGTAACACTGGATCTTATATGTACTTTTCCCAGAGTTTTGCCCAGATCAGAGGAGGTGTCTGCCTTTGATGACTGCCAGCTTTGAGTTCTCAGCCACAGGGGTCAAGTTCAGTTTCTCGCATCCGGTGCGTGAGGCTAGAACCAGCACTGCATGGCACCGACTTCAGTAATGCATGGCACTGACTTCAGACCTCAATAACTGACTTCACTGACTTTTGTGTTCTGTGTGTGTGTGTTTGGGGGGGGGTGGGGGGGGGGTGGTGTTGGCCACAGCAGACGAAAGCCTGGCAGCAGCATCAATACACACATACACCCACCTCACCCCCATCCTCTTCCATGGAAAAATCCCGTTATTAGCTTACATACTGAATGCCTACTCAGCAAACAATCCCTTTAAAGGCTTAGATGGCAGGCTGGCTCTCCCACACTGGGTCAGACACGACAGCACGACGTTCTGGTGTCTCCCAACCATGGCTGCCTTAGGACGATCACATGTCCAATACACGCTCTGCCGAAGGCATTCTAGTTTGGACTGGGTAAACATACAAGGGACCAGGGGGAAGCCCTTGTCTCATACTCTGAGCTTTGGCGTTCAGTGCCCATGTTAGGGATGGTATATGTTAACTTTCAAAATAATGTGGTTAATGTTGATGTCATCTCTCTTAAGGAGTAAAGGCACAATTTTGAAAATGATGCTAGACTGCTGAGGCACTGCCAACTTACTCTATGTCAGCTCCAGCCCTATCACACAGGGTGCAGCATAGCGCTGTTATCTTGCATCTCAGTTTGCCCTCTCTGAGCTTATTTAGTTTAATTAATTAAGGTTGGCATTATATGGGTCCAATTGCTTTAATCAAACCAGGCCTGCAAACAAGTTACATGTCACACCCATTCATGTTAGGGTCTGAAAGGCTGCAAGTAAAAATGTTCATCATTTGCCACTAAATTAAGGATTGACAAGTGACACCATGCCATATGTTTCTATTATACTTTAAAGCTGTGAAATATGTACATGTAATGTCTCATGTATGTACATAATATGCATCAAGACACAAGGAACAGACAGACAGACAGACAGACAGACAGACAGACAGACAGACAGACAGACAGGCAGGCAGACGGATGGAGGGACAGACAGACTGACTAACTGATTGGTTAACTGGTTAATAGATTGGTTGGCTAATGCCTGATTCCTGATTACGCTTCTCCTTCAACAGTCTTTTTCTGGTCAGTGACCAAGAGTGAGAGCTCTAAAGACTTACAACAACTACAACCATCTTTATGACTTCCTTACTTAAGCCACCATCAACACGTGTGACATTCTATTGCCTCTATTGTTGTCAAAGCACATTTTTCAGTATAACTCAGCCATAATGCCTATATTTTATAATATATCATTTTTATGTGCCTGAAGATTGTGTGACTGTGTCACACTCAAGATTTAATTTAACAACATAATTTTGTTGTTAAAGTATATGTAGGTACATATAAACTGAAAACTACATACAGGTTCATTTATCACTGAGCGGCATCAAAAACTGTTGCGGGAGTCTAGGCTGTTTCAGCTACATTTTACCCACATACATAGCAGGTGTAAAGGCAAAGCGTGCAAAGCACTTATAATGTGCTATTATCAATTCTGCAGAGCACCAAATATTATTGTTTACATCATGACAAGATAAAACTGTTAGTCAGATTAAACTGCTAGATGCATTCAACTGTCCAACCAAACACCAATCCTTAACCAAAACCAACATGAAAGCCAATCCAGCATTTAGTGTGCGTGTGCTTCCTCCCAAACCATGTCAGATTAGAGCACATCAGCCACAGATCAACTACATAACCGGACCACTGATGCATGCAACCCACTGGAACGCAAAAATGAAAGACAAAATTATTCTGGCAAACCCATTCCCAACAGTAACCTAATTTTGTCAAGTGAAATGTTAAGCTACTTCTGGCAGCCTCAGAGGTTTTTCTCCTAACTTTAAACCTGTGTGCCAGACAAGACAAGAGGTGAAAGCTTTAGTATCAAAATAATTAATCAAAATGCTACATCTTTTTCTATCCCATTTGAAAGTCACAAGGGCTTTGATAGTGACAGGTCCGTCTGAACCATGACTGCATTCTTTCCTTGGCTAGTTCAGGCCACCACCACTGCCAGAGGGGCTCATAGTAGAAGGGTAGGGGTGCTGTTGATAAAGAGAGGAAGGGTAGGGGGGGTCACTCTTGATAAAGAGGAGGTATAAATAGATGGGGAGATGATGGAAGGCAGAGGGGTGGACACGTGAGGAAGAGAGGGAAAGGGGCCGATGAGACGCACGTGTGTCACCTCCTCACACAAACACACGTACACACGCTCGCACGCACACACACACACACAGACATGTACATGAACACACACACACACATATACAGTACACACCACTGTATTCCTCTAATCTCTCAAAGAGGCAACAATGTATAACAGTGACGTCAGAAGGCAGAGAAAGCGAGGCCAGGGGACCATGAGATACACCCCCCCCCCCCCCCCCCACCACCACCACCACCACCCACACAAACACACACAGACACACATACATATCGCACACACACATAAACACACTTCCCCAAATCTCTCAAAGAGGCAACAATGTTTAAGAGTGACTTCAGCAGGAAGAGGAAGTGAGGCCAGGGGCCCATGAGATACACCTGTGTCAAGCCCCCCTGTCCTGTAGTGTGTGGTGTTCCTCTGTACTTTCAAATCTTATGTGAGTGTGTTTATTATCGGAGAGGGAAATTATCGAATAAGATTTTCTTTATGTGTGTGGTGTAGTCCTGATACACTATCCCACCATCCTACTCTACCACTATCCTACTGTCCCAGATTTGGAGATGCTATTCATGAAATGACCATGCTCTTTTTGTACTTGCAAATTCACGAAAACATTAGTAAGATTTATTTGCAAGATTTCTTTCCACATCCAAGTCAGTAAAAAGTCTGAGGAGTTTGTGAAGAGCGGCCAGTGGTAGCAATGAAAATGAAAACGGGGCCGTTTGTATGATCTATTTTCTGCTTGAGGCATCGAGACGTTGGTAAAACTCCTGTTCAGCATTTTGGGCCATCCATTCACATGTTAAATCAATTACGACGGTTCGCAGTGTACAGAAGAGTTAAAACGAGTCATCCGATTAACGTCATATTTGGGGTTGGATGGCGGGATCTGGAACAGGGACTTTTTTCAACTGACGGGTCCAGTGGGTTTGACAAGAGGCAAAGTTTGGCCTGAGCTTCCTGGGCCCTGTGATACTATTAAAAGTAATTGCAGGAAACACTCGAACCTTTTAAGACGTCAACATAGAGTTATGGAGTGAAGCCATAAGCGTGTCCAACAATGAGTGCCCAGAGACCGTTCAATGGTCGAAAATCGAACGCTTAGCCCACAGCTAATACAGCAAATTTTAAAAGACTGTAATGAGATGGCAAGGGCATATGATGATGGCTTTTAAAACCCATTTCTAAGTAATATGGACATAGGAACATAACAATTACAAAGCCCAGCTAAGACAAGATGACTGGTTACAGGCAATGATCAGTGAGGAAATTCTGTTATAGTCCCCAGGCCCTTGTAAAGATAAATGGCATTCTACTGCTGTGAAAAATATCACTGGAAGACTCAATACAACGTTGCTCAGTCACATTTACAATACAAAAATAAAATTAGAGTGACGTAGTGATGGTGTTTGGTCAGCAATAGCTCTAAAAATGTCTTTCTTCTGAATGACGCTATTAGACAGAAACAGTTATTAAGATACATATTTAATGACTGCCTCCAATAAGAGCAACTACGAAGTGAGATAAAATAAACATACTAATTTTCCTCCGAGTATGTTATTGTGAGGTAACTTCTATTAAAGTCCACTTGTCTTCAAGATTGTCCCCAGCACTTAAAAGCACACTCCATTACAATCCATTTGACATGAGCACTCAGAGTGACCTGTCAGTGTCACTCTCTCTAGGCTAACAACAGTGCCTGTTTGTTGCTCAAATATGTGCTATAGATATCTATTGAAATATCCATAAAATAAGTATTCATAACCTGTTGTAAGTATATGCACATAAGATGGTTTGGTGCCATGATTGATCATCGCCCTACAACAACAACTCCCCCTGCTGACTGGCATAGATGACTGCAGCTTATGAGATCTGGTTGAGTAATTGTGTCACTCACATAATGGTCTTTTCAAATCACATTTAATTAAGCACCTGACATTGACATTAGGAGTAGAAATGTAAAAAAAAAAGCCCATAATTCCAGGGTTTACTGACATACAAGTTCCAGCATCCACCAGAGGAGGGCAGCCAACACTAAAGGGATTGAGTTTGTCAGTTGGTCTAACATGGACACATTCACTATGCTAAGTAATCTCATTATCAGATGACCACCTTCTCCTCGTCAGTGCATACTAGTCGGCTATTAAGTCAATTTTGCTCCCGCAACAGTTTTTCCCATAAATAAATTATATCGATCATTTCTTAGTACAGGATCCAAAAGAAATGCGAAGGTGATCATTAAAAGCGGAAAAGCATTACGACAGGTCTTTAAATCGGACCACATTTTCAATCTAAGCCACATGCTGACGAACCAAGCTGACAAAATTTCCGTTCGAGGGTTCATACCTATTAAAAGAAATAACAGTCATTCATCCTCTGCTACTTCTATCTTTTCTGAATATGTTTCTTTAATCTAGGGAGCAACTGCTGGGGCTTCATCCATTATGTACAACAGCAAGGAGAAGGTCGTGGAGGGAGTGGGGGCTTGCCCTTCTGAATACCCTCGGCCTAAAAGAAGAGGTCCTTGGATGGAGCACACTCAAGGCCGTCGCAAGGGGGGGGCGAAGGGGGCCGTCGCCCTGGGCCTCGCGCTGTGACGGGCCTCGCGCTTGACTAATGAGTTTTGTTTATGTAATAATTTCATGCGGTCATTTGTAGGCTAAGACATTAATGTCTGTAAAATAAAACGCTTGGATTTCATTTCAGTATACATAAACGTTGTTTTACACGAAACAAAATAAAGTATAAAAATATTCCTTATTATTATTATCATCTGATGTTTCAAGTATCACTACCAGGGGCGTCGTTAGACCTGGGCATTCGGGGCTATAGCCACGGATCTTTTGGGAATAGCCCCGGATCAGTGGCGGCTGTACGCACAAGGCCTCTTGGGGAGAGAGTTTTTTTTGTTTTTAATTCTTGTTACCGCTATAGATGCTTTGCAATGCAACATATGATGTCATGCGAATAAAGCACATTTTAATATAAATTGAATTTGAGAGAGACAGAGAGAGGCGTCTGTGTAAGAGAACTGAACGCGATTTAATGCACAGAGTTTATACACACTTGGCTACCCCTCCCCACTCTCACGAAAAATGATACATCAGTCAAGAATTACATCGCAGGCTACCTCCAGTCAGCTTCTAACTAGACATGCACAACTGGGTGAATACCGAATTCTGGTTCCTCAAATAGTGAGGGTTGCTCGCATACAGAATATACCAAGTTGCTTGGCCTACAATAAAAGAACTGTTGATGTAAAAACAAGTGCACTTGCAATCGTGAAATTAAACTAAGTAAGATGTCAGCATGGGTTAGCAAGAACACAAGTGGATCATAGCTGCACCAACTTAAGGTAGGACAGAGGGTTTCCTTTATCACATGCCTGCCGTGGCACTAGTTACCAAGACAGTCACAAGTAATATTATTTTCATTGCATCTGAAATAATTTGACGTAGGATTTAGCGTCTACTTATTGTGACTTCTACTAGCGTCAAATTCATAGCATGACAGGCTTGTCACTGTCTGACAGCTAGCACCACCTTAACAAACTTTTGACCGCACGCGTAAACCTATTTAGCTAGTAATAATCTGTTGAATATGGCAGGGGGGTTGTAGTCTTTTTGATTCCTGTTAATTTACAACTTAATTCTATAGGCGTCCATGAATTTACTGAGAGCTGCGCGTGGCTGTCTCGCGCTCATGCCACAATTACAAAAACAGCGTGCATTTACAAGCCTGTGTAGCCTGTTTGAACGTCAAGATAGTTGTCGTCGGCTCAGATCGAAAGGGGTGGCAATGACGAATAGGCTATATGTAAACTAGTCAGGGGGAAAACTGTCATAACTTGCCTATCGCCGTTTCAGTTGTGCATTTAATTTTTGTTATTGATGCAGTTGTCCTCTCGAGTATGACGTTCATCAGGTAAAGCCGAGATGTTGTTTTATTGGCCTACAGGAACTTTGGGAAAGACAAGAAGGAGGGATAGAACTCTCCCAGCAAATTGCACGCTAACTACGAAAGTACATGAAAAATAGGTTATCCTGAAAAGGGCCTCGCATCTGTCAAGTTTGCCCAGGGCCCCGCCTCCCTCTTGCGACGGCCCTGAGCACACTCATCTCCATTCATAAACTAACAAGCCTGTGCTCACTTCAACTCCAAAGAGAGGAAAGAAAAGAAAAAAAAGAGAAAATGAAAAGAAAAAAAAATCGCCAGCCAACACAGCTCGTGTCTGCTCTCCATGTGACCCCATATTGTATCCTACAGCCTCAGCACTACAATTTCAGTCTAGAAAAACCACAGATTCTGTCCCTCTCTGCCATTATCAGTGTTCGCCCAAACTACAACGTAAGCCAGCAACATACTATGTTAAGCAAAAAAAAACAAAACAAAACAAAACAAAAAAAAATCAATGTGAAGGCTAGTACCTGTACAACTAAAACAAGGTTAGATAAAGGGGGAAAGTTTGATTCCTAAAATAAACTCAGCAGGGATTGGGGTGGGTGGGGGTAAGTGGGGTTGCTTTTCTGCTGTGAAACATTACATGCCCAAATACCCCCATCTTGCTCATTTGCCTCTGCAGGGTGACTGATTGAAACAGACAATGCAGCAAGTCGGGCACTGGGAAAACCCAGTAGATGTGACAGAAAATTGAGTTTGTTAGTCCACGAAGTCAATCTTTTTGGACAGTGCATGTCTAGCTTACACGTGTATTTGAGCCAGAGTAATTAGAAAATGTACGCCAAGCAAGACTGCACATGCTAACTTGGAAGACAGAGTTAGCAAACACCTATTACAGTATGCATAACACAGCAAGATATTACTGCAAAGCAGCAGGAGGGGCCCTATTGCTTCTTGCACACTGATGCCCTTTCAAGATCAGATGACCGGTTTTTCTACAGTCAATCACATCATTAAAGTAGGTTCATTCATGGGTTGGTATCAGCCTCTTCTCTGCTGCTAGCATGGTCAGGCAGTGCAGAAGTAGGGCAGAAAAGAAAAAAGAGGAGGAGGAGCAGAAATCACACGAAAGTCATAGGAAAAAGCCATCATGGGACCGTCAGTGAGACAAAGCTACCAGGACTGACAATTAAGGTTAAAAAAGCAAAAGGCTTCTCTGTTCCATGGCCATTACAATTTGACATTTACGTCTGTTAAATTTCCTCATCAAACATAGTACCCCCCCCCCCCCCCCATGTGTCATAGAAGTGATGGCAGTTACTTAAACTGCACACAAAATGTGCAAGTTGCCGCATTCCACTGCACCAAATCTGGCAACTCGGCCGCGCCAGTAAGGGACTCAGCTCCCCATGTGGGGCAAGAATGCGGCTGAATTCCTCTGCATGTCCTAACACGTTCAGAGGGCATCTCAGTCAGTCATTGAAAATCAGTGCCCCTTGCATTTTAAAGGTTCACTGTACATAAGAACTAGCTGACCCGTCATACACATGACCTGGCCTTCATGAAGGGGAATTGGGTTTGAACTACTGCTACTAGTCACACCACAGGCTCAGTGCCACAAATACTTGAACTAACAGAAACAAACAAACAAACACTAAAAGCTTAATGATAAATACATGACTCCTAATGTATACAATTTTAATTAGCATGCCAACACATTTTCAAGTAATGTCATGAGGACAGTAGTAAAAACAGAGCCAAGCATAAGATACCCGTTAATTCCTATAAATTCCCATAGAAAGTTTCCAACTTGCTTCATAAATTGCTGAAATTTTGCCACCCTGAATGTAAGTGTATGTGAGTGGGTGTGAGTGTAGGTATGGGTGTGCGCGCTTATATGTGTGTGTTCTCTCCAAAAGAGAGAGAGTGCCTGTGTGTGTGCGATTTTCTCTGTTTTAAACCAGCTCCCATGTTAACTTCACACAGAGGCATTAAGCAAGTGGTTAAGTGGCTCATCTGCCACCCAGCACAGAGGGTTGCCCCCGTAATGAGCAGTTTCACTCCAGCAGAGAGAGAACACCTCCTGGTTGTTATTATTAGCTCAGTGCCGCCACGAACACGAATGTCTCATTGCATCTCATTTCTGTCTTTACTTTCAAACCTTTCATGTTCAGCAACGGGTGGTCCAGGAACCACTGCTGATGCTGCCTGCTTTGAGCAGGAGTGGTTTAGGATGCGCGATTATTGCACAAATGAGAGCAGGTAAGGGGGTAATGTGTGAGACACTAACAAAACAGGAAGACACTTATTCAGCAGTACTGCTGATCTGGATATGTGATGTGAATATAAACACAGCCCGTAAAGACTCTGTGGCTTACCATCTACCATCTTCATCCTCTGAGTTAACTTATCTCGGGTGGTTGCTAAACAACCCACTATACTTGGAGTACCATCCACCAGGCTGCTGTCCTCAAACCACCCTGGGTTGACATAGTGACTACCACATGTAGCAGGCTACAGGGTCTACAGATAGGGATACTGATGTTTCTATTTACATCGGTTGCCACTTTAAAAAGGTCATATGATTTATACAAATGAGCCAAGCATACGTGACATGAAATGGTAAAGATTATTAGTTGGAGACACCCACACAAACAACACAAGCTAGTTGTGCTTGGGTTATTGTTAAGCTGTGTGTAATGTATAAAAGCTCTCAGGCATTTTCTGTGCACCACGGGTGAATAACCTTGGTGTAGAGCACTAAAACGCTACAAGAGGCAGATATGACCTCAGGGCCACAGAAGTAGGACCTGAATTATTACAGAACATTGTTTCCATCTAGTCACAAGTTTCCCATGTGTAACGTCTCCAGAATAGCACACATTGACCTTACCTTTAAATCCTTTCTGTTCTGGTACAGAAGCCCCTGATCTTCTCCACTGAGAACAGCAAAACTACATCCTCAGATGACCTAAGCTCAACAGTAGAATAAACTGTTGTTTACCTGTCACAAACAGCTGACATGATTTTGCTGGACCTGAGAAATCTGCTGAAACTGAAACAGCACTGACTTATTCTTTGTATTCTCTGTATCTAAGCTTTGCTTACCTCAAGGCACCTCTTTGGGTTTGCTATGCCAGATTGAAAATGATGGAGAGATATGACTCAAACTCAGAGATACCATACTGCACCATGATCATGATATAGGGGAGTTGGCTCATTATGTAGCATGGTCAGGTATAGCTAATTTGCCAGCATGGGTATAGCCTGGAGGCTAATATGCATACTACAGTATAGGAAAATCCTACCTGAGAATGGACAGGTGGAAGAAAAGCCAGATGGCACATACAGCAGGACTTCAGAATGACATACAGTAGAGGAGGCCTGATGATAAACTGCCTATATGTCTATGGTATAAATTAGTTGTGAAACTCTGAAAGAAAATCAAGTAAATCCAAAGCACCGCTTAAATGTCTATAAGGTAGGCTAGTACAAACTTATTTGTGCAAGGTCTTTCTAGGCACTACCTGAAAGTCCATACCGAGGACTGACATTATTTTTTCCAGCTTCAATGCATATTTGGAGAATACATAGCTTAACCCATAACTAAAAATCCTTTATGGTGGATAAACGGACGGTGCACTCTTCTAGAGTTAGGGCTACTGCATAGCTATGAATATATAAGTAAAAAATCCTCTTACAATTGCACTTTTAGAAAAAAAAACAACTGGGTCAGCAGAGCTTAGTCGCGTGATGACTAGAGGCGATCTACCATGGCTTAGATGCCCTGTACAGTTAATGTTGTTGACAGGGGGAGCTATGATATTGAACACAGTTCTGTGACCTTACCAATGCTCAACCAAGGAAAAAAAATGCTCAGGTCAGAAGCACCCAGCACCTCAGGAATGAAGAAAGTTTAACAACTTTTAAACAAAAGACAAATGCTCATGTTATTAATAAAAAAACACTGTAACACAGTCCTTTAAACACATGCTTAAAACATAAAAGCACTTTCATATAACTACTCCTATCAGTGAATAAAAAATGGCCACCTAATCATGATTATAGAAAATGAGCAGGACCGTTAAAGCCTAATCCAATAACAAAATCACACAACTATTTAAAAAAACTTCTGCTGAGGTGCAAATACAATTACACCATGTCAAACACATCATATAAGATTACAATGTACAGTATTGTGGGAGGGCTACTACAAAAAAAAGCTTTTTGTGTGTTCAATGCATATTGATACATAATTACATGGTATAACCATATTCTGTCATCCAAAAGGAAATGGTCTCCTTTAATTTGAAACACCTGGAATATTTTGGGAGAACTGAAAATCTGACCAATCAGAGAACTAGTAGCACTTAAGCAAATAAGGTACCTGGAGACTCATTTGACACAGACCAATTAACATGAATCATCATAATTTACAAGGTGAACAGCATGTTTAGTGTTTATGATACATTAATAAAAGCTCTCAGAAAAGTTTAACCATTAGAGATGACGATGAATGGTCTCCAAGTGCCCAGTAGTGGTTTAAAGGATAACAGCTATACTCCAGCACATCACATGAAGGACTTTTAAATTAGTACTGTTTTAAAATAACAATCCAGACTTAGAATTGGGGACAGAATAGAAGACTGAAAAGTTTTGCTTTGTAACTATACCGCATTAGACTTAAATTAAAGCAACAGCAGTCTTACCTGTTTTTGGTCAACAAGGGTGTGTGTCAGTGATCTTTGACCATGCGGGAGCTTTTGGATCTCGAGCCCTCCGTCCATGTCCTGTCTTCTAAATCCAACTGAAAGGTCCCAAGTCAAAGAGTCCTTCCAGTGAGCGTTTACATGCGATATCTCAAACATTTGCTTTTTTAGCAACACTGTCAGCTAAAAAACTAGGGTATTACTATGACTTTCCAGGATCTTCATTCATACAAAGTTTTATACCCGATGCGTTGATACTGAAGTGACTGACACTGAAGTTCCGATGTCCCCGTGCTTCTGTAAATTAGCCATGCATCACAAATGAAGCAAGCAGGCTTGTGATTTTAGGGCGAGGACAACGGATAGGTCACACGATAAAGTGATGGAGGGAGTTTGATTGCATGTCATCATGCACGAGTGAATTTCGTGAGTGTTGTGTCTTGGGTCGTTTATATCAACCAGGGCTAAGGAGGTTATCTTGAAGGAATCTGTGGAGACACCAAGGAACAAAAAAAAAAATGAATTAAAACTTTTTGCCAACGTAAGACATACATTTCGGCCAAGCATTTGTTAAAGCATAATAATGAATAAGGAGGAAACGCTGATTGAATGTTTATGTCAAATGAAGACAATTTACCAAATACACTGAAGTGAAATCCAAACATGCGAACAGTATCAAAGCATGGCTTCCCAAGTCAAATTAGCAATGATCTGATAGGCTACATAAAACATCATGAGAATCGCTGAATAACTGTAGAAAGCTTACAGGTTTACTTGTAAAGGCACACCTCACTTTCCGCTTCAAAATATGACAGTCTATCTTTGAACCCTTCAACAAAAAGTCCACCGAACAACTAATTTGCTAGTACAACTTATACCGCACGATGATGTTTCTTTGATTGGACAAGTACTATTTTCCCTGATTCTCGTGAGGTTGTTACGAGTCGCAGGGTGCTTTGAGGATTTGTCTGCCCTCTAGTGACCAATATCAAACTTGAGGTCAGCATGCAACATGGCATGCAACTGTACACCCAGCATTCATACAGGCAATTATTTTATTACTCTTGTTGATATTTTATATCAACACATCTGTTCCTATAGTTCTTAATAGAATACAGAGCTAAGACCAGAATGTCACGTGTGGGTGAGCATTTGTCGTAAACAGGAGTCAACATTAATGGAAAACGTAGTTTTTGGACGTGCAGAACATCTTATAGCGAGGGTAGGGCTTGTCCCTAGGGGTACTATCTACCCCAGACCCCCGTGGTCATTCCCCTAATACAAACTACACCCTTAGAGTGACACCTGCATGTTCCCGATATGTAACTGTTTTAATAATGGAACAATCCACTTTAAACTGTTTACTGTTTTGTTTGGTTGTCTGTTATGCTGTCTTGTCAGTGATGTTGCGTAGTCACAGTTACTGCATGGCTTTTCTTGTTGTGCCTTTACTGTCTTTGTTGTGGTTGTCTGTTGTACTGCCATTACTGCCTTTTGTTAACTGTGTTGGTATGTCATATTTGCCTATCTGTGACATTGGGTTGGACCACGGTCTAACTACAGCAGCAGCAGTAGTAGTAGCCTAGTAGTAGTAGTAGTAAAAACAGTAGTAGTATGACTGTTATATTGTTGTTATGGATGATGATGATGACGACGATGATGATGATGAAAATATTGGTCATGGATAATAGATTTAGCAGCGAATATTTGCATAAGCCTTGTGGTGTGAGTTGCTCTAAAAGTGAAAGGCTGAGCACTTTTAATGGTTTTCTTTTCTGTACAATAGATGAGGCTATGTATTCATTAACGCCAGTCGCAACATCAGTAACACTAAAATTGTCAAAAGTTCCTTTTCTTGTTTCAGACGAGTTTGGAACCAGTTGCCGGGACCAGTTCCTTCTCTCTCTTGCAAAAAAGTTTACGCTACGCCCTTCACGCGCCTGCGTAGAACAAACTACAGCCGAAACTTGTCCGAGTTTGTAAAGCCAGCTTTCTTAGCCATGTAGCTAGATTTCTGTGCGGGTAAGGAGATGGGTAAACTTTACTGCGGGTTAGTAAGTAAAGTAACATTGAATCGCTGATTATTATTAGTAAGAGGATGCTTTGGATAGGAGGTTTTGGAACACGATTACTCTGTTTTTTTAAAAGCTAGCGTTAGCCAGCTAACGTTGCTGTTAGTACACCCATCGGATTATTTCGGTTTAAATGATGGGTTTTAAGATGGTTCAGCAACGTAGATGACGTTATAGATCATATATACTGCTACAAGCTACCAATATAAACATGCATTTTGCAATCTCGACACAATCAGCGGCGGAAAACAGTTTTGAAAAAACGCTGGATGTTTCTGGGCCCTGGTAATGCGAACCGACCCTCGATTCATCTGCACGACCAACGTTAGCCGAAATATCGTAGCCAACTAGCTGAAAAAACTCCACTAAGTAAACAACCCACTGAATCGGCTGAACGGAAGTACAAATTATCAACCTGGAATTTGCTGATTGACGCGGATAAAATGTAAGTATATATATTTTTTCTTTTTAATTCTGCTGTGTTGCATAACTTGGCAAGCTGGCAACATTAATGGTATTTATTTTGTAGCAAGCCATCCTACGTAGGTGGGCTAACGAAGATGGACTGCCTCAATGTGGGATGGCTAACTAGTGCGACCACAGCTAACAAAACTGGCTAAAAAGGCTAGCCATCTCCGACGAACTTAGTCTGGGTTTATATGGTTTAGTATTCTAACTAAAGCAATGGAAAACAGGTCGACTATCTAAAACAATGTATGACACATATTTTTCTGTGTATAGGGTTGTAAAAAGTAGATAGAAAGACATGTTGGTCATTGTAAATGAAGAGAATGATCAGTAATGGTAGCTAGCCAATAATTGCTAAATAGGAAACATTGGTTAACCGAAGCTGACTACAAAACCAAAATATTGGCTAGGTGTTTCTTAGTAGTGTTGTGAACTGCCTGGGCGGCGTGGGGCTGATCTGAAGTTGCTTTGGTTTTAGGCTGTTAGTCATGTAGGGTATATAGCTTTCTGGTGAGCTAGCCTTACTATTCTATGGTATGTTGTTAAAAAATGGCCGTGAGTCACTGAAACGGCACAAAAGATAACCAATGTTAACCAACCAGCCTTAATTCAGTCAGCGACAGGTTGTTTCAAATCGGACGTAAATGGATGTAATGTGCAAGGTTATATATGTTTGGTAGCCCCTAAGTCTAGCTAATAATTCATCTGCTGGCCAATGTTGGCTGTTATGTCAGATATGGAAGCAGTGCACCAGCACCAACTAAACATTACGAGTTTCTTGTTTATTTGTTTACACATGTGTTGCTTAGCCTCTGTTTTTTTATTTGTTGTCTCTCTAATGCCTAGTTACTGCACAGTAGTAAGCGAGTTTGGCACATTGTAAGGATGATTTCACCCCCAACAGCCTTTTGAAGTGGGCGTAGGTCGCGGCCACGGGGCTACTTCACTTTTTAATTCATTATTTTAAGTTTGTTGCTATGAATAGAGGCTGTGATTTAGTAAATCACAGCGGATCCTCCACTACTTCTCATACTTTAGATGGTGCTCTTAGTGAAATGTAAAGTTATTAGTCAAGGCATTTTTAAGTTTTTAAAGTTTTTTCAGCTTCTGTCCCTCTGTCTGTGCCATCAACAAAACTGTGAGAGGCTGGTTAGTCCTGAGAGTGTTGAATACCACTGCAAGACCACCAAAATACACCAGTGAATATAATGTGCTGATTGATTACAAGAGTGCTTCAAAAGTACATGCCATTTTGTGACCATATGTAGTCCTTTGCTTTTGTATGTGAAATCATGATCAGTATTGGTTGACCACTTCAATGTTGTCTCTGGACATATTCTCTTTCAACAGAGAATCTGAAGCATGATTGTTTTGCCGATGCTAAAGGAACAGGGAACACTGATGGCTGGATATAGGTTTGTGTCTAAGTTTTGCCATGTTCTTTCTGATTTTGACATGGAACACATTATTGCAAAAAAGAACGTTTTAAATTACTCTGACAAGATTATTATAAGTCATTTGGTTGTTCTGAAATTCTGAACCTTTTAAGTGTATGACATTATCAGTGGTTCTCTTGTAAAATAATTGCATGTGTCATTTATGACATCTTGTGTTTTCTTGCCTTGTTGTCATAGGCATCGAATGGTCCTCTAGAAAAGCCATGGGTAGCTGCTGTAGCTGTCCTGATAAAGAGTCAATTCCTGATAATCACCAAAGTAAATTTAAGGTGAGTCCTCTGCATTTGACGATAACTCTGAGGTGTTGCGTGGCACGAGTGATGAATGTTGACGATATGGGATATGAGCCGTAGTGTGTAGGTTGTAGACGTACACTCTGGTGCATTTCATAGTAATTCTATGGAGTCTATAGAGTTCTAATAGAGTTTTGGTGACACAGGTGGTCAATGTGGACGACGATGGGAACGAGCTGGGTGCCGGCATCATGGAGCTGACTGAGGCGGAGCTGGTGCTACGCACCCGCAAGTGTGAGGCCGTCAAGTGGCCCTACCTGTGCCTGCGTCGCTATGGTTACGACTCCAACCTCTTCTCTTTCGAGAGTGGCCGACGCTGCCAAACAGGACAAGGTGAGGCGACCTTTCACACCGCTTTACACGCTTTTTTTTTGTTCCTTTCAGCTTGGGAAGAAGATGGAGTATTATTTGTGAAGGTGAAGGGGGTCGACTACTATTCCTGTTGGTTTTCCAATCAAAAGTACTAAATACCTGTTAGTGATATGGCTACATGAATTCTTGGGTGACGACTATTCAGAGTGAAGTAGGGAGACCCATGCTGGATTATTCCATCTGGAGTATCACAGGAGTGCCCCCCCCCCCCCGCTGCTGCTGATGTTTAAGTTTTATTTTTTCCCTTAAAAAAAATGTTGTTAATTGAAGATTGTCGACTTTGACCCAATGCTTTCAAAAGGATAACAGCAACTTTCTGGGGTAAGAAAGACTTGTTTGCTCTGGTAAGTCCAGTAAGATCAGGCTTGTTGTGATCTCTCCTCCTACCCACCCACCCAACCACCCACACACCCACCCGTCCCCCTCTCCCTCCAAACACATTTGACCTGAGTGGCCCCAGGCTTCCCAGTGACATCTGCATAAAATGCTGCAGCCTGTAGGGGTAGGAGGAGAACCAGGAGTCAGGAGTGCTGCATTTGAGTGGGATGTCCTGTTTGACCATGCTGCCTCTTTCTTTTCTTTAGTGTGTTTCATTGTGGTGTAATGCTTTATCCTCCTGTTTAGAAAACAAAATAGCCGTTAAGAGTTTAGCCCTGCCCTCTCCTCTCCAGACTGGTGGTGGTGTCAGTCACTAGTGTTGTCACAGCTGCTGGTGTGTGTTTGTTTGTTTGTTTGTTTTTTTGTTGGTTGGTTGTTTATTTGTTTTTTTTTTTTATTTGTTTGAAAGTAGCTGGTGTTCCTGGTGCTGTGTGCACGCATGCCCGTTCACGTGAACAACCTGGGCCGCCAGCGTGACCTCACTTCCTCTCTTCTCGCCCCACAGGGATCTTTGCCTTCAAGTGTGCGCGGGCTGAGGAGATCTTCAACATGCTGCAGGAGATTATGCAGAGCAACAGCATCAGCGTGGTAGAGGAGCCCGTGTTCGAGCCCAACCACATGCAGGCAGAGCCCGACCAGGCCCAGCCCCCACGCACCCCCACCAGTAAGGACCCCCCCCCCTCACTGCCCACCATCAGGGTGCCGGGTAGCTGCCAGAACATTTCAGTACATAATTTCAGTCTGTTTTGTCTGATTTAAGTCAGTTGCTCATTATGGTCTTCTAGGTTTCAGCTTTGCTCAAATTATTATTTGCTCAAATTCACCTGACAAAATTGGAAGTTGTTATTGAATATGTCAAGTAGTCGCACAGCAATAGGACATTTTTTCAAACCTCAACAGCTCACCTCAATCGCAGTCTTGCCTGCGTATTTTACATGTTTGTTCATGCGGTACTATGTTATCTGTCCACAGCTCCAGGTAACTCTTTGCCCACGTTACCCAATGGCAGCTTACGGTACCCGTCTCTAGGCGATGCCTCCTCGCATCCCTCCAGCCGGCACCCGTCTGTGGGCAGCAACCGCCTGCCCTCGGTGGGGGAGGAGTCCACGCACCCGCTCCTGGCACCTGACGAGGCCACACGGGTGAGTGCACTTAATGAAGTCCTATGTAGTCGTAGTGCACACTACGAAGGTCCTATGAAGCCACACTAATCTCTTAACCTTCACTTACAAATTTTTACACTACATTTTTTTGTTGCGCACACCATTCTGCTTTTCATAACTGTAGCTTGATTTGTGTCCTCTATTCTAAGTCCCTTTGCATAAACGCATCTGCTAAATGTAATGTAATGATAGGACATCCAGTACAATTAAAGTCCATTAAGTGGTTGACCAGGGTTTCAGTTTAAACACTACAGGCTTAGGAGGAGCCAATAATAAAACTAGCTTGTAGACACAATTTATATTGAGTAATTTTGTTACTTACAGTGTGTAATTTGCAACCACATAACAGTTGATTTTTTGTTGTTGTTGTACTTGATAAGGTAATTGTACTCTAGTCTTACAGAAAGCATATCTTAGAAGCCAGTGTGTTATAGTCACAGTTCTGATTCATTTTGTTACTTAATGTGTAGCTACTGTGCTTATGGTCTCACACCGTTTTTGCTTGTCCCATGTGCAGGCCCATACTTATGTGAACACGTCGGGCCTCCTGGAAGAGCCCTCCAGTCCCGGCGTGGGGGCCACCCCTGTGGAGACGGCGTGCCCTTTTCCCGACAGCCAGCCGGAGGACGTACCCCCGGATCCAGGGCCCCGCGTGCAGCTGGAGCCAGAGGGCGTGAGGTTCGTGCTGGGCCCTACACCCGTGCAGCGACGGCAACAGCAGCAGCAACTTCAGCAGCAGGAACAGCCTGAGGGGGCCAGCGGAGGTGAACCCCTCAGCACCAACGGAGGCCAAGGTGTGGCACTGGCGGTCACCAGGGAAAGCTCCCGCCCGGAAGTGGACACACCAATCCCACGCGGCCCAGAGCCCTCCAGTAATAACAACATGGCGTCGTCCCACCCCCGACGGCACCGCCACAGGCCCCCGCCGCTCACCCCCGACCCCGTCAACGCCAACAACTCGGCCCTGCGCCGCACGGCCCTGCTGGACTACGAGAACCTGCCGGCGCTGCCCCCTCTGCGCGAGGTGCCCCGCACCGGCTCGGAGGAGGAAGAGGAGGACGAGGAAGAGGAGGAGGAGCTGCCCAAGACGCCCTCGTTGAACGGCTTCCATCACCACCACCATCACCCCCACCCCCTCCCTCTTCCCCACCACTACCAACAGGTACGCCAGCACAGCCCCGACCCCACGCACTACTACATCAACACGGAGAACGTGACGGCGCCCCTCAGCGCCCGCCTGCCCGAGTCCGCTCGCTGGCGCGACCACCGCAACGCGCCTACCGTCTTCAACTTTGACTTCCGCCGGACGCTGGACCCCAGCCAGCGGCAGCTGAACTACATCGAGGTGGAGACGGACGGCCGAGTGGCAGGTGGCGCCGGAGGAGGAGGAGGAGGCGGCGGCGGCTCGGACTCGAGCAACCCGCACACGCCCAAGACCCCCACCTCGCCGCTCCCGCTGCCCCACACGCCCACCCGCCGGACGGAGCTGTACGCCGTCATCGACGTGGAGCGCACGGCCGCCATGTCCAGCCTCCAGAAAGCACTGCCCCGCTACGACGGTACCTCCAGGAAAACGCGCCACAATAGCGTGGACCTGCCTATGTGAGAGACAGAGACAGAGACAGACACAGACAGAGGCCTCTGCAGATGCAGACCAGAGACGTCTTGTTAGACACAAACACGTGCCTATTTAAACGCTATGAACTGGACGCCAGTTTTTCTTTATTTTTGTTTTTTTTTTTATTTTTATACATAAACAGAGTCAGTACTTGGAACACCTCCATACAGGTGGCGCAGTAAGCCACACTATCCAGTGCCCACTTAGAAGGGAACTCGAGGAGAACCCAGGTGCTTTGTCGTTCTACCATTTATTTTTATTCCTATGGTAATATAATACTACTATTCTTACACTCATTTTCCAGTGCCTGTGTATTGGTTTTATTATGTTAATAACAAGGTTGGACTACATTCCTTGTCCATCCCATATGGTACAAATCAGTATTACTGACCCAACATTCCTTTTTTTTTCCAAAATGAAATGAGACTACAGGATGTCTTCATTTCAGTATGTACGAATATCATGGTACACTACATCGTCAATTTTCTGACTGCATACGGTAGATTCGTCTCGGCACAATAAAATGTTTATTTTGTTCGATTTATACTCTTAAGTGGTCATCTTTTGTAGGTTGTCTTGTTTAGAAAGACTTCTGAACAACAAAATCAAGAAAAAAAAATCTGTTTTTTAGGTCATGTCAAATGGTGTAAAGTGCGACTGGGTTGTATTGTCCCAATAATAGGTAGTTATGGTTCTTCAACCAATACCTGCTTAAATGTTATGTTGGAGGTCATTCTCCAAGGACATCAGATATTGACAAAGTAGAACAGGAGGCAACACTTTCCTGCATACTATAGCTAGACCACTTTCCACAATACAGTATGTCTATACATCTTCAAAATTAGTCATTTGTAATACCATGTCAATTATAGGACTAATGAAACACTTTGTGAGGTTTGATAACTGAACTTACTCTTGGATTATTTAAAAAAAAAAAAAAAGAAGACTGGGGAAAAAGGTAGCCATGTGGAAAATTCTTTATTACATTCCTTACAATTTACAACAAACCTGATTGAAGGAAACAGGTAGAGTACATTAGATAGCCAAGACATGACATCATACACGTTCACTATATAAAACACACACACACACACATACAAAGCGGTTGGGACTTTCACACAAATACATACTGTACATTGGAGTGCTCAGCAGTCAGTCACACTTGAACAGACACCTGAGCCTGGTTTCCCTGCATCCACACACATCACTGAAAACATTCCTCACATCACGCTGTCACCCAAGTGCTCAGTCATCTATTTCATGACATTAACCTTTACAAAAATATACTTATTTGGTTGTACTTTTTTTTGCGCTTTTGAACATGAAAACACCAGGGAAGGAAAAGCACCAGGTGGAAAGGCAGTACAGTGGCTGGGTGCTAGTGGGCCTGGATTCGGAGTCTGGTCGCGTTCTCCAACACTTGGTGGTAATCGTCCAACTTGGCTTTCAACTTCTCGTACAACTAAAAGAATGGCAGAATAGAAATACATTTCAAAACGTACACTTAAAAGTCAGTTCTCTGACTCATAGGCATAACTCACACTTATTAGCCCTGAAACGACAGTTTGCAGACAAATGTACATGGTAGAAAGATTTTGTTGGTACTTTTTACAAAATGGGGCGTCATACGTTTATTTTCTGCATTCTTGGCATTTAGTTGTGTACACTATAAAATGCATATATGAGCGCAAAAACACCCCTCACCTTGATATGCGTCTGACTTTCACTGAGGCTGGACAGTAACTGGTCTATGGAGGTGTATGGGAGCCAGACGACGGGTGCAGTGGCTGACAGAGGCCTCTACAGAACACAAACAGGTAAAATAAGGGGGGGCGGGGGTTAACAAAAGAAAACAAGATGTACAAGTCACCTGATTTAACGGATTTAAAAAAACAAAAATAAATGCAGCATACACACATTCAAGTACTTTTAAATACTATGTTTAATGCATTCTATGAATAATTACTACTTACGCTTGTGTAACCAATACCAGTATGATACAACTAAATTGATTAACCTGAATAGAAAGTATATGCTAGATGTTTAAACCACTACACATTACTGGGTAACAAAGCATTGCCTGAGCAGTTAAGGTTGTTTAACACTGACTGCAAGAAGAGGTTATTTGCATTTAAGACTTGAACATAGTGGGTTCTGAGGCTGTCCATATGAACTTTAAATGCATAGTTTCTATACATAGGGCCCATAAATACAGTACAATTCAGCTACATTACCTCTATTCCAAAATACTGGTGTCCCTTTCCAAGAAGAGCATCGACGTATTCAAGCACAAGTTCTGTGGCCAAATCCAGACGATCAAACTTCAAATAAAGTCGTAGTAGTGCAGCGGTGTCCACAGCCTGTGAAACACAAACACACAAAATAAAAATGGCTTTCCCTGTGATATTTACAAGCAGTGAAGATGAGGTGAACAGGCAAAAATTCCAATACATTGGTAACCCAGACTGAGGCCGTTCCAATAATTCATATCTGTTTTTGTGTTTCCCTCTATTAACCATAATACGCGTCTGATAGTTTGTTTTACCTCTTATACGGTGTTTAATCAACCACTTTTACACTCGCATATACCAGTGTTCACTTATGTGTATCCCTTTCAAGGTTAACACTTTGATGTAAATCAAGAAAGAATTTAATCTATGAGTGACATGGTGAAGACATAAGGTCAACTGTTAAGAAATTTTAATTACCCCTTTAGGGGGTAGTTAAAAACTCTTTGCATGTTTTTTAGAACGCATGCATTTGGCTAGAGGCACCAGATCGAAACCTGTTCTTTTCATGGAGAACTTCGAAGTTCCTGAAACTGTAACGAGCTTGATGGGACACGGAACTAAAGAAACGTGTGTTACTGCGTCACTGTCCAAGGTTGACGTCCATTGGTCCACAGTAACAATGTAATGCATCATGTCTCACCTTGTAGTCATTCACCAGCCAATCTGGCAGTGGCACACCATGCGAGAGCAGCTTGTTGATGACACAGCGGTGGTGCTGAGCATTCTGGGAAGGATGTGCCTCGAGGTAGGAGGCCAGGAGCCGCCATGCCTCGTCAGTGGCACTGCAAGAAACGAGAGTGACGCAGGAGTGAGAACATGAATCATCGGAACAGCTGTTCTATTTTCAGTCACCACTACCTGAAGGGCCCCACAGACCTGGATTCCTTGGTCGTGACGATGGTAGAGAGCTGATTGGCAGCGAGCCAACTCCAGGCTTCGTTCTGGCTCTGCTCCCCGCCATACTGCAGCTTGATACACCTGAGAACAAAAACAATTGGCCCTTACATTTATGGTACTTAAGACCAAAGTCTTCCAAGTCTGAAGTTACAATTATCTAAGTACTACAGGTAAAAGCATATCTGTGGACAGACTCACTTGAATGTCAGCCCTTCAAAGACCTGCGTGAGGGGCAGCTTGAAGGTCTGGCAGAGGGAGAGGGCCGTGTCGAAGAGCCCCGTCTGAACAAGCAGCGCCACCATCTCCACAGCAGAGGCACTTCCTGTTCACAGAGGAAGATAACATGCAAATAAGCAAAAAACTCACCACTAACCAGGACATGGTTGGAGTGTGGAAGGTAAGACAACAGAGTCAAGTCAACATTATGGAAGGGTATGTTAGATTTCTGATGTGAGGAATACCTTACCAATCTCTGTTACCCATCCACTTATGCACAAAACTCACCACAACTCATCCAATTCATACAATATCCCAACCTGAATACATCTAAACCCTTCTATGCAAAGGCTTAGTCTCATGGTGTTTGTGAACACATCTAAAGCTATATGTGCAAAGGCCTGGTCTCATGATGCTTGTGAATACGTTTAGACCATCATTGTGGGACAGTGGTGGCCTAGAGGGGAGGGGGTTTTAGACCTGTGCAGGTTTAAATCCAACATCTGCCAGAAGTACCACTGAGGTACCCCGAGTATGGTACCATCCCCACACTGCTCCCCAGGCGCTGATCTCATGCCTGTCCCCTGCTCACGTGTGTGCGCTGGGTTAAATACAGGTTGCAATTTCATTGTGTGCACTGTGTGGTGTGTATTCACGATGACAAATTTATGTTTCACTGTGCAAAGGCCTGGTGTCGCAGTGCTTGCCTGCTATGGCTGCTGAGGGTGGGTGCTGCTGGGCCAGAGTGAGACGACTGCGGGCCAGAATGTACTCCTTCTGCAGGTCTTTCAGTTCCAGGATGTCAATCTGGCGCCTCACTAGGAGAGCAACAAATACAGGTCAGTGCACACAACAAAGCCATGGGCGATCTGTTCAGGTGTGAGAGACCATATTGCAGCATGTCTGAACAACTAGGGTTACCTGGGCTGGGAGCAAACTCGCCATCATAGTTCCGTTTGGGTGACGCACCTGGACGTTCATACTAGATACAGAGAGAAAGCATTAACGCATGTCTGACATCCATGTGTATTATGAACGACAGCCCCATACAAAAGATTATAAACCTCTCTAGCAACTTTTGTACTTTGACACAATGAGGAAACGTCGGTCCTGGACTGACCGTGCTGCCGGAGGAGGGCTGGACGATCCAGGCGTAGTCGGGCCGGATGAGCCGCAGGCAGTTGAGGGCGGCCAGGTAGCAGTTCACCTGCTTCTGCAGGCCGTGGAGCGTGCGCACCTCCCGACCCAACCGCATGCCGTACTCGAACATCACCGTACCCGCTGGGGAAAAACAGAGAAAGAGAGACAGATGGGTTGCTATAGGTGTGTGTGACCACCTACTTAGCATTTCGAATTAAGTCTCATCAATGTGTGAGAAGGTGAACTTTCTAAAACGCTCGTGGATTTTTGGAGGTCTTTCGTACTCTTCACCCCTACTTCCAGTCTGCTCGCATCCTGCCATTGAGGAGCCGACTGCTACCTCACACACTGGAACTTCAAAACTTCTGCAGAGACTTCACAACCACGCTTACCTTTTCTATAGTTGTGGCGGTTGATGTGAAAAGCATACAGCAGCTCATAGTAGTTGTGAGTCATGAGGTCCACGGCTCTGGCTCGGGACTCGATGATGCTGACCACCTACAGAGAGACAAGGACATGGCAGGACCAGCAGGAGTTAGCATGTTTGTTTGGGTGGCCTAGGTCTCTGGCAACCATAGCTACCAGTGGTGCTGTGTCCAATTTTAAGCTTTGAAGAGATGCTAGTGCTGACCTCATCATGCAGGTTGACGTAGGAAAACTGGACGAGATCTTTCAGCTGTGACCTCTCACACAGGACCACTACCAGCTGTCGGAGACAATCCAGCTGCCTGCGCACAAAAAAAATGTCACAGTGGTCAAAAGTAGCTTCCAACAGTATTGGTCCCCCTAGTGCTGTAAAAACATTACTGGCACATTTTTCAGTTCTGAACTGAAGAAGCCTTTTGGATTAAAAGTGAAATGTCTTCAAGTTACTAAAAGAAGTCCAGCTCCTTACAACTTTGACCAACATGACCTGGATGAATGAGAATCTTTACAGACATTACTGTCACATAATTTGACTCTTAATGACAATTAGGATGACCATTATATATGCACTTTAAACACAGAAACACAATACAATTATACTGTACTGTTGGATAACAAAAGATGGTAACATGTATTAGCCTTTAGCCTATTCAACTGGATTTGTTGGTCGCTCTTCTAGTTAGAGTGACATGGTACAGGTCTGGCTATTTTTGAAAATAAATTTAAAAAAAAAAAAAATACAAAAATAAACCTCCTATTTCATATATCCGAGCACATTAGTGTACCTGCTCTGGTCGGGGTTCTGGACGAGGGCCTCATAGGCCTGGCTGTTGTGGCCCAGGTCCAGGTGGTGTTTGAAGATGCGAGTCCAGAGGGCCGCCTGCAGAACCACCAGAGGCAAACAAACACCAGTCAGAGGTCAGCTACACCACACAGAAACACAAACCCAAGAGGGACACAGTAGGGATGCTGCCCCAGGCCCAGAGATGGATTAGGGCTCTAGAGAATGGACCTACCTGACTTCTGGGGTCGTTGACTGCTTCCGATATTGCCAGGGTGGCCAACTGGATCACCAGCTCGGGTAAGCCCACATCCTCCAATAACCTCAGCACCTAAAAACACAGAGGAAGGTGAAACTGAAACCTATAACAACTTGTGCAAAATTCCAAACAGAATTTTGTACTTGTTATATTTTTGCACAGTTTCCCCTTTGTTTTTTTGCATGGTTCTTAGTGTGCACTAAGTGCAGGAGCATGTCGGCACACCTTGTTGTAGTACTGCAGGCGTGGTGCACTGGCTGCTGCCTCCTCCTCCTCTGTGGTGCATAGCCTCATGAGGAAGTCCTCCTTCTCCACTTCTGTAGCGGCCTCCTGGAAGCACTGAAGGGCCTGAGGAGGACAAAATACACCATCACACACACAAGGAAGGGTAAAGAGCCAGCCTACACCAGCTTGCCATGTGAGACTTGCTGCCATTTGGATAAGCACACATTTCAAATATAGTATACTTCAGCACCCAATACTCTGGATTGATTTAATGATGATGTCTCTTTGTTTATTACACATCACTGACATCAATTAACTCTGTAACACTCACATCATCTTGACATGTGTTTTGTTCAGGTTTCATGCCCCCAGCAAAGATTAATCTTGGAGGTTATGGCTTTGAACTTACCACATTACTAGTATGAAATCTAAGAGTGAACAAGATGCCTTATCATAAACAGTGTGCCAACTTTCAGATCTAACTTAAATGCTAAAATAACCTCCTCCTCTCCTAAAAGACATCTACATTTTTAGATTCCTTTACCTAATACTACATTACAGTGATAAAAGTTTCACTGGGCTCTATAACAAGATCAAGTCAGAGTCTGACACTGTCAGAGCTCACAGACTGATTGAGTTTTACAACATGAATCAGTGTCAGCCTTGACAGGTGCAACATCTGCAGGCCCCTACCTTCTGTCCCTCCCCAGTGGCCAGGTAGCACTGGCCCAGGATGAAGCGACAGGAGCCGACGTTCACCTGACACCAAGGTCCAATCAGACGCACATATTCCTGTCACACACACAGACTACGGGTTACACCAAAAGGTACAGAACACAGTCTTGGCACATGTCACATATAAACTACCTGACAAGAAAAACAAGATGCAAATAAGTGCCATTTGAAACTTCCGTGTTGCATGCCTTGCGGTGATATGCAGGTGAGCACCGCGCCCACTCACCTGGAGCTGTGTGTACTGGCAGCTCCCCATCAGGCACTCAGGGAACATGAATCCAGGGTTGCTCGGCCAGCTACAAGGATGATGTAAGGCTACAACATTTTGCCCTTTCAAAAATGTAAAGTATGTAAATTCACTTGTGCAGGCAATAGACCATCGTTCTATAATGTAGCATTTTATCGACATTACCATATCGACAAATCTGTAGTACAAGCTTAACAACACAGGCTGGGAAGTAGGTAGCTCCACAAGAGCTGACCAGCAAAGCAGTGATGGGCAACTTGACTTCAGAAACTACAGTCTAATACCACATATTCCCACACACCAGATTTTAACTGTGCAGATGATTCCACGAATTACTTCTAGCATCTGGCTAAAAAGTTGTGCAAATAAAAAACATTTGGCTCAGTGAATAGCTGGAATAGATTCATGGTACTGCACTGTAGCTTCTGAAGCTGAGTTGCCTTCATAATTGCACCAAAGTCTCTCTCTTTCGCAACGAGACACAGGGCTGGCTGGCCATTGGTGCCGAGTAGCTGAAGGATACAGCAGCTGTGAGAGGTTGGTGACGATGCTGGAGGCCATCTGAGGCCAGTGCAGGGGCACTTGACTGGACTGGGCCTCCTGCTGAGAATAGATCTGAGCCATGATCGTCTTACGCGCCACATTTTGATAGAAGAGCTCCACCACCGTCTGGGGGTTAAGGACTGTTACAGGGACAGAGAGACAGACAGAGACACAGAACAAAAGAGTGAGAAGGAACGAGAGAGGGAGGGAGAGAGACAAAACAGTGACAGGCCAGACAGCATATTAGAGACCAAGTAAAGGAGACTGAAGAAATAGTTTTGGGGAAATGAGGGAGGGGCATGAACCAACCTGATCTGTTGGGCGCCAGGGCAGGGGAGTCAGACAGCTCCAGTACAGAGAGGTGCTGAAGATTGGCATCACTGAGCAAGAGAAAGGAAACGCACAATTACCAGACAGAAGAAAAAAGCCCAACTTAAATTTAATTTCATATTTCTATCTACAATGTTAGAAAATAGGATTGTTCAGTTAATGGCACATACTAAGTCATGACCTCAACATTCTAGATAAAGACACCAAGCCTTGAGGAAATGTTGCTAATGCACACGTACAATCACCAACTTAATATATGCATAGCTAACTAAACCCTGCTCAAAACTTCCCGCACAGAGTGATTTACGAATATGCCTAGAGGAAGAGTCTGGAGCACATTATCGTATCATGCCGCACGTCCCCTGCGGCTGAAAGTATGGCTGGAGGAGCAGTCTAGAGCAGGTTATTGCATCGTGCTGCACGTCACACCATGACTAAAAGGTATGACAGGTATGGCACTCACAGTATGTCGAGGGGCACGGGGGTGGAGAGGCTCTGGCTGATCCTCTTGAGCAGGTAGTAGGAGCACAGCAGGTGGGAGCAGCGCGGGATCAAGTCCTGCTGCAGCTGCAGCAGCTGAGCGCCTCCTCCCAGAAAAACCTGTCGCATAACACACACACACACACACGCACGCACGCACATAAATACATAGTGTACATACATCCCCACAGCATTATTACACAGGACACTTTGAAAGCAACCTCATTAACAAGGTCACAGATTAAGGGACTAATACGGATGGGCCTTGCAGGCAAATAGTAATAGTAGTTCAGCTTCACTAAGTATGTAGTAATGTTGCAAGTGAATATTTCAGAGTTGGTTTGCGTGTGTGTTTGAGAGCATGTACTCAGGTGTATGCATGTTTGTATAAAGGTCAGCTGAAGTGTTTCAAGCATATTTGAAATGTTGGTGAATATTTAAGTGTCAGTTTGCGTGGTGTGTGTGTATGTGTGTGTGTTTGTGTATGTGTGTGTGTTTGTGTATGTGTATATATGTGTCTGTCCAAGCAGCAGGTACAGCTCTTGCAGGATGTGTGTGTGTGTGTGTGTGTGTGTATGTGTGATGCACTTACATTGTCTCCGAGGCGCAGGTAGAGCTGCTGGAGGATGAGGAGGTCCCTGCACAGCATGGCTCTGGTGAGGGCCATGTGGCACACGGCCTGGCACACCACGCTCACCGCCACACTGCTGCCGTACAGCTGGGACAGGCTGATCCGCATGCTCAGGGAACGGCCTGCAGGGGGACATGACACCGGCTCAGTCAGGGCAATGAGGTATATCCTCCATACAAAGACTCACGGAGCATCACAGTTTGGTAATGGCACGTGGGAGCAAAAATTACAATTAACCATACAACTGACCACCTCTCTTTAACCTCCTCAAACAGTCTACAAGAGATCATATTAACCAAGATACAGGGTGTAAGGGCAGTTGTGGCACCTCAGGTGCAATGAGTGTGTAGCGGCACCCTAAACCCAACCACTACATGTACATTACATTACATTACATTGCATTTTTAGCTGACACTCTTATCCAGAGGTACAGGGATAGCTCCCCTGGAGCAATGTGGAGTTAGATGCCTTGCTTAAGGGTGCTTCAGCCATGCATGACAGGTGCAGGGCAATGCTGGTTATTCACTCATTCACCCACATTTTTCTTGTTCTGCTGGTACAGGGAATCAAGCCTACAACCCTCTGTTCCCAAGACTAACTCCCTAACCTTTAGGCCTACAGCTGCCCCTACATGAAACAGCTAAGCCTGAGGGTGTAGCACTGAGCTGAGCCTAGGTGAAATGCTGTTCGGACCTGCGGTGAGCGCGGCCCCCTCCACCCCGGCCTCGCCGTCCGTCTCCAGGTCCATCTCCCTCAGCAGCACAGACATGGCCCCTGGTGGGTTGCGGATGTCCTGCAGCTTGTTCTGGATTTCCTCGATGACATTTTCACTGCAGACAGGGGTGATTACAGCGGTCAACAAAATAAACATCATAGTACACCCTGTCACCTGAGGACAGCTAGCTGGTGCTAATTGTCTACACTGCTAACCAAAATGTAGATTTGACACATTGACACAGACACATTTGTGCGTGCGTGCGTGTGTGTGTCCACAGACCTGTCGTTGGCCAGCATGCTCTCCAGCACCTGCTCGGCGGCCCTCTCTGGGGACAGCAGGTGGTCCAGGGCCTTCTCCATGTCATAGGCCATGTCCCCCTGCACACTCTCACTCACCAGACGCAGGCACTGCACCAGCTGGAGCACGTCACGACCCACCTCTGGGTCTTTATGACAGAGAAAGAGAGAGAGAGAGAGAGAGAGAGAGAGAGAGAGAGAGAGAGAGGCAGAGAGAGACCGTGAGAGAAAGAGAGCGAGACAGAGACAAAGACAGCGAGAGAGGGGCAGCAATTCCATCACTAGGACATAAACTGAAAGGCCAATTTATTTTCCTAATATGGAATAATTCTCTACCATTGTGCGCATATAAAAACATTTATTTATATTACACACCCCAACATATTAAGGGAGATATCACTATGTGGGGCTTGGCAAGTGAATGACAATCAATGAGCACCACAGACACCAACCTTCAGCCACTGGAGTCTCCTCCTCAGAGAAGAGGTATTCGTCAGCAGACAGGTAAAGATGATCCACAGCAAAGCAGGGCAACAGATATGACACATATCCCTTGGGGAAAGCAACAACATCAGAAGGGTAATTGACTCCTCCCCAATCACCAAAATATCCTGTGGTTCTACATGTGCTGGTCATATAATTACAATATCACAAAAAAAGTTGCTTTTATTTCAGTATTCCATTCAAAAAGTAAAACTTGTATAATGTATACATTCATTTCACACAGACTGCCATATTTCAAGACATTTCTTTAAATATTGATTATTATAACTGGCAAGTAGTGAAAACCCCACATTGAGTATCTCAGAAAATTAGAATATTGTGGAAAGGTTCAATATTGAAGACTACCGATGCCATACTCTAATCAACTAATTAATGCAAAACACCTGCCAAGGCCCTTAAATGGTCTCAGTCTAGTTCTATAGGCTACACAATCATGGGGGAAACTGCTGACCTGACAGTTGTCCAAAAGATGACTATTGACACCTTGCACAAGGAGGGCAAGACACAAAAGGTCATTGCTTAAAAGGCTGGCTCTTCAAAGAGCTCTGTGTCCAAGCACATTAATAGAGAGGTGAAGAGATGTGGTAGAAAAAAAAGTGTACAAGCAATAGGGATAACTGCCCCCTGTAAAGGATCGTGACACAAAACCGTTCAAAAATGTGGGGGAGATTCACAAAGACTGGACTGCAGCTGGAGTCAGTGCTTCAAGAACCACCATGCAAGACATGTCGCATTCTTTGTGTCAAGCCACTCTTGAACAAGAGACAGCGTCAGAACCATTTCACCTGGGCTAAAGACAAATAGGACACAGTGCCAAAGCTACCAGTACCTGGTTTAAGGACCATGGTATCCCTTTTCTTAATTGGCCAGCAAACTCGCTTGACCTTAACCCCATAGAAAATCTATTGGGTATTGTGAAGAGGAAGAAGCGATACCACAACACATTGCTGCATTAATTCAAGCAAAAGGAGCCCCAACTAAGTATTGAGTGCTGTACATGCTCATACTTTTCATGTTCATACTTTTTAGTTGGCCAACATTTCTGGAAATCTTGTTTTGTGTTGGTCTTAAGTAATATTTAAATTTTCCGAGATACGGCAGGGCCTGAATTTCGTTTTTCAAAATGGGGGGGAATTCCCCCCCTAAATGACTCAAATGGGGGGGATTTAAACAGTTTGGGGGGGATTGTCGTTTTTGGGGAACGATTCTTGCGGGCTTAAATCGTCATATTTTAATAATCTTATTCGATGTCTCTAAATAAGCCCATAGGCCCAGTATTGTCATACAAAGTGCAGGTAAACACAAGTTGTATTACCACCAGCTGTCAAAGATAGAATGTATTGTTCAGTTTCAAATTCAGGGTAGTAAACTACTACAGAGATTTTAGTATTAAATTTGTTTTAATCATATACTATAAACCTGCTGGATCCTCTACTATGTATGAGTTGCTGTGTCTTATTTTAGAGGTCAGGTCATCTTTTATCCATGACATTGGCTTTTAACTTACAGAAATCATTCTTCTATTCCCACATTTAATTTCATAAGTCCTGTTTGTCATCTACAATTAAAATACAAGAATGCTTTCAGAATATTTTTCAATATGAATGAATTCATACATTTCCTGTCCACATTGTGTTAGCAAAGCAGCCTGGCTGAAATGTATCCCTGCGCTTCAGAGGAGATTTCTCTAAGACTGCAAGGGAAGCTCTGCTTCCCCTAAAATGTAAAAATAAAATTGTAATGGTCAATGTTTACAAAATGCCTTAAAACATGTTCATTTCAAACACCAGTTTGTTAATAATAGGCCCATTATCACAAATCAACTGAGTTGGTGTTGTTAACTTAGCATTCCACTTTGTTCTCATGACCTATGGCCAACGCATTTCCTCATAGACGTCCAGCGTCAATGCACTTCAATGGGCCAGCACGGACCCCTAATTTTCTATGCATGGAAACTGGATGGTCATTGGAGAAATGTCATTTTTTTTCTCCCGCCCCCGGACGCAGAGCGTCTCTGGGAGTGAATGGAATGGTGGGCGGAGTTTTGATGGTGTGGACTTCAAGCAGTCCCCGTGTTGATTGGTGAACCTCTGAACCAGTTTTGATTGGCTGGTGTTTTTGATACATAGACTGTCACTTGGCTGCTGAAGCTCAGTCCCATCGCGCATGTTGCATGCTTGTTCATTTCTTACACTGTATATAAATCACACTCACTCTTATTTCCGGTTTGGTTTATTACAATTTTCTTGTTCGTTTTTAATTTCGTTTCGTTAGAATCATACTGTTAGGTAGGTTGGCGCTAGTGCTACTTAACTAGCCCACTAGCTCTCCTGAACTAGCCCGCTAGCGCACCTGCACTAGCCCACTAGCAGAGCACCATGGCAGACCATTTTCTAGAGAAGGAACGAAGGGTAGAATTAACGTAAAAGTAAATGGACAAACTTTATGATTAAGTTGGCAGTGAGCTTCCCCTCTTTGGAGTACCAGCATCCGCAACTGCTGCGCTTCTCCTGCACGCTATGAAGAATGAAAGAAGTTTCATTTAGGCTACTTCGACTGTCTGAGAGGGGGAGTTGAGGTGTGCACACGATTCCTCTTCTGTGTCTGATGTGTGTGCGCGCGCGCGTGTGTTGTGGTTTAAAACTATGTTATGTCTATGCGCTGTTTTGTTTACTGTACGGCAGGAGAGGGGGCTCAACAATAACCAACAGCGAAAATACCGTAACGATTTCACTCTGATTCGTTATTTTGACGTTACAATCTGTCTCCTCATTCCTCTTCATTGCATTGCAACGTATAGTGGCTCCATCCACAGGGCGGAACGGGCCTAGGCTATCGGCTGCCAAAGGAAACAGGGAAACTCGGGTGACTCGGTAAACGTAGATAGATAGATCTAAAGTGTAATGGAGACGTGTGTTCCAGGTTGATCTGCATAGATAAAAAAAAAAGGCTTTAAAAAAAAAAAAAAAAAAAAAAAAACCACACACACAGACGTGCGCGAATCTCCCGCTCTATGATCACTGAAGGAGCGGGATTAGAATAAAATATGCGCAATTCCCGCAATCGCGCACCCAAATTCAGGCCCTGTACGGAATTTGGGATTGTCATTAGTTGTCAGTTATGATCATCAAAATAAAAGAAATAAACATTTGAAATATATCACTATATGTCTATATGTAATGAATTAATATAATATACAAGTGTCACTTTGAGTGGAATTACTGACAGAAATCAACTTTTTCATGATATTCTAATAATATGACCAGCACCTGTGTAGAGACACTGAGAGTGTGTATGTCCTAATGTATGTATGTGTGTGCGTGCGTGAGTGCGTACGTGTGTATTAGGTACCTTTTTCAGGACACAGGCCATGGAGGTGGCCTGGTTGATGAGCAGGGCCAGGGGGGTGGACAGAGCCTCCTGGTACTGCAGGCAGCAGGCATAGAACTTGGACCAGAACTCCACCTGCAGCTGGCGGTACTCCTCCTGAGAGAACTCGTACTCGGTGACACTGTTTTGGAGCTGCGTGGCGAGAGTGGAGGAGAGAACAGATAAAGATAAGAGGAAGATGAATCATACGGTGACATGTGCTATTTCTAGCTGACCCAAGCAGTCAGTCGATAGATGCGTGGGATGGAGGGGTAGTTAGGGGGAGTTAGGGAGAGAGAGATAGAATGTCTCACCTCATTCTCAACAGCGAGGGTCACCTCCCTCTTCAGGGAATCCCAAGGCAGGTCAATGAACCGCTCAGTGCCTCTTTTATAAATCTGAACAGACAACATGGTGATTAAAGCTACTGGAATAAGTGAGTTTGTCCAACTTTGACATTTGCCAGACACAGATGCTTCAAGATTTAAAAAAAAAAAAAAAAAAAAAAAAAAAAAAACTGTTGCCAAGATACCAAAACTTTCTGGAGGTATAATATATTAAGAAAGCAGCCATCCTTATGGACTTTATGTCTTGCCACTTGTATGTTCAAGGTGGTGGAGGGCTCCACCAATAATTAAGTCTGAACAACACTGCCAATGCTGCCCTACGTACTAATAGTGCTGATTAGTGTTGCCTAACTCGCAGTGTTTCTCCTGTAGGTAAAGCATGCAATCACTTCTCAACATGCAATTAAATCAGTTCATGGCACAATGTCAAGCTTCACCTGTAAGGCTTTGATGATGGCCATGGCAGTGAACTGGAGAGGGGAGAAGAGTACTTCAAGGTAGGCCTCCTGTTGGGGGGAAAAACCAATATGTTTTTTTTTGCCATAACACACATTTGAATGCCCCACTACAGTAATTTAGGGACGGCGATCGTCTCCCTGGAGCAATGTGGGGTTACATGCCTTGCTTTAGGGCACCTCATCTGTGGATAAGGGTGCAGGCGAGTTGGGATTATTCACTCCACTACCCACATTTTTCATACCGCTACAGTGACCCTCTGATACCCAGGACCAGCTCCTTAACCATTAGGCCACAGCTGCCTAAAAAGCCACAATGCAGCTGTGAGACGTTATTCACTCACTCACCCGTGGGTCCTGGTCTATGCCGATGTGAACTTCCTCTTCTGGCGGAGGGTGCATAAAAACCTGATTCCACAGGCCAGCTGAGTTGCTACGAGACAAAAACAACAGTGATTTCATTATCTGAGCACCGCTTTGACATATACTAGCCTAACAGGAATTATGCAATGGAGACATGACTCGGAGGGTGCAAGAAAAAATTGGCATCATCATATTGCGACAGGCTCACGCTCGGCCCCCTCATCACTGCTTGCAGCTATATTTTAGACAGTCTTTATTATACTTACTGCTCAAAATTGATGTATTTCACCACTGTCTGGTTGTCATCGTCCAGCCAAAGACCCCATATATCAGTAGATGTCAGGGCAAAATCCACCAATGTTTCCTAAAACAAGCAGAACATTTTTCTATCAAACTGAAACATGTTGGTCAATGCGATATTTTACAAAATGATCCCATTGCACACATGCAAAGTTATTGAACGTTCTACCAGCAATTTACAGCTCAAAACACACCCACACATACCTGCGTGGTGAACAAGGTGGAGAGGTGGACCAGGCTGTAGCGGTTGTTGTTAGCCACCAGCTCCAGCACACAGAACTGTCCGCGCTTGGGCAGGCCGAGGTAGACGCCCAGGCTCAGCCCCGTGGTGGAGGAGAAGGAGAGGCGCAGCTTGTGGCCCTGGCCCGGGATGCTCTTCACCTCCCCCCGGCCCACCGGCAGGTACTCCAGCATGTCAGCCACCATCAGGCACACCTGCTCCTGTAAGGTCAGGGGAACATGGATGCATTTGTGCTTTATAGTAATAATAATAATAATAATAATCTTTACTTGTATAAGATTTCATACAAAGGATGTAGCTCAAAGTCCTTCAACAGTTTGGCAAGAAAACACAAGACAGCAGAAATACACCAGACAGGTTTTGTCGAGTAGCGCCAGAAGAAAAACCATCAGGATTTACAGACACATTATAGATGCATGAATGTCACACTGACTGGGTTAATTGCATTGTACCTGTGATAATGAAAAAGATTCTATTCTATTCTTGTACAGAGAAGGACTAGTTCTGATTACAGTTTCACTTTCAGATATAAGGGGTTCTTCCCGTCAAAGCAGATTTTCCTGTACAGGTGGCGGCAGTTCCACCTTGAACGTGCATTAACTTTGATATACGAACGCTGTGTTGTCCATTATCCCTTACTTATCACATCAAAAAGACGTTCTCTTGATGCTACTCACAGCTTAGTGTGACGAATAATCATTTTAGAAGTAATATAATAAACAGCAGGTCCAATTTATGGAATTCTGTCTGCAATAACACACATATAAAATGTCAAGTGTATTCTCCTAAGTCATTACGCATACCTGAATGCTATACATGATCATCCATCTTGTTAATTGCATATGTGGGGTTCTTTTAGCGCACTAACCTTATAGGACCACATGCGTAGCTTGTGGTCTTGGCAGAGAGCGAAGATGAATGGGTCGTCCTCAAACTGTCTCACAGCGAGACTGAGGGCCATGTCAGATGGGCTCTGTCCCCCTCTGTAGAAACCACATTAGGACATTGCATAAGGTGACAACAGAAAATAATGCTTCACTTCACCACTTAGATGGAACAGCAGCATGTTTGAACACACCTACAGGGGGTAGAAGTTATCCTAATGGTGGACACACTGTTTTTGACTATTTCACGGTCATTGTATGCTGTGCGTCATACAGTGAATTAGGTGCAAGGACAGTCTCTATGGAGCAATGTGCAGGAGAATGCTGGATATTCACTTTCCAACCCACATTTTTTTCCTACTGGTACAGGAATTGAACCTGCAACCCTTTATTCCTAAGATCAGCCCCTTAAGCATTGAAGTTTAAACATTAAAGTTCAAAACACAAAACTGACCTTATGGCAGTGGGCATCCAGCCAGCCAGCCTCTGCATTACTGAGCTCTGCTTCAGCTCCACTATGTTCACAGTCCCTGGAACAGTAAACACACACAAGGAATGACCCCACTTTCTCCCACTGGATGGATGTGAAATTTTTAACATGTGTATGTTTTGTGTGTGCACACCATACTGTATGAGTCTTGTCTTCACTGTTTTTAACAGTTTGTGTGTAACACCAATTGTCCCTGGTGAAACGTTGTTTGTACTCTACATATAACTGAAACTACAGTAAAACCCACTTGACCCAATTTGACTTGTCTACATAACGCAATCAGAAGCCTCTCTGTGCGCTTTCATTACCTGGGCAGTCGTGGGGGGGCAGAGAGACGACCAGGATGCCCCCAGAGGCGGACGCCAGGGCGAAGTGGGCCTCCCCCTCCTGGCTGATCCAGGCCGTCGAGGTGGTGGGGCTAACGGGCGGCTGGCCCTGGCCGCTGGGCAGCACGTAGCTGTGCGCAGCGTCCTGCAGGTTGAGCTTCCCCACGTCGGTGAAGATGGACTGCATCTGCAGCTCTGTGACAAGTTCCTGTGGATAGCAGATAGCACTGGTTCACACTTACGACAACATCCAACCCCAAATCACAAGACACTGAAGACTTTCAGAGAGGCTGATAACTGAACTTGACAGCGGTTAGGCCTTGTGGGAAATTGAAGCCAACATACTGCTCTCCATTGCTACTTGTTTGGATAAATGATGCCAAAACCATGAATGCATGACAGCTACTGTAAATGTATCCCTGCTCTAACTTTACGGAAAAAAAGTTCTCTCATTGTCATTAAATGAGTGTGCCTTTTTCCTTCAGAGGGATGGACACTCACACTGCGGTACATGCGTGAAGGATGGGGCAGGGCCAGCCGATGGACTGACTGGTTGGTAACAATGAGGATGATGACATTGTTGAGAGTCTCCTCAATGTGCACCCCGCCGGGCAGGAGCTGGCACTGAGGGATTTTGAGCCGCACTGCATTGTTGAGCAGGTTGGTGTCCAGTGACTGCTCCACTAACTGGACTGTGTCCCCAGACGTGGACCTGGACAGATAACAACAGGGAGTTATTGTTATAGAAATTCACAACAGTGAATGTGGAGCAATTTGGGCATTGCATGAATTGAATTATGTGTAAATGTTGAACAAGGGATGCACGTCAGCAACAAAAAACACTGCTACTGGACATGTTGACGGTCATAAAGGTTACACTTACCAGTGTATAAATCTGTTACTTGTGACAGAAAGGAGCTTCCCACTTTCTTCATAGTAAAAGCCGCCGGCGCTGTCCGGACATTTGACACCTCCAGGAAGAGCACTTAATCCTATTGTACCATCAGGAATAAAGAGTTATTAAACCACCTGCATTAAACCTCTATGCAGTTAATGATAAAGGTCTGGCAAGTTAGGCCTCACTAGATGTATAATCGCAGTAAACAGTCTATACTGGAAGTCTGCTGATAATAATGCACACCGCGAATGAAGAGAAACACAACCTGATTAATATTTACCAACAGCCATGTCAAAGAACTTTACAGATACGTTCATTACCTCGATGACCTTACTAAAGGTTTCCTCGCTTCGTCCAACCAATTCAAATACTAACGTTATGAGAAAAGTTAGTAAACTACAGGTGGCTAAAATTGCAAGTGGCTAACGGTGAAGTGTGATAGGCTGGACAAAAACATTTTCTCCAGTCAACTGGCTACATGTGCTTATCGGCGCGCACACTAACATTAAGCATTTTAGACCTAGAGGCCTTTATACTAAACCTCAAATGTATCCTAAATCTGTCGCGAATACACCGTAAACGAATTACTCCGGAATAATTAACCCCGGTGCAGCTACAAAGTCGGCATGACATGAGGCGCCCGGGTTGTGCTAGCTAGCTAGCATACACCACCAAAGCTGCCTGTCTAACGAGTAGTAGTTAGCTACTGACTAGCAATCACATTTGTGAATTCACAGTCAATGCACAATCCCCGCGTTTATAAAGGGGACAATGTTTATTGCTAAACGTATGACTTTGGATCCCATGGAGAATTTTAAAAGGTTTACCTAAATTGATGGTGATGTCGCGGAACCTTGAAAATGTTTCCCTCTCAAATCCACATATTTCTATGAAGCTCCTGTCCAGCGCCGCCATCTTCGCCGCCGCATTGGTTTGAGTGGGAAGTGTACAGGAAGCTAGGCGCCTTCAATCCGTTCGAAAATTTAAAGTGACCGTGATATTAAAACAGAAAATGGACAGCTTTACTAAAACTCGTGGCTTTATGCAGAATATCTACACAAAGGAAGTTCTCCCCAAAAAATCTTAAGTAGGCTATAGACTAATGCTGTTATTAATCAATGCAAAACAACAGTCAAATGTACTAAATTAGCCACTTGCATTTACTTTCCTGATCAAGATTCTTTAATTCTTTGATGGCCCTCTGATAGAGAAAAAAATGCATAAATTAGCAAATTAAAATCATAAATAAAGAAGTAGTACACTTTTCAAATAATTTAAAATCTAGGGTAGCCTGTATTGAGGGTGGGTCATAGGACATTTCTGTCAAAGACATTCATCATTTGATATGTTTAGTTTTTTTTTAATAACCTGTTTTCTCACACTCTCAAAATGTCAATCTATTCTGACAATTAAGAACTGTTTGGTGTCCTACCATGAATTTTACAAATTCAACAAAATATTTATTTTTTGCTTAATGCTTCCACCTGGGTCTATGTATCTCTTCTCCTAACACAGGACACAGTCTCTATACGTCAAGATACAGTGTAACTAAAAGTCAAGAAAGGTGAAGTGCCATAGTGTCCTCAGTGCTTTCAAACCTTTTACAAGATTGACAGCTGTATTAAATAAGAAAATCTAAATGATCTAACTAATCTAAATGGAAGCAAACAGTGACAAGACATGTTTTTGTTGTTATTTATAAATAATATTATTCTCAAGAGCCACATCAGCACATGGGGAGAAATAAATAACAGCAATTCCAGGAAAGTTAATCTAAAGTGTTGCAGTGTACCTGCCTGACCTTGTTGTGGGAAGCAAACATGTGGCCATCATTTCAGTAGCCAAGAGGTGGAGTGAAGCCACAGACTGGGTCACTCTATCAGGTGGGGCTCCGCATCTTCACTACATAAAGGTAGTTGCAAAACACTTGTGCTTTGTGCAGGTTGAAGGTATGTATTACAAGTGTTACATTAACAAAATTTATGTTGGTGGTATTGTTGGATGTATTGGTAGAGCTTCACAAAAGCTGATATTGTTAAATTATGTCGGCATATCACTTGTTTTTGTTCAGGTTGCTGCTTAAAATGATTGCATTCAAAATCACATTCGGGCTTCTTGCCCTACTCTCTTTTACCTATGCAGAGGTAAGTTTCTGTGCAAGTGTGCAAGTGCGAGTGTGTGTTTGTCTGTGTGTGCGTGCAGGTGCGGGCATGCATGCATGAATGAGTGAAAGTCTATGAGTGTGTTCTTATATGTGTTTTGGGGTGTGTGTGGATGCGTGCGCATGAGTACAAGTGTATGTAGGAGTGGGTTTGTATGTGTGTTTGGGAATGCAGTGCTACATCTGTTCGAAGCTGGCCTCTGAAAGTCGACTCATAATTGTTCTCTGCTGTTGTGTGTGCTCTGCTGTGTTAATGCCCAACAACTGATCACACCACTGAAAATCAAGTAAGTGGTTTTTGAACTGTCTGGTGTTGAAAAACCTTTCTTTGTGTCAAAACATGTATGCAGTTGCAATTAACAGTATTGATTTTTACTATTTCAGAGGAGGTAGAAGAAGATCATGTCTCTGTTTCTGAGAGGCTTGAAAGGGCAAACAGGAATGTCGGTAAGGTATTTCATACATGACCTCGGCTTATTATTATTAAAAATAAAACCCTCTCTTTTTCTGGTTTTCTATACTTATTGTAAACATGGAAAGACATTGACATGGTTTGCTTAGCATACTGATTGAGTAGAGCAAAATACAAATACATTTTATAATAATAAATGAACAACAATGAACAATAATGAACAAAAAAAACATTTAGTCATGTAGAAAGAAACCTACAGTCACTGTATTTGTCCATTTCGTCTTCGAAATGTGTCCTGCTGTTCTATTACAGTGCGTGGGCCAGATGAGCCCCGTGTAGTGGACGACATTGCTTATGTCTCCGAGGGCGAGAGGAACGCTGACCCCTGCACCTCCAGGGGTTGTCTGTGGCAGAAGTACTCAGACGGTCTCGTGTATGTGCCTTACGTGATTGCCAATCATTACAGTAAGTACACCAGTCAACTGGATCACAGTAGGATATCATACGTTCAATTTATTAAATGGCATTCCTCTGTGATTGTAACTGAGATTCTCTGATTTTCTTTTTTAAGTAAGCAAATGTAATTTATATAGCACATCAATCAAAATGCTCTACAGCCAACTGACAAAATATAAAAAGGTGAAAAAAATAAGAATAAAACATGATATTAAAAGGATTTAAAATAAAATAAAAAATAAAAGTTAAAATAAAATGTAACGTTAGGCTTGAAAAAGTTTGTCTATGTCCTGGCAGCCTCTCGCGAGCTGGCTGTCATCGAACGTGGTCTTCAGTCGTTTTCCAGCTCCACTTGCATCCGCTTCTTTCCCAGAAGGAACGAGAGAGACTACATCTACATCCAGTCCCACAATGGGTATGAGTGGCCATAGACACACATATGAAGGCATTATGTATATTTATGGGGTGGGCCAAAAATACTGGACAAATTTTAAATGCTTATATCTTGGAATCTAAAAATGATAGAGAATAACAAATATATTCTTTGAAAAGCTGATATTCAGGGGTTTTTGATACATACATTAGTTTTAGTGAATTAAAAATGTCTAAAATGTAATGGTAGTTCTGAAAATACAGTTTTTGTACAAAAACACAGACAAGAATATTTCAAACTGCAAACATGAATAAAAAAATGATGAAGAGGTCATTAAACATTGTCATTACAAACATTTCCCAGTCAAAATAAGTGAACTAGAGGGAAACGGTCAATGATTGAAATTTGCATGCTCTGTGTAAGGAATCTTAGTAGTGGCAGCAGAATGAAATTGCAAGCTCTTTCAAGCATTTAAAATGTGTCCTATTAAAATATATACATATATGTCTTCATTAGATCTTCATTACATTTCTAAAAAACATTAGATCTGATGCCATATCTAAATGATCTGGGTTCTGTGATTCTGGTGTTTTTACTGCAGGTGTTACTCTTATGTGGGCCGCATCGGCAATCAGCAAGTTGTATCTCTGAGTCGTCAGGGCTGCATCTACCACAACACTGTCCAGCACGAGCTGCTTCACGCCCTGGGCTTCAACCACGAGCAGTGTCGCAGTGACCGAGACCAGTACATCCGAGTCCTTCTGCAAAATGTGCAATCTGGTACGGTCTTTGCTAAGCCCCCCCCCCCCATATTCCCCTTTTTTCATGCCTTTTCCTCGCATCGCATAAAATCAAGCAGATTTAAATAAAGCTGATTTATATTTTCAGTTGTTGAATGTACTTGATAACTTGGTGCTTTTTAATGTCAGTAATAGGCCTACAAATGCTAAATTTTAAACAATTTATATGTGTTTGTTCTAAGTATATTTAATGTTTTATTCTAGAACCACTAACAGCTTCACAGTATTTCACAATGACCCTGACACAATGAATTGTCTTCTCTGGTGGCATGTTTGAAATAGGTCTGGAGTACGCTTTTGACAAGATTGACACCTTGAACCAGGGCACTCCATATGACTACAACTCTGTGATGCAATACCACAAGTGAGTCCAGCTTCACTTTTAATTAGTCAGGTTTTACTTTTTAAATAGTCCTTGATGAAAGTAACGCCAATGAATGTAAAGCCAAATCCGTGTTTGGCTTGGTAGCTGGCCTTGGTCCTGGAATGCTTGAAGCGGCGATTGTAGAGAACGATGTCCGGTTACACCCTCTACGGATATAGAGGACTGTGAGAGTAGAGCCACTGGTTGTCTTATCTTTGGTTCTCACTGTTTTTTTTTTTTTTTTACCTAATATTTCAGGTCTCCTAAGTGTATATCTTACTTGAACTCTAATTGTCTGTACTCTGAGAGGAAATGGAAACAGGATCACTTTTCTTGTTTGTATACTCAAACGTGGACAATAAACAAGATTGTTATTCTGATTCTAATATTAAAGAAGGAACTTGAATGTTTGTTCCCTCATGTCTGTTATGCTTTCATAAGAGCTAATTAAAGTTGTTGTGGATTTCAGGTATGCCTTCTCCAAGAATGGCTACCCCACCATGCAGCCTTATCCTGACCCCAATGTGCCTTTTGGAGAAGCCACAGAAATGAGCAAGAATGACATTCTTAGAGTGAACAGACTCTACCAGTGCTAATCACAAAGTAAGTATATACATTGTAAAATTATATTGATATTGGGACACTCAAGTAATGTCCTAAAATGTTATATATATATAAATGGTGATATCTTTGTCATAGTTGTAATGCTAATGCTGTGCCAGCGTGTGTTTGTGTTTGTTTTTGTGTGTGTGTGTGTGTGTGTGTGTGTGTGTGTGTGTGTGTATGTGTGTGTGTATGTGTGTATGTGTGTGTGTGTGTGCGTGCCTGTGCGTGCCTGTGTGTGTGTGTGGGTGCGTGTGTGTGGGTGTGTGTGGGTGTGTGTGTGTGTGTGGGTGTGTGTGCGTGTGTGTGTTTCTGTAGAAATGAGGACAAAAGGAGAGTCGGCATCTGTGCCTTAGGTCTATAAAAAAGTTTCGCCTGGTGTGTAAACTCCAAAACATGAAAATAGCAAGTGTGTGTGTGAAAACACTTTAATTATGATTTGAAGACTAACAAGATTTAATTTCATTTTCTGCTTAAACAGGAGAACAGCTGGTTATGTTCTTCAGACTTCAGCCACTGTTGTCATATTAAAACAGCTTGAAAAGTGAGTGTGTGTATCTGTGTGTGTGCTCACTTCCTGCTCTTATGAAGAAAAAAAACATGATTACTGAGTATATAAAATTAGAAAACACCACAAGTTGTCAAAAATAACAGTTCTACAAGTAATTACCTCATTCACCCTGTCCGTACTGTAAGATTTGTGATGACTATCAATTTCTGCTATTCGTGCAATATAAAAGAATCTCACAGTCCTGAAGAAGGCATCTACAAGAAAATATTTTTATCCCAGATGGTCAGACTTTCAAAACAAAAGTCAATTTTTGTAGTTTTTCTTTCTGTTTCCATCAAATTTCTTACGCGTGAACTTCTGTCTGAATACCTATCATCAAAGATATGGATTCTATTAAAATGATCCAGTGAGTCAGTTGTTCATACCTATGTGTACAAAGATAAAAAGCAAAATGTAAATGGCTGACAAGTTTTAAACTAATAGTCTTTATAAGAATATATGAACTTGTGCATACAGACTGATAACTATACAATATATATTTTTAAGTTTGTAAATGTTATGATTTTTTTTATTTCATGATAAAATTACCTCAGGACTCCTGACAAAAATGTAATTTAACATAAAAATTGTAGGTTTGTATATTTCCATAATTTGCTATTCCAAAATAACTGTGTGCATCTTCAGGTTGGGCTATAACTATGGGACATAGGGCCATCATACCATTGACTGTACGGTCATAAATTGTGATATCACTTTAAAGGGAATTAAATAGCCTTTA
>CM059268.1:25084455-25106955 GCA_030347295.1 Setipinna tenuifilis | reverse complement strand
AATTACCATATAGCACCTTTAACAACACTAAATAATTAGTCCCTATTATACAAAATTGGACAAGATTAAATTCATATTTACACAGCACCTGTTAACAGGTTACACATAACATTTTCACATGATTGAACAAACCACAACCTCCCTTAACTAAATATGTGTAATGTTTGTTGATTGTAGCTGTTATTCCCATGTGGGTCGCCGGGGTGGAGAGCAGACCCTCTCTCTGAATCGTCAGGGCTGCGTGTACCACCACACAGTCCAGCACGAGCTGCTGCACGCTCTGGGCTTCAACCACGAGCAGACCCGCAGCGACCGTGACAACCACATTAAAATCCTTTATGAGAACATCAATCCCAGTATGTGCATGTGTACCAGCTTTTAGCAACAGCTAGTAAATAATATTAAAATGAAATAATACACATTTTATGCTATTATTGGCACAAGCCATGAACATATACAGATGTTTTTACACGGCTGTTTATACACACGGCTGTGTTTTTGCTTATTTTTCTGTCTTTGTTCTGTAATGAACAGTGATGGCATACAACTTTGACAAGATTGACACTCTGAACCAGGAGACTCCCTATGACTACAACTCTGTCATGCAGTACCACAGGTGTGTAACAGCCGTGTAAACATGGCCTCTAAATAGTAAGGCCTGGCAGTCCTCAGATCTTATGGCATGTTCTTGTGTGGCTTTCTACCAGTAACTGAGGGGAGGAGGATACTTTCCTGACCTCAACTCAGGATACTGTTTCCTACTTCAGTGTACCTGTCCCTTGTTTGCCCTTGGAATCATACTTAGACACTAAACACACATGAACACCTAACGCAAGGTGTCAGGCCTTCCAGTATCTCTGCAATAAATGCCCAATTGCTCCTTAGTTTTATGATAGTGACAATGGTATGGTTAAGTCCTTAAAAGTGAAGGACAAATCCACAGATTTTAATTTCCACATTTTCTCTTTCCACTTATGGAGTGTACTATACTTGACTGTATATTATGTTTTTTAAGTTGCATGTGGGAGCCAAAGCAATTCACTTTTCTTAGCTTCTGCTACTACTCCTTCTTCTACTGAAATCTATGGCAGCCAATAGAACTTTGTGGTAAAGGGTTATGAAATTTGGTACACATCCTAAGGACAATCCCCTGATGTTTCTTTACTAAGTTTTATGTCCATAAACGAAGTGTTCAACTGCCACCTACAGGTCAAAGTTGAAGCCAAGTATCTTTCAATCCGCACAATGCACAATTTTCAGAAATGGGGTACCACTGGACTCCTTTATGACTCCAGTTTTCTGCCATACTGACTTTCTCAGCATTTTGTATTTAATGCAATTTTGTGGAATCTTCCTTCAAGGCCACATCTTACAAAAGTCATTACATGAATTTTTAATATAAAATATTGACCGGCGAAGCGGGCAAAAAGAAAGGGTGATCTTTTATAGGGTGGTCTTTTGTGGCCTTTAGGCTGCATTTCCCCACAATCGCTGCTTTAAGCTACAATTTCACATTTTCCATATTTAATGGGAAATATTCTGTTGTTTGGTCTTTCTGCAGAACTGCTTTCTCAGTAAACAAGCAGCCCACCATGGTGCCGATTCCTGACCCCAACGTGGAGATTGGGAAAGCTCGGGAGATGAGTCAGAATGACATCCTCAGGCTGCGAAGGCTCTACAAATGTGTGAAGAAAGGAGACACCCCTATGTAATAGGCTTGAGAGACAACTGTCAGGGATGTTCATTTGAGAGGAATAGTTTATAAAAAAAACAACATCTTAATAATGTGCATGAAACCCAAAATAAAAAACACACTGGTCAAAGTATGTGTTCTTTATATACTTAACACTTTTTTTTCCTGACAGAGTGGGTTAGTGCTTGAAATACATTTGCCTAATTAATTGTGCCAGGCCACTGCAAAGGGACACTCCTGCTCCCTAGCTAATATAAGAAATATCATTGCTGTCGGCTGGAAACCTCGTATGTCCAAAATCATTTTAAAATTTATTTTAGAAAATGTATGTATCATGTATCATGGACTGACATAAAAACTGACATACAGCGTTGTTTTATGAAACAACAATAAAAAAAACAAACAAAAATGGATATAAAAGGTTTCCTACCAACAGCAGCGATGTGTTAATATGATGCACCACTGCTGCAATACAGGGGATGAGATATTTTATTTGCCAGATAGATAAATCAGAATTACACAGTAATGGAGTGTGACTAACATGTAAAGGGGAAAAGGAGAAGGGTCAGTCTGTCACGGGAACGGATTCAGGAACCAGGAAAACAGACAGAACAGGAGAGGACCCAATTGCATTAACGTAGCCCCAGAGGCCATTTATTAACAATAAACACGTAGACAGACACTGGACAGGGCACACAGGGGCAGAGTGGAACAGAGTCAGGGCGGACAGGAACAGAGTCAGGGTGCTGGGCAGACAGGACTGGAACAGAAGCGGCCGCCGGGTCAGGAACAGATGCTGCAGCCACAGGGTCAGGAACAGATGCTGCAGCCACAGGGTCAGGAACAGATGCTGCAGCCACAGGGTCAGGAACAGATGCTGCAGCCACAGGGTCAGGAACAGATGGGGGCACGGAACAGAGACAGAGGACGGGCAGGCAGGACTCGGTGGTGCTGGACCTAGCGGGGATTGAACCCGCAACTCCAGGGGTGGTAGTCTGCCGCTCTACCACCTGAGCCACTGGCAGATGAGTCGTCACCGGTGAGCCGGATCGGTAGGCGAGGGCTGGAGGCACCGAGCTGGGTACACAGGAACACAAACAGGGTAACAGGAGACAGAGCTGGGGACAGGAACACAGTCAGGGTGCAGGGCAGACAGGACTGGGCCAGAAGCGGCCGGTGTCGGCCGCCAGGTCAGGATCAGGGCTGGGCAGACAGGAACAGCGTCAGGGTGGACAGGACTGGAACAGGAGCGGCCGGTGTCGGCCGCCAGGTCAGGATCAGGCAGGAACAGAGCAGACAGGGGTAACAGGAGACAGAGCTGGGGACAGGGACACAGTCAGGGTGGACAGGACTGGAACAGGAGCGGCCGGTGTCGGCCGCCAGGTCAGGATCAGGGCAGACAGGAACACGGAACAGAGACAGGAAACAAAACTGGGCAGGCAGGCAGGACTCGTGACACTGGGCTGAGCGGGGATAGAACCCGCAACTCCAGGGGTGGTAGTCCGCCGCTTTACCACCTGAGCCACTGGCAGACGAGTCGTCACCGGTGAGCCGGATCGGTAGGCGAGGGCTGGAGCTTGCAGCGTAGTCAGGGACAGTCCGAGTCGTAGCCATGCAAGCAGTCCAAACAGGGAGACGGAACACACTGGAGACCAGACTGACAAAACAGGACAAGGCACAAGACACAAGCACGACAGAATCCATAGAACAAAGCAAGACACGATACTGGGGAAACACTGGGACTGGACTAGAAACTCAAAACCGGCGGAAGAACAGAAAACAAGACAAGACAGGGTCAGGAGACAGAATGCCGTGAAAACATACCGTGAGTGGCAAACGAACCGACAAGGAAAGACAGAAAAACCAGGGTTTAAATAGTGCAACAACTAAGGAGTTAACGAGGGTAAACGAGGAAGTGCAGGTGCTGGGAATAATCAAAGGAACAAGGAGACGAGGAAGACAGGTGAACTAAATCAGAACCGATTAACAAGTAACAAGGAGACAAGACTGGAAGCTGGGACAGATTAACAAGACAAGGAGACACAGGTGAAGGAGGTTATTGTGGCAGTGCAGGGTGTAGGGAGAATAATTCAAACTAATAATGTGATTAGGGGAAAACAAAGGAAAAACACAGCACTGCCAAAAAACCCCAAAGGAACACCGTGACAGGACCCCCCCCCCCCCCAAGGGACGTCCCCAGACGTCCCCCAGAAAAAAAAAAAGCAAGAAAAGGGAGGGAGGAACACAGACCGACAGACAGACAGACAGACAAGCAAACAGACAGACAGGGAAACCGGCAGGGAGACACACAGGCAGACAGACCGACAGGTAGACGGACAGGCGGACAGACAGGCAGGCAGGTAGACAGACAGACAGGCAGACAGACAGGCAGGTTCAGGGTCAGGGTCAGGGTCAGGGTCAGGGTCGGAAGGCCGTCATCGGCCACAGGGTCGGGGAACTAGAAGGCCATCGGCCAAAGGGGGTCGGGGAACTAGAAGGCCATCGGCCAAAGGGGGTCGGGGAACTAGAAGGCCATCGGCCAAAGGGGGTCGGGGAACTAGAAGGCCATCGGCCAAAGGGGGTCCTGGAACTAGAAGGCCATCGGCCAAAGGGGTCTGGGAACTAGAAGGCCATCGGCCAAAGGGGTCTGGGAACTAGAAGGCCATCGGCCAAAGGGGTCTGGGAACTAGAAGGCCATCGGCCAAAGGGGTCGGGGAACTAGAAGGCCATCGGCCAAGGGGGTCGGGGAACTAGAAGGCCATCGGCCAAAGGGGGTCGGGGAACTAGAAGGCCATCGGCCAAAGGGGTCTGGGAACTAGAAGGCCATCGGCCAAAGGGGTCTGGGAACTAGAAGGCCATCGGCCAAAGGGGTCGGGGAACTAGAAGGCCATCGGCCAAAGGGGTCTGGGAACTAGAAGGCCATCGGCCAAAGGGGTCTGGGAACTAGAAGGCCATCGGCCAAAGGGGTCTGGGAACTAGAAGGCCATCGGCCAAAGGGGTCTGGGAACTAGAAGGCCATCGGCCAAAGGGGTCTGGGAACTAGAAGGCCATCGGCCAAGGGGGTCAGGGAACTTGAAGGCCATCGGCCAAGGGGTCGGGGAACTTGAAGGCCGTCTTCGGCCCAGGGGTCAGGGAACTTGAAGGGCGTCTTCGGCCCAGGGGTCAGGGAACTTGAAGGGCGTCTTCGGCCCAGGGGTCAGGGAACTTGAAGGGCGTCTTCGGCCCAGGGGTCAGGGAACTTGAAGGGCGTCTTCGGCCCAGGGGTCAGGGAACTTGAAGGGCGTCTTCGGCCCAGGGGTCAGGGAACTTGAAGGGCGTCTTCGGCCCAGGGGTCAGGGAACTTGAAGGGCGTCTTCGGCCCAGGGGTCAGGGAACTTGAAGGGCGTCTTCGGCCCAGGGGTCAGGGAACTTGAAGGGCGTCTTCGGCCCAGGGGTCAGGGAACTTGAAGGGCGTCTTCGGCCCAGGGGTCAGGGAACTTGAAGGGCGTCTTCGGCCCAGGGGTCAGGAGACAGAAGGGCGTCTTCGGCCCAGGGGTCAGGAGACAGAGACCGCCCTCGGCAGCGGGTACAGGGCCCGTGGGTGGCTGCCCTCGGCAGCGGGTACAGGGTCCGTGGGTGGCTGCCCTCGGCAGCGGGTACAGGGTCCGTGGCTGCCCTCCTCGGCAGCGGGTACAGGGCCCGTGGGTGGCTGCCCTCCTCGGCAGCGGGTACAGGGCCCGTGGGTGGCTGCCCTCCTCGGCAGCGGGTACAGGGCCCGTGGGTGGCTGCCCTCCTCGGCAGCGGGTACAGGGCCCGTGGGTGGCTGCCCTCCTCGGCAGCGGGTACAGGGCCCGTGGGTGGCTGCCCTCCTCGGCAGCGGGTACAGGGCCCGTGGGTGGCTGCCCTCCTCGGCAGCGGGTACAGGGCCCGTGGGTGGCTGCCCTCCTCGGCAGCGGGTACAGGGCCCGTGGGTGGCTGCCCTCCTCGGCAGCGGGTACAGGGCCCGTGGGTGGCTGCCCTCCTCGGCAGCGGGTACAGGGCCCGTGGGTGGCTGCCCTCCTCGGCAGCGGGTACAGGGCCCGTGGGTGGCTGCCCTCCTCGGCAGCGGGTACACGGCCCGTGGGTGGCTGCCCTCGGCAGCGGGTACAGGGTCCGTGGCTGCCCTCCTCGGCAGCGGGTACAGGGCCCGTGGGTGGCTGCCCTCGGCAGCGGGTACACGGCCCGTGGGTGGCTGCCCTCGGCAGCGGGTACAGGGTCCGTGGGTGGCTGCCCTCGGCAGCGGGTACAGGGCCCGTGGGTGGCTGCCCTCCTCGGCAGCGGGTACAGGGCCCGTGGGTGGCTGCCCTCCTCGGCAGCGGGTACAGGGCCCGTGGGTGGCTGCCCTCCTCGGCAGCGGGTACAGGGCCCGTGGGTGGCTGCCCTCCTCGGCAGCGGGTACACGGCCCGTGGGTGGCTGCCCTCCTCGGCAGCGGGTACACGGCCCGTGGGTGGCTGCCCTCCTCGGCAGCGGGTACACGGCCCGTGGGTGGCTGCCCTCGGCAGCGGGTACACGGCCCGTGGGTGGCTGCCCTCGGCAGCGGGTACAGGGTCCGTGGCTGCCCTCCTCGGCAGCGGGTACAGGGTCCGAGGTGGGGGCAGGCCTCTGGGGCACGCCTGCTGGGTCCATTTGTGGTCGGTTCGTTCTGTCACGGGAACGGATTCAGGAACCAGGAAAACAGACAGAACAGGAGAGGACCCAATTGCATTAACGTAGCCCCAGAGGCCATTTATTAACAATAAACACGTAGACAGACACTGGACAGGGCACACAGGGGCAGAGTGGAACAGAGTCAGGGCGGACAGGAACAGAGTCAGGGTGCTGGGCAGACAGGACTGGAACAGAAGCGGCCGCCGGGTCAGGAACAGAAGCGGCCGCCGGGTCAGGAACAGATGCTGCAGCCACAGGGTCAGGAACAGATGCTGCAGCCACAGGGTCAGGAACAGATGCTGCAGCCACAGGGTCAGGAACAGATGCTGCAGCCACAGGGTCAGGAACAGATGGGGGCACGGAACAGAGACAGGGGACGGGCAGGCAGGACTCGGTGGTGCTGGACCTAGCGGGGATTGAACCCGCAACTCCAGGGGTGGTAGTCTGCCGCTCTACCACCTGAGCCACTGGCAGATGAGTCGTCACCGGTGAGCCGGATCGGTAGGCGAGGGCTGGAGGCACCGAGCTGGGTACACAGGAACACAAACAGGGTAACAGGAGACAGAGCTGGGGACAGGAACACAGTCAGGGTGCAGGGCAGACAGGACTGGGCCAGAAGCGGCCGGTGTCGGCCGCCAGGTCAGGATCAGGGCTGGGCAGACAGGAACAGCGTCAGGGTGGACAGGACTGGAACAGGAGCGGCCGGTGTCGGCCGCCAGGTCAGGATCAGGCAGGAACAGAGCAGACAGGGGTAACAGGAGACAGAGCTGGGGACAGGGACACAGTCAGGGTGGACAGGACTGGAACAGGAGCGGCCGGTGTCGGCCGCCAGGTCAGGATCAGGGCAGACAGGAACACGGAACAGAGACAGGAAACAAAACTGGGCAGGCAGGCAGGACTCGTGACACTGGGCTGAGCGGGGATAGAACCCGCAACTCCAGGGGTGGTAGTCCGCCGCTTTACCACCTGAGCCACTGGCAGACAAGTCGTCACCGGTGAGCCGGATCGGTAGGCGAGGGCTGGAGCTTGCAGCGTAGTCAGGGACAGTCCGAGTCGTAGCCATGCAAGCAGTCCAAACAGGGAGACGGAACACACTGGAGACCAGACTGACAAAACAGGACAAGGCACAAGACACAAGCACGACAGAATCCATAGAACAAAGCAAGACACGATACTGGGGAAACACTGGGACTGGACTAGAAACTCAAAACCGGCGGAAGAACAGAAAACAAGACAAGACAGGGTCAGGAGACAGAATGCCGTGAAAACATACCGTGAGTGGCAAACGAACCGACAAGGAAAGACAGAAAAACCAGGGTTTAAATAGTGCAACAACTAAGGAGTTAACGAGGGTAAACGAGGAAGTGCAGGTGCTGGGAATAATCAAAGGAACAAGGAGACGAGGAAGACAGGTGAACTAAATCAGAACCGATTAACAAGTAACAAGGAGACAAGACTGGAAGCTGGGACAGATTAACAAGACAAGGAGACACAGGTGAAGGAGGTTATTGTGGCAGTGCAGGGTGTAGGGAGAATAATTCAAACTAATAATGTGATTAGGGGAAAACAAAGGAAAAACACAGCACTGCCAAAAAACCCCAAAGGAACACCGTGACACAGTCCAAGGGTAATTTCTCATAACGTGGGTTAGTGTGTAATTTCCTTTGCACAATATTACATAAAGATATTCAGAACATGAATACAAAATGTGGGTAAACAAAATAGAGACTTTATAGGCAGCCTTCCTAACACCATTGCCCCAGAGTGGGACTGTCTTGCCACTCACACCAATATTCATCAGGTAACCGCAGGTAACATCAACAGCCTACTGGTGAACATAGTCATAGGATCACTTACTGGATGGCAAAGAAAATCACAAGATGATATGCACCATCTTGACTGAAAAAAATAGTTCTGAGCTGAATGATACAATTTCATCTGCCAGCTCAGATATAAAACTAGTGCCTCTAGCCTAAGTCACCAGCCAGGTGGTTTTTGGCAGTAAAGATGATTCCTGGGGTGAAAAAAGAAATTAAAACAAACAACCCAGGTGTACACGGATACTGGAAAGCACTGGAACACTTGAACACACATTTACATTTTCCAACAAACATTGCACGGTGTGTAATGCTCTCTCTTTGTAGTGATTGCTGTTTAAATCAGCAGTACTGATAACACTTTTTTTATTTAAGGATACATTTCAAGGTTTTATTCATCCAGGGTTTCCAAGTAGCAGTGAGAAACAAGCATGTGTTGCACATCAGAGGTTTTATGCTGACCTCACGTCTTATCACAACAATTTTTTTTAACATCAACCTTCATTACAAGTGCGCTATATAAGACAAAGACTGAAAGAGTTTGGCTGAAGTTCGACTGCTGGTCAAGGAGTAGGTGAGTTTCAATCTTGTGCCGTTTATCTGCAGTGGATTCTAGTTAACGATGATGACAGACTGGCAACTTTTTGAGCAATTCTACATGAGCTTCAATGCTAACAAATTTTGTTTTGGCACTTAATCACTCATATTGGTCAACATATTTTTTTATCAGAGATTAGCACTAAGCATGTTTTTGTGATCATCCCATCTGAAAATTAATAGCCATTTATGATGTTCTTCAGCAAAATTGCTCAAAAAGTCATCTTGTGTATCATCACCTTGAGAACCCATATTCATGGTATTTTTCTGTATTTCCTTTTGTTTTTGCATGTCAGTACCTGATCATATGTTTTGAGATTGATACTCTTGGTTATCTCCGTTGTCTGATTTCTCTTGTAGAGTGCCACTGCTGAAGATGTTTGCACAAATAATTTTTGGGGTGTTTGTCCTCTCCTCTGCCTGGGCTGAGGTCTGTACAGTGTGTGTGTGTGTGTGTGTGTGTGTGTGTGTGTGTGTGTGTGTGTGTGTTCATGCTCTTTTATTTTTATTCATTTATGTATATGCTTGATGATTTTTCCTGTGTAAAATTGTAATGCAAAATTAACTTATTATGCATTTGTCTTTTCACATGTTCATATACCTATACTGACTCCAAAATGTGTAAGTTTCTTGTATATCATATACATTCCTAAATGGGCTACTGAAAGTGCTATGACTTGATTAATTTGTGAGTATATGCACTGGCATTTTTTAATGATTTCCCTCTAGAGGAAGTTGGCATTGAGGACACCTCTGTGTCTGCAAGACTTGAGAGAGCAAACAGGAATGTTGGTAAGAGATTTAAATTAAGGAGAGGTTTTCAGACCCCCTCCCCCCACAAATAAATAAATAATAAACAAACAAATAAATAAATAAATCAATAAAACTTTATTACAAGTGAAATTCCCCAGTAGATTTGTGGTGACGTCGAGTGTGTTTGCCTGACTGTAAGTGCGTGGACCCAATGAGCCACTGGTGGTGGATGACATCGCCTATGCATCGGAGGCCGAGAGGAACGCTGACCCCTGCACATCCCGTGGGTGCATGTGGCCAAAGTACTCTGATGGCCTGGTCTATGTGCCCTACGTGATTGCCAACCAGTACTGTGAGTAGAGTATTACATCCTATCCCAACAGGCTTAGGCAAGCATACCATTAGTAAACAAGGAATAGTGTTGACCAAGTCATTGGGGTTCTCTTTTGTATGTGTGTTGACAATTAACAATAAAGAATGAACAAAACAAAGATAAATATCGATAGTCGGAGATAGGTTTTTTTACACGGGCATCTGCTGTTGTAGGAAACTGTTTAACTTTCCAAAGTGTGTTAAAACACTTTTCCCCTCACTTCATTAAGAACGTGGTTAGGGGTTAAGATTAGTGATTTATTGCAAGATTTGGTCAATGTAGGAGTGAAATACATGTGTTATTTTTTAGCTGACCGTGAGCTGGCTGTTATTGAGCGTGGTCTGCAGTCATTTTCCAGCTCTACTTGCATCCGCTTTGTCCGCAGAAGTAACCAGAGAGACTACATCTACATCCAGTCTCACAATGGGTACCCACTCTCATTCTATGTTTGTGTCATTTCATTTTGTGACTTATGCATATTTATAGTTTCAAATTATTTAGCCTGTGCACTTAGAAAATAATAATAATAAATAAATGATTTAAAAATAAAATCAAGTTCAAATTTTGTGCCAAGTGCAAAGTTACACAATGACACCATATTTATTACAGTGTAAGTATAAATAATTAAATAATCTCATTACTCGTCATCTACCTCAGGTGCTACTCTTATGTGGGTCGTCTCGGCAACAGTCAGACCCTGTCTCTGAGTCGTCAGGGATGCATCTACCACAACACTGTCCAGCACGAGCTGCTGCACGCTCTGGGCTTCAACCACGAGCAGACCCGCAGTGACCGTGACAACCACATCCGAGTCCTTCTGCAAAACGTCATCTCTGGTATGCATCTTCCTCCCAGCTGTTACTGTCTGGTCCCACAAACACACATTCTCACGCATTGTGAGATCTGACGCATCTGCCACTGAACTCTTTACAGCAAGTGAGCGCCAAGCCTTTATCATCGTTAGAACTACACACAGTGTCAACTTGCTCTTGTCTACATTCTCTTAACAGGCATGGAGCACAACTTTAACAAGATCAGCACTCTGAACCAGGGAACTCCATATGATTACAACTCTGTCATGCAGTACCACAGGTCAGTACATTTTTGACATAGTATTATTATTTTATTGTAAGTGTATTGAGACCATTTTATATGGTAATTTTGCACTTTAAGTATAATAAAATGATTGATTGATTGATTGGTTGGTTGGTTGATTGGTTGATTTATTGATTGTATAGCTGCTACATTATAAGAAGTTTACAAGCTCATTCGCCCCTTCCTTTGTTTACTGTCCGCAATGTTGTGTATTTCAGGTATGCCTTCTCCAAGAACAACCAGCCCACAATGGTCCCCATCCCTAACGCCAATGTGGAGATTGGCACCGCTACTGAGATGAGCTACAATGACATTCTGAGGGTGAACAGGCTGTACCAGTGTTAAGAGGCACGTAAGAAATTGAGGTCCTAAATGGGTAATGCAGGTATGTATGTTCAGACAAACAAGCATGTGGAGTTAACAGTTGTTTACAGTCATTATTGTGAGGTCTGCTCATGTATTTTAGTGTGTTAATTTGCTAAATGTACATATTTTTTGTTGTTATTATAACAGAGGGATGATGGGTAAAACAACATCGTTAATCAGAACAGATGGGAGCCCTATGCACTGGAATCCAATGGACTGAGAACATATGGATCCCTGAGTAGCCCATTGGCTGCCATACAACATGGACCAATCATATTAAACATACATTCAAAACCACCACTGATCTTTATGATTCATTTACTTTCTCTGTATTTCTGTTTCTATGTCACAGTTTTTGGCCATTAAGACAATTAGGCTACAAACACAAACACAGACACAGGACACACACACACACACACACACTGTAGCCCACATGCTGGTTCCATGTTCGAGATCTGTCTATTAATATTCAACATTTTTGAATAGCTTTGGGTTATATAATGTGTTTTCAGGGTTCAGGACACTGAACAGTTCTGTGCTAGCTCAAAAGCCCTGAGGGCTCGAGCACTTGAGGTTGATATACAGCACGCACTCAACCAGTGCGTGTTTCCATGGATACATTACTTTCAGCTTGCATCACTTAACTTAATGCCATGCGACCAGCTATTAACCATGGCGTGGAACCGAATGTTAACACTGACAGTCCACAGTTACTGCCTGCCTGTTACTGTCATATTTGTTTTATTCCATAAGGAAACGTTACTGGGCAAAAAGCTTAACCCAGTGGTCTTATCTGTAATTGTGTTCCCCCACTTACGGAAGAGGACCTGATTGAGATGAGGTAATTTCTTACCGTTGTCACTAGGGGGTGACAAGAACTCACTGTCTTCCCCTTTCTTGGCTTTTTTTTTTTTGAGACAGTGACTCACCTGTAGGGAATATTTTCAGAAGCACATTTACATGTCTTTACATGAGTTGACTCAGTGTAAAGTAATAGATACATCTAACAGTTAAAAGATTCTAGACCTAATAATTAGAATTGACTAGCATATCAGTGGCTACTTTGGGATCCCAGACATAATGGCTTTCAGACCTTGCTAACATTAAACAATTTTTAACTCATACTAACATAGTATACATAGTAAATGAGAACTGTAATGAGCAACCTGCCACAGAACATCTATCCTGAAGAGGACAGGTACTTACAGACTGTAGTTCTAGTCAAGTTAAAGAATGGCTAGTTTGGCTAGGGCTGTATGGACATGCTTTAGCTCAGCTGTGACCTGATTTGCTAAGGAAAAGCAAAACTGCATGTGCCAAAGAGTTTGTCCCTGTTGGATCAGTCGGGTCCAAATGATCTCATCCTCACAATTTCAGGTTTTGCTTTTCAACACTCCTAGAGAATGACACACACAAAAAAAACAAATCCCCCAGGGCAAGTTGTCCCAATCATTTCACAAAGCACAGAAGTTTTTGTGAAGAAATGAGTTGTGGCTTGACACTGTAACTTTTGTAAGTGAGATGTTATACGCTGTGTCCTCTGGTAAAAAAAAAACTAGGCTACATGAGTGGCAGGCTGAATCCTCAGCCCAAGTGGAAAAGGCTTGAATGCAGGTGTCGTTCCCTTTGTTTGCCAAAGGTCTGGGAGAAAGGCCAGAATCTGAGTGTCTCCTCTTTTTTTTCACTGTCCTTGTCATAGTCTCACTGCTATGCACGCACACAGACTCCAAGCAACAACAACCAATGCCTTGGTTATGCATTCCTGCACATTCAAGTAAGTCATTCAAAAATTGTGAGGTTGTCATTTAACATATTGCTCTTTTGTTCGGGCTGGAAATGGAGACTGGCCTTATTACATCAAAGAAAAAAAAGAAAAGAGAAAAAGACCGGGTTGCCCACGTTCCTCATGACTGAGATCACTACAACTATTTAAAATGTCTGTAACAGACCGACCACTTGTGGTGATGGTAGTTTTCTCTGTCAGCTCCATTTGGGTGTTAACCCAGCAAACACAATTGTCGGTAAGAGCTGTGGTGGTGTTCTGTAATCATAGTTTTGAACTCTGGTTATGGTCTGAAGATATTTTAGAAAAATCCAGCGGCAGTCATTGAGATATTTCACCCTGTTGTATAAGATATTTTCTCTTGTTCCTGTCAACAGCTTGCTCATTTTGAGAATCACACCGCGTACTGAGTGTTGCTTGCTCTAACTTCACCACACACCCATTACAGTAAACCCTCCCTTGCAGTTCTCTGCAGAACGCGGTCATATGAGAGCCCTGCTATATGTGTCGGTGGCATGGCTCTGATTTTAAACTCCTCAAACTAGGAAGCATCTAATCTCTCTGGAATGTTAAGTCTGAGATCCTTTTTTAAAAAGGACAATCCAATCTCTCTGATCGTGTTCAGTGTCACTGAGGTTCTGATCCTAAGCCTCTTCCTGTTTGGAGTAATGGCGACAGAGGGGAATGCTACAGGGAACCTTATGACAAGGACTATTAACATTTCCAATGCTGCTGACTTTCATCCAGACATCACAAAACTAGGCCTCTATAAAAGTGATGAAACGTGTTTTCACAGCTCTCTCATACTTTTTTCTGAGGCAAATGTTTTATTTCAATTATGAAACCTCAGTTCAGTTTAAAGAGAAACATGGCCCTTGACAGAATGTCAAAACAGTGTAAAATCAAAATTTCGATAGCCTACAATTCCGATCTCCACAAGAGATGGGAATGGGAATTTCATCGCTGTTAGCAATGCCAGACTGCAGATCCTCTGAGTCCCTCTTTGTAGTCGGTGCCAGTTCACAGTATCCGGGCCCTTGGTCAACGGAAGCGAGACCCCGCTTAAGAGCACATAGGCGCCACTGATGACCGTACCCCCACCCCTGCCAGAAACCTCTGTGGCCCTCTGTGGCCATGACAATGGCTCGAGTCACTAGGAGCCAAGTCCCACAGAGATGCGAGAGGAAGGGGACACGTAACCTAGCCGAGCAGCAGACCCCGAATCGGAATCCATCCCATCTGTCTCTGTCCCAGGCAGCCACACAATCCCAACCTCACTTGTAAACCCACATCTTCCCCAGCTGAGAATTTTACAGCGACTTTTTGAGTTCTGCTTATTTGACAATCACTTCCATTTTGAAGATAATACATTTCCTATGCACTACTCTGGAACAGAAACAGATTAATGGGGTTTGTAAAGTGACCCGGTGAACAAATAATTAAAATATTTATGAGCAAAAACCAAAATCACATGATTCAGAGCACTATGACAATGGTCACAGTCATGCGCAGATAAACAGCATTGTGTGGCTCCTGCGGTCCTTGTGTTACTTAGTCGTGACTGTGGGCATTATAAGGGGCAGCTTGCGTTACATTACAGTTCACATGCTGCTTCATATGGACTGCTATAAGACTAATATGATTTGTGCCGCATCAGAGGAGGGTCTCCTATTAGCCTTGCAGCACTCGCTTGCCTCTGCACTGGTGGTCCTTTCACCCTGCAAACACTGGAGGCTGGCAAATTACTCCAAACGTGATTAGCCAGAGCTGGCATGGGTTCAGCTATCAATTAGGGTCAGGAAAGCGAGAGCACACTGGTTCTCTTCACTGCTCTAAAAATATCCAAGTTTCAGCTGGCAAAAGGTAAGCAAATACATGGTTGTGATCCATTTTTTACTTTTGATCCATATGACAGGTAAGAGAGAACACATATATTTCAACCTTCTTATTACTGATGTTCTGTCCTATCATAGAGTGCTTGCTGATTACCTAAGTACCACAGAATACCACCAACACAAGTGTGTTACTGCACCATCCAATGTCTATGGCTAGACTAGGCTACTAGTAATACTACAGGTCTACCTGTAGGCAGCTGCAGTTGGTTTGGTTAAAGGGTCTGGTGCATAAATGAAGGTAGCCGGTTGATAGTTAGAACTATCATGCCATAAGCATGGATAAAAGTAACAGTGGTTCGCTTTAAAACATAACCTGCAGGGTTACTTTAAGGCCTAACAGATACAAAATGCTTACAGTAAGCTTGTAAATAAAGGCACTGTAATTTAACCTTTTGGGTAAATGCTGTGTTATCATAATCAGTAGCCTACAAAGTCCTGTGGATGAAACAAAAATGTAACCGTAGAGACCCAACATACATACACACATTAGACTATAACATAAGGTACAATACTGCATTGTTAAAATGTTGTTCTGACTGGTTACGGCTGACTTTAAACAGGGAAAGCTTCATTCCAGTCCATCAGCAACCTACACGGAAAAAGGCGACTAAATGTGTTTGGCAGTAGAGAGGTTAAGCGACGGTTGTGTCGAAGCAGAAATAGGATCGACGTATACTGGCAAATGCTCGTGTCACTCTTGCCCCCCTTTTCAAGTTTGGAACAGGAACGCACGGGATTTGCATCTGGAAAGCTCTGGTCCACGCCTTCAACGCAAACCTCACAACCCAAGTGGCTCAACATCGCGTAGAACCAAAAGAAACGGTTGTTTTTATTTGACGGCTGATATTTCTCGTCGAGGACACTGTCTTGTGTGATTTACATTCAGCAGCGTAATAGTTAAAGCAGTGCCGAATGCGTTGTTTTATGTTGTGTGTGGTGCCCTCACTCCAGCAGACCGCTACAGTAGGAAGATGGCGTCGGAGGGAGCGAGCGGGGAACAGCCTCCTCCGATACAAACACTGGCAACCGCAATTCATGGAGGTGTCGAAGCGGTAAGAAATTGTTTAAGAATAATGGTTGTTTATCAGAAGTGAATCTGGCTTTTTACCAGTGCTTAAGAGGAAAGACCGTAACCTTACACGTCATGTTTTAATACAAGGCTGCGACGCTCATCGTCGCTGCTTATTAGATGTTATTTTGATTGATCTAAAGCTATTTGCGAAGTCAAGATGTATATTTGGTAAGCTTCAACACCCACGTAATACTATGCACATATTTACTGAATAGCCCGCCACTGATTTTTGTTGTTACCTTTCATGTTTTATCTTCACACAACATCTTTTGAGTCGGTCAGACTTGATCCGCACAAAGCAGTTTTTTCATATGCCGATGATGTGTAGATTAATAACAAGTGAGCCCTATAGGTAGGATTGTACTATGAATAACCATTTATAAAGATACTCACGTGTAATGAAAATAATTATGATGACTTCTGGCTGAATTTTCCTAAAATACTCTCAGATCTGTATTGTAATGAGTTCAAATAGGCCACACAGTTATTCGGTGTTAAAGAAAAGCTAAGATTCTTGCGTTCGGCGCTTGGAAAAATGTAGCTGAAATTGAAACAAACCCTTAAACATTATCATGTAGGCTTAGGTATCGGAATGGTCAACATGAAATCAAGTAGCTGTTGGCCAAGGATATGTGACACAGTAGCTTTATTTGCGATCCAGTGAGAGGATCTGTTTTGAGATGCCACGCACTTAATAAAACGAACTCAGGTTTGTTATTGCCATTTTGGAAGCCTCTATTTCGTCTTCCTTGAAATATGTTTGTTTTATCTTGAACACATAGGCCATGTTAAATATGACAACTGTCCATACATTTAGCTGAGAAGGAAAGCCTAAAGAACTCAATTGACATATACACCAATGCAACATAATGACACAGGCTTTAGGTTCCAGTATAGGTTTTGACTGAAGAGTTTTGAATAGCCTACTCTTTTATAAATCTGTGGCACAGTTAAGCCGTTGGTTATTCACATCTTCTGCATCAATGCTGGATCCCTATGTCTTCTTTGCTGTCTGTTAAAGATGGCAAGTCACTAAACCTAATGTAGGTATAAGGTCCCACAGATAAAGTGTGTCATTCATTATTAGGGTTTACCTTTTCAGTGCCCCCTGCTCCAACCATGATTGTTGCTGTGGGAGAGTTTAAATATAGCCAATCGGTTTCTAAAAGGTACCGAGGGGAGTCACAGGAGAGGGGGTATAGGGGGTTGTGTGGGTGGGGGGCAGAGGGTGGGGTGTGTGTGTGTGTGTGTGGGGGGGGGGGGGTATGTTCACCGGAGATGGTGCTAAACTGGTCTGAATTTCAGTGACTCAGCTGGCATAGTTCATAGTACCGTGTCACCCAGCCAGTCTTAGGCGCTTTAATGGTCGGCAGACCGGTTTACATTTAGAGTCATGTTGAACAGGTGCCCCAGCCACAGAGCAAACCAGCGTCCACTTATCTGCTCCCATATATCTCTGTCTCATGGGCCTACCGGTCCTCTCGGCTCTGCCAAGGCCTTCCAGAGGTACGCTGAAAGGTCCGCCCCTGGGCTTTTTAATGAAAGTAGGTCTGACCCTCTTGTTGGAAAAGAACCTTTTTTTGTTGCCTCACAGCAGGGAAATTGTTCGGTTGTCAAGACCATTCAAAAAATAACCCCCGTTGGTCTGAAGAAAGGAGAGGGCTTAGCTGCTAGTGGGTTTGATCTTTCTGCTCTATACATTTTCCTCAAATCCCCCCTGACACGGTGGCTCTGTCCAATCCAGTCACACAAGAGCCATCAATACAGCAGTTTTATTCTGTTGTATGGAAGTTTAACCTATATCAGGGCACTCTTAAGCAATTTTCTTAATCATAATGCATTGTAAACATAATGTCATAGCAATAAGTACACCTCCATATTGGGTCGTACAGGTCTTAGAAGCATTGAGAGTAAAATATAATTCTGACTACTTTTACTGTTATACCTGTGGTGTTTAATTCACAGCTGTTTGGCAAAAAGGAGGAGAATGTCATGCATTTAGATGGTGTTGCATGTGATTTTGGAGAATAAAGGGGATTTTATGTGAGGAAAAAGTGCCACACTGTTTAAATATTGGTGTTTGGAGTAGATCCTCGGAATTTGCAAGTCAGTTGCACTGCAGGCTAATGAGTAATGAATACATGCTTTTGAAGGCGAGGAGTCTGAAGAGCTCCTACAAAAGATTTTTTAAAAAGTAGCCCGTGGGCTTTGTGAGGAATTCAGTGGTAGTCTGTGGGTTTTAGCTGGATATCTGAGCCTTTATTGATGTTGTCCATGTGTCTCAAATTCATGCAGCGGAGAGATTGACAGCTGTGCGCTTTCAGAAACGTGCAACTTCAGGGAATGTGGGGAGAGTGAAGGTTTTAATTGATCTAAGTAGCAGTGAAAGTGGCTTAGTTGGTTGCAATTACTGCCGTTCCCTTTGGCAGGCATGTGGCCGTTTCTTGCAGAAGTCGGGGTTTAATAAAGTGGTTAAATGCAATGGAGCCTAATGGCCTGCAGGTATTACATGCAGTACCCAGGATTTTGTTGCCTTCGTTTTTTTGCACATAACCAAAGAGAGCCTGGCCCATAACTAGTTTAATTGGTTTGAGAGGTCGGCATCATGTCTTCAGGAAAGTGTGATAGCATATAATAGCCAGCTATGAATAAAAGACTATTTCCAAAGAAGTCATGTCTGTGTCTAAAAGTTTCCATTTCAGCACACATTCACAAGCTGTCAAAAAAGATGGTCCTATTCCAAAAAAATATTCTGACTTCTTTTGTCTATGTAGCCTAAGGAAATGTTTTATCAGGGAGTCATGCTAGAACAGCTTACACGTGTCTAGTTTGACTGCAGTTAAAATATGACTTAATCTCTTGGCAGCCATTTTCCTAATGATGAGGTTAATAACTGCACAGCCATTGGCATCACTGACATTTGCTGCCATTTCTTTTTTGTTGTCGGAGCACATAATGGTGTAAGTAGCTATTTATTTGCCAAACAAAAGGAATATGGCCCACGTGTGGGGCAGGTGGTGATAGAGATGCCACCTGCTACTGTCCTCGTCCTCGTCCTCGTCCTCTCCTACCATGCCACTACAGCAACACTCTGACCTTGTCCAGGCTTCACATGCTGTGCCAAGTGTCTGAATGATGGGCTTGCAACACTCCCGTGTCCTTACTTCTCCCTGTGTGTGTGTGTGTGTGTGTGTGTGTGTGTGTGTGTGTGTGTGTGTGTGTGTGTGTGTGTGTGTGCGAGCAGAAATGCGAGTTGAATGTGGATAACCTCAGCAAGCCGGAGCTCCTCACGCTGCTGAGCATCATGGAAGGGGAGCTGGAGGCACGAGACCTGGTGATCGAGGCTCTCAGGGTGAGTTGTACTCTTTCTCACACACCACAAACACACACACACACACACACACACACACACACACATGCTAAAGACCCCCAGCACACACGCACTAAAGAGCCAACACATTCCTCACCTTTCTGAAACCCTGGCAGTGCTTCTGAAGTGATGCACTACAAAGAGTTGCCACCAGCCTGATGTTTATTACATTGTTGTATATGCTGCATGTGTGTGTGCTTATTTGTGTGTGCATGTGTGTGTGTATGTGTGTTCTATGTGCTTCAGTCAGGTAGGTATTGGGTTAGGTGTGTGTTTGTGCCACTAGTCATATCCATAAATGCTTGCATCGCTTCAGATGTTGTGGTGTGTTTGTGCAGTACTCATAATTTGTGGTCATTGGTTTTGGTGGTGTTTGGTTAGTTAACATTTTATCCTAAAGAATACACAGTTGAAACCCTTTGCAGAGCTATAGTGTCAGTGGTTAAACTAGCAACAGTATGTATAAACTGGGCTTTCTTATTCATAAGGATGTTTTCAGAAGTGACACATTTGACTGAGCAGAAGCCAGGACATAGTCAGTGCTTAATTGGCCCCATACACATGTTACAGCTTTAAATAGTGTCCATACCTATATCAGTACAACTCATCAGTTGCTCAGGCAAATTTCAAAGGAGCCAACTTGGATGTATGTATGGAGCTCTGCACTGCTCTCTGTCATGTATTTTTTAAGGAGTGATGTGGCCCGAATTCAAAGCTTTCCTGAGACAGGGTTCCCACGGTCATGGAAATCCTGGAAAAATCATGGAAATCAAAAAAGTCATTTTCCAGGCCTGGAAAAGTCATGGAATTCTGTAAATTCAATTAAAGTTTTGGAAAAGTCATGGAATTTTAATAGGTCATTCACGCAATGACGTTGTTCTGTCAAGATATAATTTATTATTTCACGAAATATGTGTTAGCCGACCGCTCTAGTAATTTGATGGGATCCAAAAGTATTGCGCTGTCTGTCTTTGGTTGCTGAGAGTGAGGGAAGAGGGGAGGGGAGGGGACGGTTGCAACAAAACAAATAGCCTAGGCTGTGAAATAAATATTTATCAGCTACTGAAGGCTTAACATTTCATCTTTAGCCGTAAAAGCATGCAAAAATTTTACATACATACAGTGTCGTGAAGGCGTGAAAAAACACTTCAGGTAAAAAAAAAGTCATGGAAAAGTTTTGAAATTTTGTCAGTGAAAAAGAGTGGGAACCCTGCTGAGAGGTTATGTTATACGAATTTAAATTATTCAAAGTTGAGTTAAATTATTTGAGTTGAAAGAAACCAACATTGTTACAGTCTCTCTCTCTCCAGCAAGTGGGTCAGCGGCGACACGCTCTTCCCCCCCTGCGCTCCAGTGTAGACTCTGGCGTTAAACTAGTAATGGGTTTCTAAGTGGATGAGCCTCCACATTTTTTAGGCCATCTTATCAGCACTGTGACATCTGGTATATCTTCCAGCTTCTCTCTTTTTCTCTCTCTCTCTTTTCCTCTCTGTTGTTCCCTCTGTTTTTTCTTTTCTTTTTCTCACACACGCTGTCCATCTCCTCCCTCGACTGTGCTTCTGAGCTGACCAAACAGGAGAAGCGGAGGGTTCGTGTTAACGACCTCACAAATCCTTGCTGAGCAGTTTAGTTTTGTCTTTTCCTTTCGTTGTCCACTCTTTCCTGTTTCTTTTTCCCTCTTGTTCCCTTTTTATTCTTTCTTCCTCTTTCTTCCACCACTCTTTTTCTCTCCCTCTTCTTTCATTCTCTCTCCTTTTCTCTCTCTCTCTTTCTCTTTCTTTCTCCTCTCTTTCTCTCCACATTTCCTAATCTGGGAGGTTTCCATGCATTTTGCGGCGGCTTGCTTTTGTCAGCCTGTTCCCTTGGCTCATAGTGTTTCCCAGCTGGCTCCCTCCCTGCGGATATCCTATCTCTCTCACTCTCTCTCTCTCTCTTTCTTACTCTCTCTTTCTTTCTTTCTCCCTCCTTCCCTCTCTCTGTCTTTCTCTCCCTTTCCCTCCTCTTTATCTCTCTCTTTCTCTCTCCCTCTCTCTCTCTCTCTCTGCTTCACTCACTCACACTCCATCCACCACAAAATTTTCTATGTGACACAAAGGCCTTGTTTGTTCCTGGGGGTGGTGAAGAGATAAGGCTGATCAGTGAGCAGAAACAGCCTGATATCCCCAATAAACTGGAGACCTGCGCTGGGGCCCAGCGAGGGGGTGTGGAGGTGGGAGGTGGGAGGTGGGAGGGCAGGAGCAGTTCTGGTAGACTAGCGCCTCTAGTCTAGTAGCGCTTAAGCACCTGCATCACACTAGCCTCCAACAGACCCGCAGGGCACACTGCTCTGTGGCGGAAGACACTGGAACTGTAGTGCAGCGTTGCTTTATTAAGAGGTTTTTTTCTTTCCTTTTTTTTCTCTTCTGGTCTGGCCGATTAATTAGCATGCTGATGAAAGCTTTTTTTTGAGGCCTCTGTGTGGCTTTTTTCTTCATCAGAGAGAATGGAAGAGAAGCTAAGCAGATTAGCCAAACGAGCACACAGTCACATGACAACACCACCACCCCCACCCCTTGTCTTCTCCACACACACACCAACCCTTCCATCCTCTTTCATTCTTTCATTTAGCCAGTCAATGATATCCCTACTGGATCAGTGGATCAGCACAACACGGATCGTATTTGGGGCAAACCTCAGGACTGAATCATGTGACCAGGCCCGACATCTGGATGGATGGTGGGGCAAGGGGGCGGTACTAGATCTGTGTCAGATCCTCCCGAGCGCGTCAGGATTAATGCTGCTCTGGTGACAGTAATAACAATAACAATATACATTTCAACGTCCTCTCAGTGACCACTGAGGAGAAGGATTTACTATTTACTATTAGGCCCATACCAAACTTTGTCACTCAACAAATCAGATAGTGTAGCATATTTATATTATAGTGTTTTTTGGAATTTATTCGGGGCAAAGTCTGAATTTATGTTTTTTAGAATTTATGAAAGTCTGAAATGACCTTGGTTTCGTTCCTTTCTTTTTTA
>CM059268.1:25074455-25079455 GCA_030347295.1 Setipinna tenuifilis | reverse complement strand
GTGTGTGTAAGTGTGTGTGTGTTTTAGTCTGCATACACATGAGCAGTTGTGTGTGTGTGTGTGTGCGCATGTGTGTGCATGTGTGTGTGTGTGTGTGTGTGTGTGTGTGTGTGTGTGTGTGTGTGGAATAGCTGTGGTGAGGGCATAGGGTGGTCTTCATAACGATCAATGGCAATCCGAGTGGAAGACAGGCTGCCTGTGTGGAGTTGGGGCTGGAAACAAAGGCTAACGTTTCCGGATCCAGTCTCTGTTTTTTGGGGTCAAGCATTTAAATAAGATCTTGTGTCGAATCGAGTTGCCTTATTCCCGGCCTGTCTCCCATGGCCCAACGTCTGGCTCCAGTGGGTGAGACATTTTGTTTATTAACACAAACATGGAAGAGCCTGGAACAGAAAGTCTGTTTGTGTCAAAGAGGGAGTTAGCTAATAGTCCATGTGTTCGAAAAATTAAAGAATGTTCTAGAAGGGAGATCAGGGTACAGCCTTTGAGCTTCCCTCTGGCAGCCTAAGATTGCAAGCCCTGTTGTTTTGGTTATTAGTGTGGCTGAAGTTCTGGTGCAAGCCCAACTTGTTAATCCTAAACTAAGGCTGTGCAAGAACTTGAGTGCCTCACATGCTTGTGTTTTAGAGGCCAGGTTATTTGTTATTGTGAACATGAGCCTAATGGACACACACACACACACACACACACACACACAGACACAAACACACAAACATACCGACTATTGGCATATGCTTAATTGGCATGATCGCTTGCCAGTAATCTTCCTGTTGTCACTGGACTGGCTGGATTTCTTGTATTTTGTCTCCCACACTGTTATATCGAGAGCTGTTTGCATGACGCTTTACTATTTGAGAGAAAAGGGCTCCTTCTGGAACAGTCGAGTAGAACCTAGTTCAGGAGACCCTGAGTTCTTAGGGGTCATTTCCATCAATCCTATGCCCCCAACACCTTCACCATCCACATTTAGGCTCCTACTTTTGTCGTTAATGTGGTAAGGTGACACGACCGTGTTGCCTGTTTTGATTCGAGCTGACACGCAATACCTGGCAAATACCACCTGCGAACTGCTACAGTGAACATCGGCCAACATCGCCTGCAGTGCTCTTGACAAATAGCAGTCGTGTCACAGAAAGGTCCCCAGCCAAATGGGGCGGCCCAGAACGTTCCGAGAGTGCTCTGTGGAGAGCCATGCCAGATGCATATCTACTGTCGCATTGAGTCAGAGAACAAGGCTGCTGCATCGCAACCACTACCACAACTACAACAATGCTATCACCATCACAACATCAATCACCACAAACACCACGCACTCCACACCACTAACATCACCATCACATTTACCACCTCTACTGTCTCCACCTCCTCAACCACAATACCATCATTAACTTTGCCACGGTCAGCACCATCAACACCACGTCAGCCAGAAACACCATCTGCATTACGTCAACCGCAAGTACAGTCACAACCACCATCATCTCCAGGTCCACAGGTCCAGGTTCTCTGCACCACAGCACCATTTCAACCCACATCACTAAATCTTACCACCTTAATTGCTCAGTTGACAACACCTCAATGCCACCTTCACCACCTATTTATCAACAAAACCACTATCACCACCATCTTAACCAACAGAATCACCTCTTTTATCACAAACAGCACTTGTACCTTTATCACAGCCAGCATTACTCTTCCTAAGGAACCTCCAGTCCAGAGGTGGACATACCCAGCTTCAGAAAGACCTGCCAAAAATGTGTTCCAATCATTCACTAAACCAGCTGATCCTTATTAGCACAACACATTGGCCAGGTAAATGAGCTAATTAGTGAAGTCACCTTTGTTATGACCGGTTCACATTATACGATTTCAGCCCAACACATTTTCAGCATCATAATCGATTCCGAAAGATCAGGCATAACATCAAATGTGAGTGAGTCTTGCAATGTGGCATACGATCTGAGATTTTTTGTCTGCGATGTTCTATGACAGCCCGACCAAAAGATTGTTATGTCAGAACTTTGTCGGGAGTCATATGATGTGCCCATTGTTGATATTGGGAGTCAGTGGCAGTCAGTGGAAACCAAGTGGTCTGGTAATGTGTCCAGTCTCCTGACCAAGACGTGTACAGGATTTGTGGTTCTAAGGTCTTATAGACATGGTCAATCGTAAACGACAATTGTGAACGTCAAAAAAATCGTATAATCTGACCATTAGGCCATTAGGTGCACAGGCAGATGGAGAGCATGGCTGGGATTTTTTTTTTAACTTTCTGAAGCCGGGATGTCCACATCTGCTCCAGCCCCCAGTAGATCCCCTGTTCCCTTCCAGGGGCATTTCAGTGCTCCTGCTCTCCCCCTTCTCTCTCGTGCCACTCCCCAGGGATCAGATACTACGGACTCGCTGAGGAGGCGGCGGTGGCGGCATAGCTGTGGGAGGGCATCACTGCGGCGGCCGGTGTCAGTTGGTGCGTGGCCCTCATAGCTGGAAAGTATCATGTAAAAGGGCACAGCGAGCACATTGCACGTGTTGTCATAGAGGGATTGATGTTTCCACTGCCTCGGCATGTGAGTGAGTGGAGTGGGTGGGTGGACGGACGGACAGGGAGAATGCAGTGAAAGCAGCGGGTGGTTGGGGTCACTTTTGCGGTCTTACAACATGAGCTTTTTCATTGTGGGTCTCCCTTTTATAGATGGCTCCATAACTGATGTGCAAATCATGTCTTGTTCTCTCTGTCTTTTTCTCTCTTTTTCTTTTTCTTTCTGTTTCTTTTCCCCTCTTTCTCACTCTCTCTCTCTCTTTCTGGCTCTCTGTGCTCTGTTCTCACTATCTTTCTATTTATGTCTGGACCAACGCTCTGTCTTTGTGGGGGTCAATAAGTCATGGATTTTATGGATTGTCCCACCATACTGAGCTTCACCATAAAATGTAGTTCATTTGAGAGCCCAGTTAAAGTAGGGCATCATTAGACACTGTGTCCACAGAAACAGCCAATTTGTTTTTTTTTTTCTTTTTTACGTGCTCTAGAAGTGGCAGTGATCAGAACATTTTCTGCCAGGGCCCTCAGTGATCCCAAAGCCCAGTCCTGTGCTGACGGCCAGTTAATCAACAGCATCCCTGGCTCCTCCCCCTGCACTGCAGCTGACCTTGTGTGCCATTGGTATCCACTAGATGTGTTTATGTTCTTTTTTTCCTGATAGATTAGTTTTTAAAAAAATTGATTCTTCAGAGTCTTTTTTTTGCACATCTTGTGATACATGAGCATCCTACTGTTTGTGAAGCAGCAGCTTTACCAGCAACATACTCCCATAGCCTCTGTCCTGCCTGTCGAGTGTTCATGAAATAGGTTATCTGTGTAGCCGCCTTTTCTATCAAGTCTGTGGAGAGATGTCATCGGCCCCCTGTAAGCTGTTCTGGTTAAAGATTCATTGTTCTGCCAAAGAGTGCAATCTGCGGGGTGAGCGTTCACACTGGGCTACGAGAGAAAGCTCGGCCTACTACCCCTGCAGAGCTGTGCACAGCAGTCAAATGATTCCCTGTGTGCTCGGTCTGTTTGTGTGTTTATGGTGGATGTGTGTTTGTGCGTGCTCAGTCTGTTTGTGTGTTTATGGTATGTGTGTGCAATAGAGTCCCTGTGTACTCAATATGTGTGTTTGTGTATGTTAGAGAAGAGAGAGTGTGTTTAAGTCTCTGTGTTTGTGTGTGGTTTGTGTGTGTGTGTGTGTGTGTGTGTGTGTGTGTGAGTGAGTGTATGACTGAGTCTGTGTGTATGTGCGTATGAGTGTCTATGTGTGTGGTTTGTGTGAGTGCCTTTGTGTATGCGTGTGTGGTTTGTGTAAGCACCCTTGTGTGTATGTGTGTGTGTGTGTGTGTGTGTGTGTGCAGTAACTATGTGAAAGGGAAAGCTCATTACAGTGTGAAGGTGCTACTCCTCTGCTGCCTTGCCCTGCCCCCCACTCCACAGTAGCCCAGCCCCCCCACCCCCACCAACCCACCACACAGTCAGAACGCTGCTGGGAGACAGGGAAAGGTACACACACCGAAGTAAACCACACAGAAGGACATGGAGAGATGTGGAAGAGGTGCCTGGACTACTGAATATGTCTTCAGGCTTCAGTGTGTGTGTGTGTGTGTGTGTGTGTGTGTGTGCGTGTGTGTCTGCATGTGTGTGTGTGTGTGTGTGTGTGTGCTTGCCTGTATCTTTATGTGCTTGTGTGTGTGGCATTTGCACTCACAGTCAGTTTGTGTGGGTTTGTGTATGCTTGTGTGGTGCGGTTTGTGAGTATTTGTGTGATGTAATGTGTATGTGGTTTGTGTGTATGTGGGAGTGTGTGTGAGTAAAGAGAGAGAGAGAGAGGGAGAGTTTTGGTTCTGCTTGACATCCCCTTAGTGTGTTCTGTGATGTTTTTCCCCTCCTCTCGGCTCGTCGGCAAATGCCAGTGAGATTGAGGCGGCTGACTCTGTGCCCTGTTTATGTAAGGCTTCCTTGCGGGGGCTCTATCTACTTCTCTCTCTCTCTCTCTCTCTCTCTGTCTTTCTTTCTCTCTCTCTCTCCCTCTTTCTGTCTCTGTGTCTGTCTACTCTCTTTCTCTCACTCACTCTGTCTGTCTGTCTGTCTCTGTCTCTTTTTCTCCCTCTGTCTCTTTTTCTCCCTCTGTCTTTCTCCCTTTCTCCCTCTCCCTCTTTCTGTCTGTCTGTCTCTGTCTACTCTCTCTCTCTCTCTCTCTCTCTCTCTCTCTCTCTCTCTCTCTGAGGCCTCGTGCTAATGTCATGAAAGCATGGCACTCCTCCACTGACAGATAGAGAAGAAGGGAGGGAGCGCGTAAGTGGAACAGACAGAATGAGTGGAAATGTTCAGGAGAAAGAGAGTGAGCATTACTAAGATAGATAGATAGAGAGAAAGAGAGAGAGAGAGGCTGCTCACACTGCCCATTCTTCTCTGTGAGAGTTGAACCAGCATTTAGTACATGGGGCTCGACAGCCTTTCATGAATATGCCGGTTT
>CM059268.1:25054455-25069455 GCA_030347295.1 Setipinna tenuifilis | reverse complement strand
CCACACCCACCCCACCCTCCCTCCCCTGACACGACCCTCTGCCTGCCTACACCGCACCCACCACCGGCCAGCTCTCTCTCTCTCGCCAGACCGGTTCTCAACAAAAACAAACCTCTCCACCGATGACTCATGGCAGAGCTGAAACCTTAGAGGCCAGAGCTGGCCAGGCAGCAGCTTAAGTCCTGGTGCTTGGCATCTCACCAGCTAAAGGGGGTGGGGGGTAGTGGGTGGGGGTAGTGGGTGGAGGGGTGTTGGTGGCTGGTGGGGGTGGGTGGGCAGCAGGGTAGCTGGTATCATTTCTGCTATTGAGTTGCGCGCTGACACAAGAGAGGGGTGGCGGGGTCCAGGAGAGTTGCCCTGTTTGCCATCCTCATCTTCACCATGTTCACTTCCCACAGCTGAACGAAGGGTCAGTCTGATTAACCTTTTAGGATCTCCATGATGAGCGACAAACTCTCCTCTTTCTCTAGTGTGAAAGTGTAGGACATGTGGCAGTTGGAGACACTTCTGGTGGTTCACCTCTGAAGATGGGATGATAGCCACAGATATAGCTCTGCTGGTCTTCATGTCTTCTAAGTAGAGTGGTGTGCATGTTTATGTGTGTGTGTGTGTGTGTGTGTGTGTGTGTGTGTGTGTGTTTGTGTGTGTGTGTGTGTGTTTGTGTGTGTGTGTTTTGTGCTCATCCCTCAGTAAAAAGCTGTTTGTCAGGCCTGAGGTGGTGGTGGGGCACTGTGTCCTGAGACAGAATCAATGAGACCTGGGCCGGGAGCATGAGGCTGACATTTGAGGGCAGACATTTGAGGACTCACTGTCTGTTCTCTGGGGCCTGTTGGTCAACCCCAACAAAACTGACTGACCCGTCATGTCCCTGTTGTTGTTATACCACCATCCTATTTAGGGGCACATCAGTGCCCAAGGCTATCCTACTTCAGGACTTTGCTTCAGATTTCTGCTTTAATGATACAGTTGATTTTTAAAGAGAAATATGGGAGGCTGTGTCTGATGAAGAATTGGGGTCAGACTGTTTTACATTAAAAAAACAACCAGACACACATAAGATGATATACCTTATGATGGCTATTGTGAATAATTCCAATTATGTGTACATGTCCCAATTATGTGTACATGTTTGCAGGTACATTATGTGTTTGTCCCCTTTTTTTCTAATGTTCTTTATTTTGGTCATGCTTTTGAAGCATAACTTCAGGCTCTGGCAATATGTACACCCATAGCTCCTACTTTAGTTTTTTTAAGTGGACTTTAATACAAGGTTGGTCAAAAAAACAACAACCAAAAAACCTTGCAAATGCAAATGGATGATTTATTGCACTCGATGGATAGTGAGGGTATTTTTGGAAATCTCCTGAAGTTCAGAAGTGTGCCTGGGGGAAAAAGATGCATTTCCAGATCGGTGCCAGTGTGATGTTGCCATATGTTATATTAGGCTTCCAGACTGGTGCAGTGCAGGGGTTGGGGCCAATCTGTAGAGTGGTTGCTTGGACAGACTTTGCAAACAGCAGTGGGGAATGTGTGTGTGTGTGAGAGAGAGAGAGTGTGTGTGTGTGTGTGTGTGTGTGTGTGTGTGTGTGTGTGTGTGTGTGTGTGTGTGTGTGTTTTCCTTGTGTGGCGTGTGAGCCAGGTTAGGTGTGGGTGGCATGGCACAGCCAGCTGTAGAAGGGGTCACTCTTGAGTGGTCTAAAAGAGGACCCCAGTGCCCAGGCCTGGCACAGGCATTCCAGTCAGCAGCTTTGTGTCCCCCCAGCCTCTCGTAAACAGACGATAACAGCGTGTGACCACCCCCCCACACCCCCCTTACCCCCCCACCTTCCTGACTTTGCATGGCACCTCAGCCCCCTGCCCCCCTGCAGTGATGGACGAAAGTGTCTTTGTGTGTGTGCATCTGTGTGTGTGGAGTGGGGTGGGGTCGGTAGCTGTGTGTGTGCCATGGTGATTAGAAGGGGGATTTGCCAAAGCCTGGTGGAAAGCACCAGATGGCTGCGATTCCTCAAAGCCTCCGCGATTTTGAAGAGGCATGTGTCACTGTGTCGTTCCGCTCTCTCTCTCATCCGACTCTTATTCCTCTCGCTTTTTCTCTCTCTTACTCTCCCTACCTCTTTCTCTCTACCTACACCTCTCACTTTTTCTCCCTTTCCTTCTCTCTCTCCGTCTCTCCCTTTCCCTGTCCATGTTTTCACTGCTACCTCCCGCCTTCTCTCTCTCTCGCTCTCCCTCTCCTACCTCTTTCTCTCTACCTACACCTCTCACTTTTTGTCTCTCTTTCCTTTTTTCTTTCTTTCTCACTCTTTCTCTCCCTCTCTCCCTGTCTATGTTTCCACTGCTGCCTCTCTTCTTCTCTCTCCCTCTCTCCCTCTCCTCCATCCATTCCCCCTGGTCTCTCTTTGTTTACACTGGGGCCTTCAGCACTCGTTGGTGAAAGTAACGGCAGAGCTTGTGATGTTTAGCCTTCGCAAACGGACGCCCGTCTGCCTCCCAGACAGTTTACAGCAGCGGCGGCGGCAGCGCTGTGTGTGCTTTGGAGAATTGATCTTTTCCTTCTTTGGTGAGGCAAACCATCCCAGGAGAAGAGCGTCTCTTCATCATTCTCTCTCTCTCTCTCTCTCTCTCTTACTCTCTCTCTTCGCTCCTCTCTCTCTTTCTCACTCTCTGTGTCTCGCTATCGCTATTGCTGTCTGACTCTGTTTCTCGCTCTCTCCATCTTTCTCCCTTTCTGCTTCTCTTTCTTTCTCTCTCTGTTGCTGTTATTCTCTCCTCTATTTTTCTGTTTCTTTCTCTCTCGTTCCCTCTCTCACTCTATGGGAGAGGAATGGGGAAAAGAGTAGTGTGGGACTCTAATAGCTTTCTCCCCTATCATTTTTTTCCTCTTCAGAGGTCTGTTAGAGAAGCACAACATGCACTAAATATGGGCAGTCTCACAGAGTCATGCAGGGTCTGTGTGGCTTAACTTGAAGCATTAAAACCACTACTTTAGTTCTGTTCATGTTGAAGGAGGACAGATTTACTTAAGCAGAGCCCTAATGGAGAAGCATTTTAATCAAAGCCCGTATCAGACTAAAAAGACCTGAGTCAGAGGATCTGGGCTGGGATTTATTGCCTCGTCATGCTTCGCCGCGCCAACAACCAGCTCTTCCTGTAAGCTTTCATAACACAGCTACTAGCCACAGCCACAGCCCTGGTTCTCCAAATTAACCTGCTGGGTTCTAGGCGCCCCATCTCACCCCAAAAGCCTGCCTTGTTTCCCAGTCAGCATTGCACGCTCATGTTTTTTTTTTCTTTTTTGTTTTTACTCTGTCAAGCTGTGCGGAGGAAACAGAAAGCAGCACACCCCAGCATCTTCCATTACGCCATCCTTTGATTGTAGGAGCTGGAACTCTTGGTCTCCAAGGGGAGTTGTGTGCTACGCTATGCACGAAGAGTCTGGCGAAGCTCTGTCTGGTGCAGTGTAATCGGGTGCAGATTCTGGAGAGACATTGGGAGTTGCTGTGGCCTTATGGTAAAGCAGTTGGTCTGAGCATCTGAGGGTTGCAGGTTCAAAACTTTGAACCGGCAGGAAAATATGTGGTTGGGGGAGTGAATAACCGGGCTCTCCTGTACATGCATCCATTGCAGAAGTCCCCTTAAGCAAGGCACCTAACTCCATTGTACTTCAGTGGGACTGTCCCTGTACCTAATTCACTGTAATTCACTCTGGATAGGATTTACAGCTAAAATGTGATGTATAGAAGACCGTGTGGCTGTGGGTGAGGGAGAGCAGGACAGCATGGGTGGATGGATGGAGGAGAGGAGAGGAGAGGAGAGGTGGAGGCGGAGGTGTGGACGGAGGCGTCTCTTTTCCCACGACCCGCTGGGCTGACCAGCTGGCCCCGGCCACACAGCCGGAGTGGGACGTCTCTCGTCCGTAATAGATTCCACCCGGCTGGGCGGCTCACCTGCTCTCGGCGTGGGCACGCGCACATGGCTTTGATGGAAGAGTTTAGCGACGGCGTTATGTCAATCTCTCTGTCTCTTGCTCTTCCTGCCACAGTTACTTACCCTCTCACTCACCCTCTTCTTATATGCCTGCCTTCCTCTCTGTTTCTCTTTCTATATATATATTTCTCTCTCTCTCTGTCTCTCTTACTGTCTCTATTTTTCTCTCTCTCTTACTCTCTGTCTCACACTGTCTTTCTCTGTATCTGTCTTACTTTCTCTATCTTCTTATATGCCTGCCTTCCTCTTTCTCTCTCTCTCTCTATATATAGATATATTTTTTGCTATCTCTCTTTTTCTCTCTCTCTCATTTTCTGTCTCACACTCTCTGTCTTTCTCTGTATCTCTCTGTCTTTCTGACTCTATCTCTCTCTATCTCTCTCTCACACTGTCTCTCTCCCTCTCTCTTTCACTCTCTCTCTCTTTCTGTCTGGCTCTCTGTTCAAAAGCTATTACATGCAGCAGCGAGTGTTATTATGAAGGCGGGCTTCACAGGGTTGTGGCCCGGGGGATTAATGTTTTATTTATGTATGTTTGTGCTTTAATGGTTCACCATCATGAACATATAAACAATTTAATAAAAAAACAACTAAACTACCCTCCTTCTCACCCTGTCTCTTCCCCCTTTATCCCCCCTCCCTCTCTCCCTCTCTGTCTTTCTTTCTCTGTCCCTCTCTCACTCTTTCTCTCTCCTTATCCCTCTGTTTATCTCTCTCTCTCTCCCTCTCCCTCTCTTTCTCTCTTTCTTTCCCTCTCCATCTGTTTCTCTCTCTCTTTATCTCTCTTGCTCTCCCTCTCTTTCTTACTCTTTCTTTCTTTCCCTCTCCATCTGTCTCTCTCTCTCTCTCTATCCCTCTCTCCCTCTCTGTCTCCCCCACAGGCCCGCAGGAAAGAGGTCTTCCTCCAGGAGCGCTACGGCCACTTCAGCCTGACGGACCCGTTCCTGGCGCTGCAGCGGGACTTTGAGGGGGCCGCGGGGGAGAAGGAGCGCCGGCCGGTGGGCACCAACCCCATGGCCATCCTGGACGCCGTCATGGCCCACTGCCGCAAGATGCAGGAGAGGATGAGCGCGCAGCTCGCCGCGGCAGAGAACCGACAGAAAAGGGTGTGTGTGTGTGTGTGTGTGTGTGTGTGTGTGTTTGTGTTTGTGTATATCTGTGTGTATCTGTGTGTTTGTGTGTGTGTGTATCTGTGTGTGTGTGTCTGTGTGTAGCTGTGTATGCTTGTCTGTGTGTGTGTGCATGGGGTGTAACTGCTTATATGTGCTCAAGAGATATCTTAGCGTGAGAGTTAGTGTGTATGCATGCATGAAAAAGCTTATGTGTGTCCAAGAGTGTGTTTGTGTGTGTGTGTGTGTCCCTCCCCTATATTGTTCTTAGGTGCAGTGCAGGTGGAGATGGGTGTGTTAGCATATGTATTTCAGTAAGGTTTTGGTCTGTAAGGGTGTGTGTGTGTATATTTGTGTGTGTGTGAGTGTGAGTGTGTGTGTGTGTGTGTGTGTGTGTGTGTGTGTGTGTGTGTGTGTGACTGTCAGCCTCGGGAAATGTGAATCTTATCCTCTCAGTAGGATTATTGTGATTAGAGACTCCACAGCCAGATGTGACCTTTGACTTTTCCCGCTTGTTTCCCCAATGTTTGTCCCAAGTCCAGTGTTTTCCGTCCATGAAATAGGTTGTGTGTTGAGTTTGCGTGTGTAACATGTAGTCATCATTCAGATCGTTCAGCTCCTTTAAACATTTGGTTACACTTTGTTTTAACGTCCCTGTTACAGGGTATCTACATCATAAAGTACAGTGTAAGAAAGTGTGTAACAACACGTAACTTGTGTTTTTACACTGTACCTTAGGGTTAGAGTAAGGGTTAGAATTAGGGTTAGTGTTAGTACATACTGTTGTAGATACATGTAGACACACTGTAAAGGAGATGGTAAAAAACCTTTTGCATGCAAACATGGTTTTTAAAACGGCAATCTGTAAAATGTTTAGTCTGCATCAGTGCTGCATGTAAGCCTACGTCAGTACATCAGTGAGTGAGCCTGAGCCTGGAGCTAGGATGAGATGGAGAGAGCAGGTACTGCAGAGGAGGAGGAGGAGGGGGAGGGGGTAGAGGACGGGTGGGGGGTTGGGATGAAGGCTGCCAGCTTGTGAAATCCGATGTGTGGCCCGCCGTGTTTCCAAGCGGCCCCGCACCTGCTGCCCTTCCTCCCAGAGACGCCAGTAACCCGCCTACTGTTTCTCTCACCAGTCATATGTATCCCAGCAGCCCCCAGCTGGCCAGGCCAAACCAAGCCAAGCCAAGGCCAGCCTCGAGTGACCCCACCACTGCACGTCCCTCTTTGGGGGCCCTGACACACACACACACACACACACACACACACACACACACACACACACACACACACACACACACAGACACCTGTAGCAGGCAGGCAGGAAGGCACACACAGGAATAACAAGCGCAGACATATGACCTCATCAGCCTGTGCCTCTCTCAGTCCCCTTCACTGAATAACCGCATTCTGCAACCTCATGGAGTGGACAGTCAGCACTGCGGCCCCATCACCTTGTGTCACGGCTGTGGTCCAGCTAAAAAAAAAAAAAAGAAAAGAAATTAGCCAATTGACCTTACCGGCTGATGCACAGACATGCACACACATTCTCTCTCTCACACACACACACACACACACACACACACACACACACACACAGACACACACACACACACACATCCAACTGCCCTGTCAGCAGACAGATTCCATTAACTGTAGCCATGGGACACTGTTCACTAAGCACCCTGCCTCTCCCTGCCTGGCTGCCCTTCGGGATAGTCAAACACACACACACACACCTCCCTCTGCATCGAGCACCTCACACACTATTAGAAAAACAGGCTGAAGGGTGCACAATTCAAACCTACTGTACTGCAGTAAAATACAACAGTTTATCCGAAATCTATGAAAGCACACCATACAAATGAATGTAACAATGCAGCAGTAATAACATCCCATGGGGGCCTTGTAATGTTGCTCAAGCTTGACGCAGGGGAATTGAGCTGTCATGTGATGTGGTGTGTTGGGTTATGTGTGTACAGCCGTCCAGCAGTACAAGTAGTCACACTGACAGGTAATCCAACATCCAGCTCACTTCTATGTTTACGGTATTACATTTTGTGTACATATCCTAATCTATATATATCTAGATGTGTATAGCAACATAAGAGGAAATAGACTTGTGGTTGTCAAGCACATGTAGGTGTGTTTGTATTCAGAGTGACTGTGTGTGTGTGTGTGTTTGTGTGAATGTATTTGTGTGTAAGAGAGAGTTAGAGGGACAAAAAGAGAAAGTTACCATGAATTTGTATGTGTCAAAGGCTCCATTTGGAACTATACAAGAAGCAGAAGCAACAGCATTTAGGTGTTCTGTGTCTATTCTTCATTTAAAAAGTACATTTTTCAGACTGTGCGCGCTGTGCGTTGACAGTACATCACTGCAGGTGATCTGTATGTCCTCCTCCGTTCTGTCACAGTACATTATCCAGGTGGTCGGCGTTTTCTCTTCTGCGTCATTACAGAACATCATGCAGGCAACTTGAAATGTGCTGCATTTTTACAGGCTGTCAGTCTGTGCGTTCTTTGGTGAGATTTTTACAGTACATGGTTCAGGCTGTCTTATGTTCTTTGCTGAGATTTTACAGTACATCATTCAGGCAGTCTGTGTGTTCTTTGGTGAGATTTTACACTACATGATGCAGGCAGGTCTATGTTCTTTGGTGAGATTTTACACTATATTATGCAAGCAGTCTGTGCGTTCTTGGGTGAGATTTTACAGTACATGATGCAGGCTGTCTGTGCATTCTTGGGTGAGATTTTTACAGTACAGTACATCACGCAGGCGGTCTGTTGCGTTCTCTTCTCACAGCAGATGCTGCGAGCGTCACACTTCTTTTGTGTGTCATGGAGGCAGGAACAGCTCATCCTTCGCCTCCCTTCCTTTTGTCCCTGTCAGTCTCCTCCTCGCTCCCATCGCATCGCAGGGATGAGACCATTGAAACCCCCTTCCTGCTCTCAGAATAGAACCCCACCACCACTATCACCACCACTATCACCCCCACCCCACACCCCCAACCACCACCTACCCGCCGCTCAATAGGCGGTTGTTATGGTGACATGCATACGCATCCGAGAGTGAGGATGATGGCTCTCATCTGTACATGGGAGACGTAGACTTACAGTAGCTTCAGTTTCTTAGCAAGAGAAACAGGGCCCCGTTTGTTTCAAGACATTCCCTGTGATTTAATTCGGACATTATTCTAAGACAGTGTGCGGTGGAGTTGGGAGTTTCTAGGTGGTTATTCTATTCTATGTAGGCCAATTTAAGACTCTCCCCCTAGCGAGAGAATTGGACACGGCCCAGTTAACAGTCACATTATTCTCCGGGTTTAACAAAAAAGGAAAAAGTGTTCAAATATTCACCGGGCTCTCATGAAGCTGGGCCGGGCCAACAGCCCACCGCTGACTCGTAAGCAAGAGCCTTGGGCTGTTTCTCTTTCTCTCTCTCTCTCTCTCTCTTTCTCTCTCTCTCTCTCTCTCTCTCTCTCTCTCTCTCTCTCTCTCTTTCTGTGACGGAGCCGAGTCCGGATGCTCCTCACAGGCATACTGTAGCTAATTTCTCCAGCTCCCATGGATTATGGATGAATCACCGCGAATACGAGCGGAAGAAAAAGCCGACAGCCAGCAGCTCAGTGCTGCCACTTCACTGCAGAACTCCACTCCACCCCCCCCCCCTCCCTCCCCACCCCCCTTTTTCCCTCTCACTCTTACTTTTCATCCTCTCCACCTCAGGAGCCTATTATTGTGTCTTCTCTGTATCTTTTTTTTATATTATTTCTATCCACTTCCCTGTCTCTCACCTTACTTCACCTGCCTGCCTGGTCTGTCATTGCTGCAAAGACAGCTGGCAGCAGTGGGGGCTTCTTCTTACTGGCTGCTTCTCACTCACTGGCCTGGGATCAGCCTTGAGCTGACCTTTCTGCTGTGGACTGGCCCAGTAGAGGGGGGAGGGAGAGATTTCACTGGCTGGTATGAAAATGCTTTTTATAAGAGCAGTGTAGTACATGGAGACTATCCCAGTCTCTCTCTTTATCCAGTCCGTGGATAATCGTTAATAAGTATTTGTGTTGGGTATGTGTGTGTGTGTGTGTGTGTGTTCCTCTCTTTCTCTGTGTTTAAGAATAGAACGGATATGCGCATCGTTTCGCCCGATTAAAGCACTTCGGCAAAGGCCATGCGCGCACAGAAGAGCCCAGCTGGGGCCTTCCGCCTGGCTGGCCATGCTGTAGCTAACAATAGCAACTCAGACACAGATGTATATAGCACATCGTAGCTGACAGGTCATCGTAATCTAATCCACGTATATGAAACATTAGATTCCATCTTGTGTGTGTGTGTGTGTTTTCATGCATGTTGTTATGGTGCAACCGTGTCCAAGCAACATTGGGAGTTGGAGTTGGATGTTGGATGTTCTGAAACTGAACTGTTCTGCTGTCTCCATAGCTTTTAGCTGCACAGCACTAGCTTTAAGTGCTCCAGTTGGGAGAAGCACCCTCTCAGAAATGTCGTTATTGAATAGACTTCAAGGAGACTTCGAGCAGTTTAAGATGTCTCTCGTGCTTACTCTTCATCTTGCTGCATGTTCGAAACCAGAAGGAGTTACAGATAGATCTTGAAAGGTTACGTCGTTTAGAAGACCCTAAGTGCTCTTTATTGTTGCCGAGTCACACAGCACACCATTCGTCATCTAACCCCCTCGACCATTTGGTGGAGTCTCTGGACTAATGGTCGTCCATTTGAAGAGGGGCCCTCTACCTAAAAGCCAGACAGACAGACTATATGAATTAAGAGCGCAGGCAGAAGGGCTGTGTATCGATTTACGCTGTGGAGCGGTACTTGAGTCCCCCAATTCATATAGTGAGCGTGTGTGTGAGCGGGGGACCAATCTATCATCCTCATTGGGCTAATGTGTGAAGCAGATGGATGTTTGTAGCATGTGTGTATGTGTGTGTGTGTGTGTGTGTGTGTGTATGTGTGGGTGTGTGCTGGATGTGGGTCACAGAGGGATGCGTATGGTATAGTGCAGTCGTCTAGTATCATAGATCGTAATGCAGGTGATGTGTGTGTGTGTGTGTTTGTCTGTGTGTGTGTGAGTGAGAGTAAGTGTCTATATGGTGTGTGTGTGTGTGAATGCATATAATATGGTAGGTGTGTGTATACATGTCTGTGTGATGTTTTGTGTGTGAATGTATGTGTACTGTATATGGTGTGCGTGTGTGTGTGTGTGTGAATATGAATGGAATGTATTTGTGTGGGGGGTGAAATCATGTGTATACAATGTGTGTGTGTGTGTGAATATGTGAATGTGTTTATGTGTGGGGTTAAATTGATGTGTATACAATATGTGTGTATGTAATGTGTGCACGTACACTTGTGCATGTGTTTGTGTATGTATGTATGTGTGTGTGTGTGTGTGAATGTGTGTGTGTGTGTGTGTATGTGTGTGTTTTGTGTATGTCCTTTCACAGCTGGAGCTGGAGAAGCTGCAGCTTCAGGGCCTGGAGCAGGAGCAGCGTAAGCTGTCGGCGCAGCTGAAGGACGAGCGGGAGAAGAACAAGCAGGTGGTCATGCTGCTGGTGCGCGAGTGCAAGCAGCTGGCGGCGCGGGCGGCCGAGGAGGGCCAGCGGGCCGAGGAGCTGACGGCCCGGCTGGACGAGGAGGGCCGCGCGCAAGGGCGCCTGGAGGAGCAGCTGGCCTCGGAGCGGCGGCGCGGCCAGCAGATGGAGGCGGAGATGGAGAAGCAGCTGGCCGAGTTCGACACGGAGCGCGAGCAGCTGCGGCAGAGGCTGGGCCGCGAGGAGGCGCGTGGGGCCGAGCTGCGCTCCGAGAGCGAGGGCCTCCGCCGGCAGCTGGACCAGCTGAGGACCGGAGGAGGGGTGTCGGGACCCGGTGCCCTTGCTGCCGCCGCCGCTGCCGCAGCCGCCCCCGCCACCCCAGTGCCGGCCACCCCCGTCTCGCTCAAGGCCAAGACGACGGCCATCACTGTGGCGTCCGTGGGGGTGGGCACGGATCACGCCAGCTTCTGCCGGACCGCCGCGTCCCAGACAGACCCCGTGCAGGAGCCACCGCCCGAGCCTGCCCACAGCGGCAGGAAGGGCCCCCCCCTCAGCATCCCCGTCAAGCCCACCCCCTCCTCCTCCTCCTCCAACTACCCGGTCATGAGCCTGCCCAAGACGCCCAGCGTGGGCCGGGGGCTGATGCACGTGGGGGGGGGCGCGCAGGCGGAGAACGGCGGCGGCGAGGGCCACTCCACGGGTCCCACCGCCGGTGGGGGGGGGTCAGCAGTGGCCGCTCCCGCCACGCCCGCTCCTCTGCCCACCGGCGTCAGCCCCCGCGTCCAGGCGGCCCGCTTCAAGTTCCAGGCCTCCTCGCCTCAGGCCGAACAGGACCAAAACGGCACGGCGGCCGGCGGCGCCTCCGCCAACCAGAGCCCGCCCTCCCGCGACCTCTCGCCCAACAACCGGGACAACTTTGCTGCCAAGCAGCAGGCCCGCCACACCGTGACCCAGGTGCTGTCTCGCTTCACCAGCCCCCCCGCCGGCGCCGCCGGGCCCAGCGCAGGAGGAGGAGGAGGGGGCGGAATGCGGCCTGGCCTGCCCCACTCGGCCTCGGAGGGGGGGCCCTTCGCCGGACGCCTGGGCCACCCGCAGATCGGCATGAAGGGTGGACCGCGGGTGGACCGCGGCAACCCGCCGCCCATCCCGCCCAAGAAGCCGGGCCTCTCGCAGACGCCGTCCCCCCCGCACCCGCCCATCAAGGTGCTGCCCGACAGCGCCAGCAGCCGGTCGCCGGGCGTGCTGGGGGGGGGCGTGCTGCCGGGCAAGGTGGGTGCGGGCGCGCCCACGCCGCAGCTGCCGCCCAAGCCGGCCCTGGAGCTGGGGGGTGGCGCGGTGCCAGCCCTGACGGCCTCTCAGGTGGGTGCCCCTTGCGCCTTGGGCTGGCCGGCATCGTCCGCATGCTCTGGAGAGTGTCCCCCCGAATCCTTCAACACCGTCACCGTCACCACCACAACCACCACCTCCACCACCACCTCCTCCACCTCCACCTCCACCACCTCCGCTGCCATTGTCCGTAGCCCCTCCGTAATCCCCGCTAGTGCTCCACCCCGTAGCCCCCGCGACCTGGGCAGCCCCTTGGCAACAGCATCAGGTAACAGGGGACTCAGCCTCCCCTCCAGCTCTCCCCCACCCCACTACCTGCCTCTCCTTGACTCTCTTTGTCTCCGACCTCTTTCTCTCTCTAGTCTATACTCACCCCTGGTCAGGTCAGACAGACAGACAGACAGATACACAGCTGCAAAGGAGCAGAGAGGATGACTAGCTAAGAAGAGGAGAAAGAGTCTGTGATCAAGTTAGATTCTCTAGTAGTTTTCCGCATCAACTCACAGGAAGCATAGTCACGAGTCAGTTAAAAAGAACAGAAAAGGCAGTTAACACCAAGTGAAAATTGTCCTACGGCCAATACCAGAAGAAAGCTCAACCTGAATTCATGGTGCCACACTTTTAAGCGTGTGTCCAGACACTAATGAAAAGAGTTCTTCTTCTCTTGGGTCTCACTGAAATAACACTTTTCACTCTGAAGCTGATGCCAGAGGCTGCTCTGTCCCTTTTCCTTCCTTCCTTCCACCCCAGCCATCGTCCTACTGCATGCCATCTCTCCCCTCCCCTCCTCCCTCCTCCCTCCTCCCTCCTCCCTTCTCACTCCTCCATCAACCCCTCCATCACACACCCCCTTCCCCCTCCTTCTCTGCCACACACCAAACATCTTTGCTCTAACAGATCCTACATTAACACTTCCCACCCAGGACACAGGTTGCCTCCCATCCCACCCGCTCACCCACATACACAGCCTTCCCCTAGTCCTACCCCCCCAGCCCCCCACTGGGCCTCCACTCTCTCTGTCTCCAGCCCTCTCCAGCGGCAGGAGAGGCAGCGAGTTCCTGCAAGGCCGCGGTGGTGACCAGAGAGTCTCTGTGGAAGTCATTGTGTCCTGTGGTTTTCTCTGCTGCCTGATGGTTTTCCTGTGTCTGATGTTTGTGAGATGGGGTGGCATTTTTCTTGCATGTGTGTTAGTGCATTTTCTGTGTGTGTGTGTGTGTGTGTGTATGTGTGTGTAAGTGTGCGTTTATGTGTGTGTTTGGTCAGCTTTGATGACTTACAGGAACTTCAGTTCTCTGTCCTTGCTGGGGCACTCCCTTTAGAACAAAAATAAAAGTCTGGTTCCCCCCTCTAAAGTTATACGAAGCAGTGGGGAACTCCCCTTGACACAGAGTGAGACATTAAAGTTTATCCACAGAGATGTTTACATGCTTGTGCAGAGAGGGACAAGATGTTATGGAGAAGATGGCGTGGCAACTGTAACACACCACCCACTGGTGGCGACCGAGCCTGCTGTTCGTCGCTGTCACACAGAAACTCCAGTCTTAAAGCCTGGGGGCAAAAAAACTGCCTTAAGTTCATGTGAGAAAGTTCCCCCTTTCTCATCTTTGACATGAACAGGCTTGCTTTTTTTTACAAGATCTAGTTCCTTAAGTAACAAGTCTACCTCCAGACTTCAGATAGATAGTATGTCACCTCTGCTGTAATAATGCATCAAGGGACCTCCGTGTGCAGTCTAGATACTACTACCCCATCTGTCAAGGCTAAATGTGTTTTTTTAACAAAAAAAAAGCTAAAATGAGGTTTTTCCTCCTTTCCCCTCCCCTCTCGTTTTTCCAGTCTTTGGGTGAAAACTGCATTCTGAAGGTCCTTTGCTCTTTCTGCTGTCAGCTCGATGCATTTAAATCTATGTGCCCTAAAAGCTCTCGGTGACCTCCCTCTCTTTCTCTCTCTTTTTTTTCTGTCTCGCTCACTCATTCGCCAGCTCACATTCGCTGCTACTCCACTAAAGCCTCACCCCCATTTTTCCACACGCTCTGCTAATAAAGATAAAATCAGATCAGCGCTCTCGGCTACGAACAGACCAACAGGTTTAAATAATTCATCCTCATGACATCGATAGCTTTCAATCATAGAACAGCAGCATAGAACAGTTTGGAATCATCAGTCATCCTAGAACTCAAACTCATTTGAACTTCCCATCTGTTCACATTTCTGCTGATTTCACAGCCTTTTTTCGATTACTTCTGGTACTTAAAAAATGTTTTGTAGTTTGAGATAATATAGGGCTCTTAAATCACTAGTGTGTTTTTTTAATATAACTGCCTAACTCTAACTGGGATGCAGTGTGTATTCATTCTGACATATGAACTTCTGAATGTGTAGTTAACAAGCATTTGACTTGAGATGTGTACCTGTTGGTGTGACTGATGAACTGACTGACTGACTGGTGGTTTGACTTTGACTTTGATTTTTTTTACTAAAGCACCTGTGGCCCACTCTCCATCTCTCAATTTTACCCCCACCCCACCTGGATGCTCTGAACTCAAAGAGCCCTATTGGCCTTTTGTAGCTTCATGACCAAAGGTGTTGTGTAGCTGCTGCTAAGAACTCTTAAGAAGTGTGGGTTTTGGAAGCGTCTGAGTGGAGCGTGTAGGCCATTGGTGCTCAATGGCATCCAACTGACAGTTTTTGTGTGTGCCTGTGTCAAAAAGATGTTCTCTCCTGTTGAAGTCAGTGGATAATGCTTTTCTTTTTGATTCAAATTGGTATTTGTATTTTTCTAGACAGTTTTATGGGTAGTGCATAAATGGATGTATGACCCACTAAACAGTCAATCAGTAGGAATCTTAATAAGCGTTAAATCAGTGTGCAGTTACTTTTCTTGGGAAAGAGCCTTCCTTTAATCACTGCCAAAGAACCGTGAAATCTCATTAAATGATCTCAAATGACCGTTGGAATAGTGGCTACCCATTGCAGTCGGGAGTAGTCCACACCACATGGGTAGTTGTTGCAGAGAGAGAACAG
>CM059268.1:24974455-25049455 GCA_030347295.1 Setipinna tenuifilis | reverse complement strand
CCATGTTAGCCAATCCCCAAGTGTGGCATTACAGTTCTTTGTTTAGAGTGCTGATTTTTACTCGGGAGATAGTGTTGTTGCATCTGTCCCACAGTGTCACACCCAAAAAACATATTTCTGACCTTTTGACATTTTGACCTTTTGTTGACCTTTGACCCCCGGGCTAGACTCCTACCGGGTGGCCGTGCAGGTGCACACGGGCCTCAGCGAGCGCCTCTGCCCCCTGGACCTGCTGGAGGACGGCCCCGTCGTCGGCATGGTAACGGTCCAGCGTCACACGCGCTGGGACGAGCTGGGCCACAGCCTGAACGACCTGCTGACCAATCACCTCCAGCTGCTGTGCAAGGGGTGGGACCTGTGGGAGGGCCCGGCTTTGACTGAGGCTCCTCTGGGCCTATCGCCTGACAGCATTGCCTCAGTGACCATCGGTAAGGAACTGGCCCACTACCTCCACTGAAGTTACTAACGGTCCTGCAACATCATTTCTCTTCCTGTTGGTCACAGCTATAGGCAGCTTAACCTGTCACATTAACCTGGAAGAGTTCCTTGCCTCACAAGTTGTCATAATTACCTTGTAGTGCAGACAGTGTTAAAGGTTGAGACAGTCCAGACAAAAGGCCACTTCTCCCAGGGGGCTATGGGTGGTAAATGATCGTGCAAACAAGACACACACACACAAATACACACACACACACACAAACACACACACACACACACACACACACACACACAGTCAGGCACAGACGTGGCCACCTATTTTGGGAGGGCCCAGCTGCTGCCTCCCGTACGGCCGGTGGCCACAGTCGAGCTCTCATTTCCCCCGAGTCAGCATTCACAACCAGTGCCATGTCAAGCAGAAGAGAGGAAGAGACAGACACCAAGAGAGAGATAAAGAGAGAGAGGGAGAAAGAGAGAGAGAGGTGGAGAGAGAGAGATAGATGGAGAGAGAGAGAGAAAAGGTTGGGGAGAGAGTGAGAGAGAAAAAGAAAAACTGTTTTGGGGAGAGAGTAAAGTAGAGAGAGAGAAGGTTGGGGAGAGAGTGAGAGAGAAAGAAAAAGTGTTTGGGGAGAGAGTAAAGTAGAGAGAGAGAGAGAGAGAGAGAGAGGGGTGGGGAGAGAGAGAAAACAAGAAAAAATGTTTTGGAGAGAGAGTAAAGTGGACAGAGAGTTAGGGAGAGAGAGAGAGAGGTGGTGAGAGAGTGAGGGAGAAAAAGAAGAGTGTTTTTGGGAGAGTAAAGTAGGGAGAGAGTTAGGGAGAGAGAGAGAAAGAAGGAGAGAGAGAGAGAGAGAAAGAGACAAGCCTGAGCTTGGCCTGTATGTTTATATGATCCATGGCTGAAAAATATGAATGACTGCACAGCTAAAGACCTGTAGTATGTGCTTTTGGCAGGTCAGTGCTTAAGACCAAGCAACTGGCCTTAGAAAGGTCAGCAACCATGCCATATCCATGTCTGCACATGATCACACACACACACACACACAGACACGCATAATTATGCACACACATACACACACACACACAAGCATGCACACACAGACAGACACACACACACAAGCATGCACGCCAGCACACACACACATGCATATACACACACACTTTGAAACGCATACACACACACATCTGAAAAGTACGCAAGCAGTCAGTAGAACGTGCACACGCGCACACACAAACACACGCTCGATCACACACACACGTATAAGCCAAATTAGACACAGGCGCTTGGTGTGGCTGCGGGCCCAGGGTTGTGTCCAACATTGTGGCTGGCCAGGCGTGGGGAGGGGAGGGGAGGGGCCCAGTGGGACGGCGGCCTAATTGAGGTTGGCCCGGGCCGGCCACAGGGATATCATGCCCTCCGCCACGCTGGAAATAACCCACCGCCGCCAGCTCTCACCCCAGCCCACCTCTCTACCTCTCTCTCTTTCTAACTCTTTTTCTTATTCTCTCTCTGTTTCTGTCACTTTCTCCTTCTCTGTCACTCTCTCACACACACACACTTCCTGTTTGTCTATCTCTCTGTTACTCTCTTTCTTATTCTCTCACTCTGTTTCTGTCACTTTCTCTCTCTATCTATCACTCTCTCACAAACTTTGTTTGTCTATCTCTCTCACTCTGTCTCTGTCTGTATGTCTCTTTCTTTAACTCTCTCTATTTCACTCCATGTTTTCTTCTTTCCCATGTCCCAGACTACCCTCTCTCTCTTTTTGTTTCTCTCCACTCTTCTGTCCTTTTTCTCACCCCTCTTCTTCTTTCTCCTTGTCTGGTTGACCTCCTCCTCTACCTTTCCCTCTCTCTTTTCTGCTATCTTTCTCTCCTACACCTCTATGCAGTCCCAGACTGACCCACCCCCACCCCTCTCCTCTTTGCCTTTCTGTGTGTGTGTGTGTGTGTGTGTGTCGCAGTGTGTGACCAGGCCCTCACTCCCCCTCCTCCTGTTTTGGCATTGCCTTTTTGTCTCTCCTGTTACCCTCTGCAGCCCCCCCCACTCCCCCACTCTCCCTCCCTCCCTCCCTCTCTCTCTCCAGCTGTATCCTCCCTTCATGAAAGTCCCTGGCTATGTGTGTGTGTGTTGTGTTTGTCATCTCAGGAGCAATTAAAGGGGCAAATGCAAACACAAAACTGGAGGTGCCACCTCTCTTTTTCCCCCCTTCTCTCTCTCCTGTTTGTTTCATTCTTGTATCCCTTCTGTGTGTGTGTGTCTCTCTCTCTCTGTCTCAGAACAGACCAGGGAAGACTTTCCCTTTGCCTCGCCAGTCAAGGTTAAATCATTTCAAATCTTTTTTTTTTGAGGAGTTTCCTTTTTTCTATTTTCTTTTTTTTTTCTTTTTTTTGCTGAAGCACGAATGCAAGAAGTGGGATTGGAGTGACGAGCAAGATGAGAAGTGAACAGCAGGGTGCCTGAATGCATTATGTATGAGAGTCAAGAGGAGAGAGGGGGATGGAGGGAGGGGGGGAAGAAAGAGAGAGCGAGAGAGAGAGAGAGAGAGAGAGAGAGGGGAGGAATTAGAGAAACACATAAATGGGCCTGTCTGGCTCTCCGGCCCTCTGCTAGCTGATGCTAGTCGGTACTCACACATGAAAGCTGAGCCCTTCTCCTTATACCGTCTCCTTAAGGCAATCTCATCCCCATCCCAGACACACTTACACATATGATAGGTGTGTGTGTGTGTGTGTGTGTGTGTGTGTGTGTGTGTGTGTGTGTGTGTGTGTGTGTGTGTGTATGTGTGTATTGTATGTATGTGTGTGTACTATATGTGTTTATGTGTGTGTATGTGTGTATACTGTGTGTGTGTGTGCGCAAGTGTGTGTGTGTGCGCAAGTCTGTGTGTGTGTGCATGTGTGAACTCGTCAGCTAAAGTGGTGTGTGTCCTCTGTGTGGTGTGTGTGTTTTTTAGGAGACACTATTTGGTTCCCGGGGGAAGAGTTGGCCCAGTCGCCATGGGACCTGATCCGCAAACGCCTCAGCCAGCGAATCACCATCCGCCTCAGGGGTATGCTCACCTCCTGCCATCCCACCCCCACCCCCCCCCCCCCCATTCTCCTACTCTTCTCCTCTCTTCTCTCTCCAGCCCAGCTGTCATTCTCTCCTTTTAAGCTCTCATCTCTCCCCTTTTTTCCCTCCCCCTCATCCCCCAATCCCTTCTCACCTCACCTCTCAGCTCTTCGTCTGCTATCGTCTCTTTCCTTCCATCTTCACACCTGTTTTCTTTATGACTCTTTTATCATATCATCTTCATACTTGACTGGAAATGTGCACACACATGCAGGCACACAATTACACACAAATGCGAAGTGTGCGCACACACCCACACACACACAGAAAGGCAAAGAGGAGGGTAGGGGTGGGGGGTGGGGAGGGTCAGTCTGGCACTGCATAGAGGTGTAAGAGAGAAAGATAGCAGAAAAGAGAGAGGGAAAGGTAGAGGAAACACACACACACATACAAACACACACACACACAAACAAACACACACAAATGCACATGCACACCTACACAGAAAATCACTCACTCATGCACTAGCTCACTGAAATAAAAACCCGCCTTTTTTTCCCACCACGTGTGTTAGTGGTTTGATTAGAACGTATCTAGCCATCTCATCTGTCAGGCAGCTCCTTCCTGACTCACCGCTACGCTGTCTGTCTCCAGAACAGCCTTACTGTCACTGTCTCCAGAACAGACTTACTGTCACTGTCTCCAGAACAGCCCATGCTGGCAGGGTGTGGCGCATTCACCCAGATGAGAGTTGGCCTTGAGTGGGGCTAAGGGGATTGGTCTAGCCAGCACTGTTCTGACTGACGAATGCATGTCTGTGAAGATTGTCTTTCATCCAGGTCAGCACTTCTTTTAGTAGCTTAAAGACATTTCGCCCTTTCATCCAAAAGGCTTCAGTTCAGAATTGAAGAAGCCCTTTGGATAAAAGGTGAAAAGAAATCTAGTTGCCTACAACTTAGCCTCTTTTGTCTGCCTGACGAACGGTAACGAACACGCCTTGACTGAGCGGGGCGGGCTGATGTCACAAGCTGACAGGTGACATGATCACTCCCCACGTCTTCGTTCCCCAGATGTGGGGCGTCTGAAGTCGTCTCTGGTTGGAGATTGAGGTCCGCCTCTGATGCTGACGTCTGTGACAGGGAGACGGGCTACACACATACACACACACACACACACACATATTTGCATGCACATGCATAATACGCATTTTCACACTCTCACAGGCTTGCTTCTCAGTGAAGCGTAGCGGCGCTCTCCCGATAAAATCTGCCCCTGACACTTTCCCTTTCTTTTCATTATCTGTCTTTCTTTGTGCCTCTCTTCTCATGCCGGCTCTGAGTGTGTGTGTGTGTGTGTGTGGGTGTGTGTGTGTTTGTGCCTCTCTTCTCATGCCGGCTCTGATTTTGTGTGTGTTTCTGTGTGTGTGTGTGTGTGTGTGTGTGTGTGTGTGTGTGTGTGTGTGTGTGTGGGTGTGTGTGTGTTTGTGCCTCTCCTCTCATGCCGGCTCTGATTTTGTGTGTGTTTCTGTATGTGTGTGTGTGTGTGTGTGTGTGTGTGTGTGTGTGCGCGCGCATGTGTGTGTGTGTGTGTGTGTGCGTGTGTGTGTGTGGCAGGGCTGTCGGAGTCTGCGCTGGATGAAATGGCCTTCCACTCTCTCATGCCTCTTCAGCTGCTGCAGAACTACACACGCCTGGTACGCTGAGTCATGCTGGAGCGGAGGGGAGGAGGGGAGGAGGAGACAAGGGAAGGAGGGGAGGAGGGGAGGGGGGGAGGAGAAGAGCTAAGGAGAGGGGAGGAGGTGGAAAAGAGAGAGAAGGGGAGGATGGTAGGGGGGTGGCAAGGTGAGAAATAGAAGAGGGAAAGAGAGAGGGATGGAGAAGAGAGGGGGGAAGGGTAGGGGGGAGGATAAGAGGGGGAGGGAAGAGTAGGGGATGGAGGAGAAGAGGGGTAGTGAAGGACAGCGAAGGAGATGGAGAAGAGAGGAGAGGAGATGAGGGGATGAATGGAAGGAAAGGATTTGAAGAGAGAGGAGAGGAGGGGGGAGGTATGTGTTTGTGGAAGAGGTAGGGGGCTAAAAGATGGAGGGCATAATGAGGTGATGTTCTTGAAAAACAAGTAAATTAGCTCTTGGTTCAGAGCCAGTGCTGGGTCCATGTAAAGTGCTGTAATTACTCTGTGGTGGCACACAACAATCAAACATGGCCACACCGCAGTCGAGTCATGTGCGATTACAAAAAAAAAACTCCACACTCTGAGGACAAAATACAAAACACTTCACTGTTCCAAGGTTTCACAGTTACTAGTTATAGTACAGTAGAAGTTAGAGAGGAAACAACTTATTGGTGACTTGCCACCAATGGATGGAACTTAACTGTAGGTTGACTAAGTTACTGTATCACACTGGTACATAGTTACATTATATTCATTTTTAGGCAATTACACCTACAATGCTCAATTTATTATGCTGTAGTAGTCAGCAAAAGACAACCACATTGACCTGTATCAGCTCTTTGTCGTGGAAGTATCTTCCATCAGCCTTCAAGCAGAGAAGTTTTGCCAGTGTGAAACTCAGACTCGCAGTGGTTTTGTACTGTATGTGCCAGGTCTTATTTCCTGCTCAGTGAGTGATGGTGTCATGTCTGTCTGTCTGTGTGGTGTTTCAGGTGGAGCAGTACCGTAATGTCATATTCCACGGACTGGAGGGAAGCTGCCAGGACTACATCGCCACTCAGATCTCTCACTGCATTAAGGTAACTATCATCTGTGTGTGTGTGTGTGTGTGTGTGTGTGTGTGTGTGTGTGTGTGTGTGTGTGTGTAGGGGTGTGTGTGTGTGTGTGCATGGATGTGTGTGCTTGTAAAGAGAGAGAGAGTGAGAGTATAGTTAGGATGATGCGATGTTCTATGGCATAATTACATCATTTTCATGTGAGCGTGTTTTTGTTACCTCATCATGAACAATATGTGTTTGTGCTTATATATATATATGTGTGTGTGTGTGTGTGTGTTGACTACAGTGCAGGCAAGAGGCTGTGGGTGTGGACTGTGACGTGGTGAGAGTGGAGGTGGACGAGGGTCTCTCCAAGACCCAGCTGCTGGAGACCTTCATTAACTGCGGTAAGGCCCTTACCCATAAGCCCTCACTTCAGATACACTGACCACCAGGGATGGAAAGTCACACCAGCCACCAGCCAAATGCTGGTAAAATATGAAAGTGGCTGGTAGATTTCAGACGTAGAATAATGATTTACTGTTCATTGGCTGGTGTTTTTATTCCATTTTACTTCAGTCAGCCAATGTTAGTGGCTGGTAAGCATTTATATTCTGCAGAGTTATTCTCCTCATTCACACCCTACAGATTTTATACCATCTTCAGTCAATCACACACTCTGCTACACAAGACTCTGTTAACTTCACTTTAAATGGAGCAGATTGTGCTGCATGTACAGATGTCATTGTGTTATTTGAAAAAAAAACTGATCCTTCTCTGTCTCTCCCTCCTTTCCCCCTTCTCTCCCTCTCTCTTGTGTGCTCTCTCTTCGTTATGCTCTCTCTCTCTATCTTTCTTTTTCGCTCTGCCTCCTGCTCCCTATGTTCTCACTCTCACTCTATGCTTTATCTCTCTTTCTCTTTCCCTCCCTCTCTCTCTGCCTCTCCCTCTCTCCCTCTCCATCCTCTTTCTCACTCCCTCCCTCTCCCCCTGTCTCTCTCCCCCCCTCTTTTCTTTCTCTCTCTCTCTTCCGTTTCTCCCTCTCCCTCTCTCCTCCCATCTCTTTCTCCCCCCCCTCTTTTCTTTCTCTATCCTCCTTTTCCCCCTCTCCCCCTCTCTCTCCCCCCTCTTTTCTTTCTTCTCTCTCTCCCTCCCTCTCCCTCTCCCTCCCCCTCCCTCTCTCTCTCTACACTGTGTGCTGCTGCAGGTTTCCTGGTGCCGGTGCGTGAGGCGTGTGTGGGCGGGCGTGTGGTAGTGCTGCTGGAGGGCCTGGAGAGGGCGCCGTCCCTGAGCGAGCTGCTGGGGGACCTGTGTGAGCCGCTGGAGAACCGCGGTTCCGCCTGCTCCCTCTCGCCCCAGCACGGTCAGACCCCATAATAATAATAATAATAATAATAATAATAATAATAATAATAACCTTTACTTGTATAGCACAGTTCATACATACAAAGTGCTTTACAGTTTGGCAAGGTCACAAACAAAACAGCATTTCTTGCAGTCCAATGGCATCGGAGTAATTGAATGCAATAATGGAATGGTGTAGTGTTATAACAATGCAATGTCACAGCAACGCAATGCCCTGCTGATGCGGGCTCTTGCGTGAACACAGGTAAAGCATTTGTTGTATCCTGGTGGTGCAGGGGGGTTGTTCAGGCACTGTTGACAGTTCCTGACAGTTCCTGCTTACCTTACACCCTGTTCACACTCACACACCTCACTTTTTTCATCCTTCATAGATGGGTCACTTCAGCTTCAGGGTGTCAAAGTCAAAGTCAGCTTCATTGTCAAAAACAATATGTACAGGTTGCACACACAGAATTTGACATTGCAGCGCTCCATAGGCCCACATGTGCATTCTGTCGGCTTTCTATGCTAGTCTCTATTGGCTGCTTTGTATAGTCTGTACTATATATCTCATGCCATCTTGTGAACATGTGAGCCTTTCCACACACCCACACACATACACACACACACACACACACACTCACACATTGGCCTCTCTTCTCTGCTGGTCAGTAGGTCAGGACGGGCTGTACTACTTCCAGGAGGGCGCCTATCTGATTGGCTCGCTGGCCAAGCCCCGCCTACAGGGGGCGGAGCTTCACCTGCAGCAGCACTTCCGCTGGGTGCAGCTGCGCTGGGACTCGGAGCCGCTGCACGGCCTTCTGGGACGCCACCTGCGCCGCAAGCTCCTCCACAAGGTGAGCGGAGACCTGCCGCAGACCTGCAAGGACACTGCAAAGCACCGGCCTTCTCCACCAGGGGGAGACATTCTTCCAGTCATTTTAGCATGCGAGTACATAACTGGAGCTCCATCTCTCTGGGTTTTTGAACAGGGATAGTAATTTGCACCAGCCAGCCACCATTCAGCAATGAAAGCAGTTGGTAGATGTCAGACACAAAATAGTAATTTACTGTTGAGTGGCTGTTGAATGCTACCATATAGGCTGGTTAGGCTGGTTGTTACAAACCGGTGCCGAGGCTGCAACAAAAAGAGCGAAACGATAGGTTGGAGTTTTGAACTAAAATATATTAAATTACAAACAAAACACAATGACATGTGTCAAAGTCAGTCATCATCAGGAATGCATGGCGTGTTGTTGGATGTGAGATGTTCGGAGTTCTATGTTACTGTGTCAAAATAAAACAAAAAGAATAGCCACAGAGTAGGAGAGAGAGGTAGCAGCCTTGTAAAAGCTGCTGAGACACCAGGTGCAGCTCATTAGTAATTAGGCAGGTCAGTCTGGCCCCCTTACACACCTGCAGCTAGTTGGTCAATCAGGGGACACTCATGAGCACAAGGCCTGAGTGGGCCATAACGCTGGTAAAGGTTCCCATTGACTATGTTTACATGCACTTCGGTATCCCGAATGTGATCTGGATATTAAGTATCCCGGCTTTGCATTCACGCATGTACACATCTTTTCCTGACTTCAGCATCCCGAATAACCCTATATCCAGGTTTCTGAGAAATCGGATATGCTCGGTGGAGTACTCAGAAAGAAACCGAGATATTGTGGAATGTAAACACTTTATCTCTGAATACTGAAGATTCTCACAACCTTGTCTGCTCACACACAAGCACGTGTTAGAACATTGTTGTTGGTAACCAGGTTACACGCATGTAGAAAGAATGCTTTGATGGAACATTGAAACAAGAAATTGGGATACTACTGTTTTTTTCATGTAAACCAGGATACTAATAACCCCATTACTCTGCGTTAATGTAAACACCGTATCTCGAATTAGAACAAAACTGGGATAAGCCTCATATTTAGGACACTTAAGTGCATGTAAATGTAATCACTGTCTAAAACCTTCATCTCCACATCTGTTTCCAGACACAAGGGCAGCCGTGGGTGCCCGAGGACCCTCTGCACAGGTCCCTGTCCTGGGTGTGCTCCGTGTGGCACCAGCTCAACACCTGCCTCTCCCGCCTGGGCACCCCAGAGGCCCTCCTGGGGCCCCGCATCTTCCTCTCCTGCCCCGTGGTCCCCGAGCACACGCAGGCCATCGTCAAGTAGGTCATCCGCAGCGATGCGCAACAATGTTGTTGTTGGCAGTTATTATTACTCCCATCTTATATATTTTTTTTTAACAAAACATTAGCAAGGTACAAACATGAATGCTTACCAATGTTCAGCCTATTACCTTAATAGCTGTGTATGTAAAGGGATGTATTTTGTGTGTAAAAGTGTGTTGAATAAACCAATACAGTGTGTAAATGTGTGAAAAGTGTTATGGATAGGCTTTGAATGCATACTTGACGTTGTGTGTGCGTGCGTGCGTGTGTCAACATGGTGGCCAACATGGCGTCTGTGCCATGTCAGGCCTAGTGAGAGCTCTACCACCGCACCCCTTGTAATTGCCCTCGTTAATGCAACAGTTACAAAAATGCTCCGGAAAGTGGTTTGGACAATGTGTCTACTGTGTGCTCTAACCCAGATGGCTGGCTCGCCTGTGGAATGCGGTGGTGGTCCCCCGCGTGGAGGACGCTGTGGTGTCCAGGGTGACGGCCAAGAGGGCCCCGGCCCAGCGCCGCTCCCCCAGCAACAGCAGGAGCCTGAGCCCCGGCCAGCGGGCCGTGCTGAGAGCCGCCCTCAGCATCCTCCTCAACAAGGCCGTCCTGCAGAGCTGCCCCCTGCCCCGCACAGGTGAAGCCACCTCCCCACTCCTCCCTACATCTCTCCAAACCTCCCTGCACCTCCCCACACCTCCCTGCACCTCCCCACACCTCCCCGCTCCTCCCTACATCTCTCCGCACCTCCCTCCACCTTCCTACACCTCCCCACACCTCCCCTGCACCTCCTCACACCTCCCCACTCCTCCCTGCTCCTCCCTACATCTCTCCAAACCTTCCTACACCTCCCCACACCTCCCTACACCTCTCCGCACCTCCCTACACCTCCCCACACCTCCCCTGCACCTCCCCACACCTCCACACACTCCTCATCCCTCAGCACCACTCCTGAAAAAACCCTAATGTCTAATAATGATGACGGTGCAACTCTTCGAGCAATATTGCCAAGCAATGACTTAATTGGCTCCTAATTGTCAGAAGGGGTTATCACAAAGACGTTCATTATGCTGATGTAAGCTCTCCTGATAAAAAAAACACATCAGCCCAAACAGCCCGAACCACATCTGTTAGTAACGTTGCCTAGCAACAATGCTCAGAAAGTTGCCCAGTGCATCATTATCTTCAGTGCTCTTTTGTGTGGATGGAGGACCCTGAAGAAGTTTGTGCTTTTATATAGTTTTGAATAATTTCCCAAAATAACACAAACTTAAAAACTGCAAAGCTTGGTGGTTTTGCATCAGTTAAGTGGCCCATCTCTGGAGATGGTAACCAGTGTAGATAAGTACATGCTTTCAGATTCAGTCTGCTGTTATTTAATGGCCAGTATAAAACACACAAAGGTTATTATACCATACACTTCTCGATACGATTTAATACAATATCGATATTTTTATATATATATTTTTATGTATGTATTTATTTTATTTCTTAATATCAATGCAAGTTTTGCTTAGTTATGAAATGACTAAGGGGAGAATGACCCTCTACTCGCACATTCTTAGCCAGCCAATGTTTATATATAGAAATAATGACACCAGCCATCAGAATGTGGACAGGTCAGTTCAAGAAACAGATGTCTTTGTACCACATTCCCTTCTGTTGACAAGTGCAAGGAGTGTAGGGGAACCAACACTACCATCTGAGGTTGCCCTTTTGACTGGATTGCCTCTTGACTGTTGTCTGTGCTGTCCTAATGCCTGTCACTCTTGCTGCTCTTGTTTTGCATCCTAACAGAGATTGACAGACACCTTCCGGAATTCCAAGGCGGAACATTCCCGCTGTCGGCGATCGGCATCTCCTGTAAGAAAGGCGGGAGGAAGGGGCGGGACAGCGGGCAGTGGAGGCGGGCCAATACCAGCCCACGCAAGAAGGGAAGCCCCGGCACTGGATGGAGCTCCGGCGGGTCCCTACGCGAAGGTGGGAAGGCGGCTGTGTTCACCATAGGGGCCTGTTTGAAATGACTGGCTGGCTTGAAGGAATGCATTCTGGACCTAAAATGGCGCAGTGCGTGGAGCACCCGTGCCATGAATGGGCAGGTGCCCATGGGGAACCAGGTTCAAATCTGGCCTGCGTCGTTTCCTGGCCCTACCCCATCTCTCTCTCCCACTCGTTTCCTGTCCTGCTCTTCACTGCCCTATTACAATAAAGGCAAAAAGCCCCAAAAATATACGAATGTCACCGTAAAAAACGAATGTCACCGTACCACACACTATACACACCTGCCGCTCAACCAGCCATTCATTTCAAACAAGCCCGTATTCAGAGGCCTGTTTACAACTACAGTGACTACAACTACAATGATAACTATAACTATGTCTTCCCAAAGGGGCAATTTGCAGAGGAAAGTATGACACACCTGTAATTATTATAAATGCTTAAAAATCAAATTATGTCATTTTAGTTTTGGGAGAATCCAAGTTGAAAAAACAAAAACTTCACTTAATTTTTTACTGACTTATCTGTGTTTGTGTGTCTTAGTATCAATGCTTTCTTATTCATAACATTTTGGCAGAGTTCAGGTTTATTTATTTATGGCATTGAGAGGGTGTTTTTTTCTCTCCTCTTCTGGAAAGGTTCTCTCTCCAGCTCAGAGGTCCACCTCATGTCCCACATCAGCTCCTCCAGGTCAGTCTGAATGTCCTCATGTGTCCTCATCCTATACGCCACACTTTTTTTTTCTGTTAGTGGACAGACCTAAATCATGTTTCAAATCATGATGTGGCAAGTTGTTCTGTGCTGGAGAGAGCATGTGTTGATTCTCAGAAATAAATGTAAAGAAAGCGTTTCCATTTCTAGCAAAGTCTAGCAAGGACTCTTTAGCATATTGCACATCTTATCTACTTCCTTGAAATGGTAATGAAAAAGGAAACTAAAGTAGTTTTGAACATGAAAGTGTGTGTAATGCAAAGCCTTGACCAGCAGGTGGAAATGTAGTCCCAGCTAAGCTCCATTGCCATGCAGCAAGGATTGTTTGCTGGTCTGTGTCTATATAGTATCAATAGATAGCAATGAGTGTGTGGTATGTTTTATTACTGTTAATGTTTTTATTGTTTCTTATCTGTGTGTGTTTATTTTTTTCATTAGTGACACTGCGGGTCTGTCTCTGTGCTCTGATGATGAGACAGACCTTCTAAGGGAACTTCAGACCATGTGCTCCAGCAAATCTGAGCCAGACATCAGCAAGGTACTGTACACCCATAAACAGTCAATCCTGGGTTCAGAAAGTAAAAACCCTGTCATGTCATGTTTTCCTTCTAACACAGGTGACTTTGGTGATGTCCCAGTGTCCATTACCTCGAGCTGTGTGGGAAAGAGTAAAACAGGGCGTAAAAGTGTGATGGAAATGTCTACTCTTATTCACAGCTGAACACGCCAACAGATTTTGATTTAATTAATAGTAGCTGATAGACAGATTCTAAGTGCTGTTTTAAGACTTTTGTGGCATTTTGGAATGGGTGTTAGAACATGAACCTCACACTCTCTCTCTCTTTCTCTCTCTCTCTCTGCCACCCCACCGCCCCCCCTCTGTTTTCCAGATTGCACACTCCAAAGACGACTTCATCGTGTTTCCTGGCTCGTCACACGGACAGACCAGGCTGAACAACAACAACAATAACAACCGCAGTGAGCTGGCAGTCCAGGCCCGAGCCCCCACCGCCACCAGCAAAGAGTCGCCCATGGCCCGGCCCTCAGGGCTGCACACGGTACCACACCACAGCCCCAGCCCCAGCCCCAGCCCCAGCACCAGCACCACACACTCATATACACTCAGTCTTCAGTCTGTGTGTGTAGCTAGTTTCATTTCTTCTCCTGGGTATAGTTTCCATGATTGTGGTACCGTTAGCTCTACCAACTGGTACCATGTTAGGGAACCAGGCAGAGATGGGCAATTCCAGCTTCAAAGGCTTAAGTCCAGCCATGCAGTTGTTCTACCTGAACATATAACACGGGCAATTTCACTAAATAGCTTACCTACATGGGTCAAGGTTTGTGCTAATCAGCTAGTTTTGTGAATGGTTAAAACATGTGTGGTGTGGCCAGGTTACCCATCTCTGGAACCAGGGCATTTATTACCTGGGATGTACGTATTCACATGTATAGCACCCAATATAGTATTCCTGGTCAGATGTATAGTACCCAATATAGTATTCCTGGTCCTAAAGGGTGTTTTGCAGTCAGAAATATTTAGCCATAACTCTTAACAGCTTTAAAGGCGTTTATTTATGTGTGGTCTTCAGTGACAGTAAGCACTCAGGCGTGACCTCCTTCTGAGTATGAGATGTGAGGGTTTGCTGACAAAACAAGGCACCTCTGGAGGCCTCTAACTGGGTCATTCCTTGCTGTTTCTATTTTGTTACAGACCGACAGCCGTCTGTCCAAGAGCACGTCCACTCCAGCCAAGGCCAGCACCTCAACCCAGGCGGTGACCGCCACGGCGACCGTGACCCCCCTCACCCCTCAGGGGGAGAGGCGGGCCACGCGCCCCAAATCGCAGCTCCCTGTGCCCAGCAGCAGGGGGCCTCAGCGAGCTGCTAGCACTCCTAGCACCCCCCGAGCAGTCAGCAGCAGCAGCAGCAGTGTGTCCTCCCACCCCCACCACGGCCAGAGCGCCGCCAGCCCCCGACCCCCCAGCAAAGCCCACGCGAGCAGCAGAGCAAGGCAGGCCCTGCCCACCACCACCAACCACCCCCACCCCCCAGCCCCCAACAACAACAACAATAACAACAACTCCCTCAGCCAATCATCACACGAGGAGATATGGATCCTGCACCCAAATTTGCATGAAAACTACAACAACCAGGGGTAGACACCTCAACTCTCCCCCCCTGCCCACCCCCAGACCCTGAAACAAAAAAATGCCCCCGAAATAGTGATATCCCTCCATGTTGTGAAGTTAGTTTTCTGACAGCCTTTTAGTATTTGTACTTGTTATCAGTACTTGTTACACTATATTACATTGTGTACTTGGGGACCATAGTTTTATTATATTATACTATTGAAGTATTGAGTTATTGGTGGAAGATAAGACGATAACAACAAGAGCAAATAAGCAGGGACATGTCTAACAAAAGAAATGCTTGAACAGCGTTTTGCCTTTGGGCAAAAAATTGTTTTGGATCAAAGCAAAGAGAAGCATTTTTTTTGCTGTTAAGTATTTTCAAATATTAAAAGTGTTTTATGTTTCAATAGTTGCAAGATTGGTTTAAGTACTGTTGACATTAATCAGGGTTTTACCAAATATGTGTAAATAAGAATTAGGAACTTTAAATGGTATATAGATTAGTGTATGTGGTATTATGCTTGTACAGTATAATTGAAAAGGCAAAAAAACAGGACAAAAAATATTGTACATGTTTGTAATATGAAAATTTGGTTCTTAACTTTTTCACTTGTTTCAAAGTGAATGGAATGTGGCAATAAGTAACATAATTGCAAACACAGGACATTTTTTTGTTTTGACTGTAAGCCATAAATATATTTTATCTGTTCTCACCTAAGCCACTGCTGGCTCAAGGTGATCATGTGTGAAGCTCCACTCCAAGTCAACACAGCAAGCTTTTGTTTTCTTTTGTGTTTCTTTTACTGACCTTAATTTTTCCACTCGCCCTTTTCTTTTGTTACCTTTTTCCTGACACTTTTAAAAACAACCAGTATTTCTCTCAGTTGCCATTGTTTATATGTACAGAAGAGATTTTAGTCAACCTTTGGTGTTGAACTGTATGATAGCTGTCTGATGACGTTTCAGAAACATGCCCTGCTTCCTTCAAGCACAACAATTAAAAACTGCACTGTTACTCCCAACAATACAATTGTGTCTGTTTCTTTGTAACACAGCCCCATCACAGGAAACATGTCTCTTTTAAAATCACTTTAATGGAAAACAATTTGATTGCAGAAATCATTTCCTCAGGAAAAAATACATATATTATACAATTTTGACAATGTCTTCCTATGAATACACTCTTTTTCCCATAGATTAGCTAACATGACCAGTTTGGTCATGTGTTGTGACATATTCAATTCTTCAACATCATTCACCAGTTTTACATTCTGCAAAACCCATGGCACATTTGTACATTTCCACATTTCCAACAGTGACCATCATTTTTCATATTTAATCTCTTGTGTTTATAAAAAGGTCATAAGACAGATTCATTAAAATATTCAAAAGGACTATGTTGATTTGTTAAGACTATGAGCCAGAATGACAATCCATCTAATGTGCTTCAAATAGACTGTCTTAACCTGTTATGATTTAGAACTGTGTGGAAAATGTCTCAATCCCCCAATTTTGATGCAGTATTTGGTGCATAGTTTTTGAATGAACCTGCAGATAAACACACTGCAGAAGTCACATTGTACTGCCAACACGCTTAGGATGCCACTGGGTTATGTGTCTCTTCAGATTACAGGCCTTAAATGATTTGAGGAGTTGGAGAAAGGCCAAGGAGGTATTTAAATCTCTATTACTGTGGACAGACACTCTTACTGGCATCAACCTGAGACTATACTGGATTACACACTCACTGTGAATATGAAAAATACACATTGAACATTGCTAATGCATAGCATACCAGTCCACATATCTGGAGTCAAGTCTACCAGTATTTGGAGCTTGATGGATGTTCCTGTGTATATGAGATAAATGCCCATGTTCTTTCTTTACAAAATGCCACCATTTTACCTGTCAATACAATGAGCTACCCCCTTTTTTAAATCAAAAAAAGCATTTCGATGAACACAAGCAGCTGAGACATATTACACTTAATTTACAAAGTAAAAAAATAACCTTGACACAATCACATTGCGAGGCTTCAGTCAAGGTACAATACAGTACACTAACCAAAATCGTCCATAAAGTGTCTGGTTTGGAGAGGCTATACAGAGAATAGTATATAGCTACTTGATATGACACCAAAGGTGCAGGAGGGTAAAATTATTTTTTTTTACTGTAAAAAGTATTTAAGTACCTTATGTTTTTTTTTGCATAGACCTCATAAGAAGAGCTAAGGCAGATGACTTGATGTCCTTGTTAATTAATAACATTTTAAAAAGCCTTCCATCCCTGCTGTCTATGGACAGACAACTCTCACACAAATACAAGATTGTTCTTAGACACATGACACCAGAGCAGTACCTATAAGACTCCATTGAGATATGGATGAAGAATTGAGCTGGGCTTTTCTCGTCTCTACCTAATCCAGAAGCTCTACTAAGTCTCTGAAGGGGAGGCAGCAGGCCAGGTGTAAGAAGTGGGCCTGATTCAAATAGTCCCACATCCATCCATCCATCCACCCATCCATCCATCCATCTACCTATCCATCCATCCATCATTCTTCCTTCATTCATCCAACCATCCACCCGTCTATTCATCCTCTCTCCATTTCTGCCTCCCTCAGTGGCACTTGGTGGGCCAGGGGGCTCATAATCGAGTGTCCTGGATCTCGTCCTCAGCCTCCTCCTCCAGGGTGAGGGCCACGGCGCTGATCTTGGGCTGGGGCACCCGCATGCTGGAGTTGCGTCTGGGGAAGAGTTTGAGTCGCTCGGCCGGGCTCATGGCCTGCTTCAGGTGACTCGTTTCGTTCAGCAGCTTCTGGATGGAGTCAAAGGTCTTCCCCGTGCTCTGGTCCAGCAACTAGAAGGGCCGACAGAAAGGAAGAATACTGCTGAGCAAATGTCATGATAAGAGATTTGTTTCTTTGACTCACACTAACAGAAGTATTTTGTCATTGAAGTAGAGCATGACAGTTCTTTGACCAAGTGTTGTGATAAAACAACAATGAGATTTCCAATAGAACACTTTCACAATAGAAAACATTCTCCAACCCCTAAGGTCAATCATCTTGCAAATGTAATTTTTTTGCTCCATTTATATAACTCCAGGAGCATTGGCAAAAAATCAATCAGGAGCAAATTATGTAATGCTAATCATTTATCTGATTGAAGATGAGGTCTGAATAGTTAAGGAGTACCCACACAGCACAACAGAATATATTACATTCTCAGTTGTCATAGGATGTTTCATAAAACACCCCAGGTCATGACTGAAGAATTGCATTCTTATTGCTAAATGAAATCTAATGCAGGAAAAATACAGGCCAAGAGCACTTAAGCAAAGACAAAGGTGAGAGAGAGATAATTTAATAACTTTGCAAAATCATTTTTGTAATTTAATAAGTAAAGCTTTCATGCAGGCAGGAGATGCTTCCTCGCGTGATGCTCAGCTTTCCACTTGGCTAAATAAATTTTGGGCCAAAGTGTTCAATATTTTTCTGTTATGTGTAAGCACTGGGTCTTTTTCTTCCTGATGCACAGTCATACCTGGTTAACATCCTCAAAACAAACATGGAGATGGTGGAGGCTACAAGCAGGTCATGTGATGCCATCTAAGCAAGCTATGAGACGCACGCCAATCAAATGTTACCCATGAATTTATAAAAACACTGGATCACATCAAACAGGTCTTAAATTTTATCCAGGAAAGAAACTGTTAAAAGTCGAAAGTCAGAAGTGGACAGTACCAGGAAGTATGTCGTGAAAGAAAGGGCAGGTCTGTTTTGAAGGAACCACAGCCGAAATGTCAGTGAAACTAAGGGACTCACATGTTTTGTGTATGTCACCCACAGCCATACGGGCAAGCGGGAAAGAGATGGAGGGAAAAGAGCAGGGCAGGACAGGACACTCACCAAGAACGACTGGCACTCCAGAAGTGTCTCCATCCTGTGTTCGGACATGAGGATGGTGCAGGTGGAGAAGGAGTCCCTCAGCGTACTCTTCAGGGCCTTTATGGTGCTGGGGAGCAGGCAGTTAGAAATCATCAATCTCCGTATACATGTTCAAACAAACACAACTCAGTAATGCTCATCATCATCTCCAATGTTAATTCAGATGCACAGCCAAAGTTCTCATGTTCTCCCAAACATACAAGACTCACTCTGCAGTTTACATTCTGCCTTGCTCTCTGGTCACACGGTCATTTTAAAGTGGAGGAGGCTGACTAGCCAAAGCTAACCCACTAAGGCCTGCCAAGCTGTTCCCATCAGGGTTTAGTCCAGTAGCTCTATACCAGTAGGAGCACTGCTAAACAATTTGAGCCTTGTAAAATAAAGTGATGGCTGTCATATTCTATGGTGCTCCCCATCAATATAGGGCCATTACAATCACCCTAAGTCTCCCCTGCCTTACAGTGCCCCATCTGCCTGCCTCTCCCAAGGATGAACTGGGATTAAAAAAAAAAAGACCCTGTACCTGCTCCTTTTAGGCCCACAACAACCCATATTTAGCTGACCACTTACAAACTTATTCTGACAATATATACTAAGACTATCTAAGACTATCTATATAAAGACACATGCCATACGAACACTGTATCCTTCCAGACATGGTATTCACAGGGAGTAACACCTCCAAAACCAGTGATAATGATGAAGTTCTTATAAATATCGCTTCACCAGATTTTTTCACTTATGTACCACAAAGGCCAGAGGCACCCGTCAATTAGGATTGCCGTTCTGAACTGAAACATAATTCACAGATGCCCAGTCCACCCCTGGAACTCTCCCCCATCCCTGCCATCTCCCCATCACTCACATGGGGTCCAGATGGGCGCTGGGCTCGTCCAGCAGCAGGATGCGGGACCTCCTCAGTATGGAGCGGGCCAGACACATCAGCTGCTTGTGGCCGTGGCTCAGCACATGACCGCCGTACTCCAGCTGGAAGTCCAGCTTGTCGGGGAACTGCTCGATCACAGACTTCAGGCCAACCTGCACGCACAGCGGGGGCACAACAGCAACAACAACACCACTGTCAGGATTAAGAAGTTTGACTGGACTGGAGACTGCGCTGGTCCTTCAGTCTGTCTTGAGTACAGTTAACAGTGGTTAATTTTTACAAGACAGCATAGGCAATCAATATCTGTAGGAAACCTAACTTTGGGGAAGAAACGTCATAGCATTAACGGTTGAGAAGATGATCAAGACTAAAGAGTGTGTATTATAATCCACTAATCTGAATATTATAATATGACGGGACTTTTACTTTCTAAAAACTTTTTTCTCACTTCTGAATATCAATATCAACTAAATATAAGTAATGGACTTTGATAGATCTCGCACAGTTCCTAAGGGTACCAGGGCAGGGACACAGCCTGGTCATTGAGGGTGCATGGCAGGAAAGAGTCTGGTACTGCACATGCTGCCTAGCTTCTATGGCATAAGCTCAAGTGCCTTTATCACTTACAAGCCTAAACTATTACCAGGACCAGATCCAGCTCATAGTAAAAGGGTGGGCCAGAAGGAGTTTTTGGTGGGCCATGGGGGCCATACATATATATATAGGAAAGGTTTGTGATTGGGTAGGCCTGGTCCCCCAATAGAGCCAGGCCCTCAACTACTGCTGTAGTTGGAGTGGGGTTGCGGTCCAGCAGCAAAACCCACCTCCTCAGTGACCTTCCATAACTCCTCGTCGCTGTGCCGCCCATACGGGTCCAGATTCATTCGGAAACTTCCAGTGAAGATAAACACTTTCTGTCAGGGAGACAAAAAATGCTGATTGAATGACTGCACCAGATGAAGTGGACAATTCAGGACAGCCGAAATACAGCAAAGCACCACATATTGTTGGCATTTGTAATTTAATGCCCATAGGAGTTCACATGGTCATTTGTACAAATAACATTATGAAAATATAGCTGCAAACAGCAATGAGGGGGCCAAGCATGTGCCCGTAGCGTTATCATGGGAATTCTTCTCTTGTACCATCTGAATCACGTTTCCATTGCATGATTCATGTTTGGCTAGTATATGTCAAAGCCTTGCTCAGAAAAAAATCTAATATGGCGGGTTGCCATGATAAATTTGCATGTTTTTGTCTTGAGACCCTTTGCTCAAGATGAACTTCAATAAAAGCACATTAGAAATTATTATTTTCCTATAACAGTGCCCACTAAAGGCCAAAGGCCAATTGGCTGTGACACGTGAGCCCTTTTACTAATCAAATAGCCAGTGTGGTTCCTTTTTGAGGCTTGGCCTGAAGATTATATGTGCCAATTTTTGAGAAAAGTGGACATAATGCGCAGCTTAGCTGCTTGGCCCCCAAAAATATGATTATGTCATCATTATTCGTACCTGCGGGATGACACCAAAAGCTCTCCTCCAGACCTTCAGCGGCATGTTGTTCCAGGAAACGTCGTCAATAAGTACCTCACCATCAGTGTGGGCCAGGCGCAGGAGGCCGTTAAAGAGGGTGCTCTTTCCTGACCCCGTCCTTCCCAGGAGACCCATCTGAGAGGGAATTCATACGCAAGCGCGTGCCCACACACACATGCACACACAATTAAAAAACACACACACATCTCATCCATGTAACATTTCTGCACAACTCTGTGCAAATATCCTCTGCCACCATTCATCACTGCCAAATCCGTTTCCTTTAGCTCTCTCTGCCAAGTCCTCCTTCATAATAAACCTGTGACCCACTGACTACATTTTGCTGAGTAAATGACTATGTACAGTATACAAAAACACAATGTCATTTATTAATTTCCGAAAACAGGAATACTTCTGCTTCTCTCTCTCTCTCTCTCTCTCTCTCTCTGAGAGTGTGCAGAAAATGTTAAAAAGTAAACTGGCATAACACTGACATACAGCAAACCAGAATGACATCACAGAAAGGATAACATTTTAAATTAAGGTAATGTAACATTACGTTTTGTTGACCACCATTATTTCCTCTGTATTACAGGGGACGGGCTGAGAAAGGCAGAAAGAGGGAGAGAAGGCTTTTTTTCCCTCTCTCTGTCGGCCTGTGCTCAGTGATGCTTCATCCATTAGCCTGAAGTGCTAATAGGGGCTAATGGCCTTATGAGCGAATACACTTGCGGTTAGCTGTGGAGCGCTAGTCCCGCATGGGTTCATTACAGCGTGGGGAAATTACGCTAGCTCCTTAATGGCGGGCCCTGAAGGAAATCTTTAAGCATCTCTCGCTCTGTCTCTCAGTGCGTCACATCGATCGCACACGCGGAATGGCTGCTCAGAGTAGCCACTTAATGACCTATTCATTTACCTCTCTGTAAGCGCAACAGCATTTCACAGCACTTGATACGAGCACACACCACAGAATGGAGCCTACCAGATGAGTGTAAACAAAGCGATGCTAGTGAGGGAGCATGACCAATAATAAATAATGAACCTTGTTCAAATCCAAACCAAGTATGTGAGTCACTGTGAGCACAATAATACACCATTCGCTTATTACCTGGCAATGTAACATACTACTATTAGTCCTTCATCCACATCCACATTTTTTCAACTACTTATACCATTATACCATGTACAAATGTGTAAGTGTAAAAAGAAGGCTATAGTACAATGGGTACTCTCCCATAGAGTAGATGCAGGGTGTACTTTAACATATTTGTTTGGAGATCTCTCGGCATACCCTTTGTCCACCCTCCACAGAGAAGGAGAGGTCTTTGATGATGGTCTGGCCTGCCTCTGTGTACTTCACGGAGAGCTTCTGCACGTCCAGCTGCCCGCGGTGGGGCCAGGCGTTGTAGGACATGGCGTCCACGTTCTCGATGACCAGGCCTGGGCCTCTGTTCTTGCTGCCTTTGAAGGACCCCAAACCGTCTGTTTTAGGCTCCTCCGAAGGCAGGTCGATGAACTTGAAGACTCGGTCCACGGAACGCATCTGGTGTGTGTGTGTGTGTATATGTGTGTACGTGTGTGTGTATGTATGTGTGTACGTGTGTGTGTGTGTTTGTGATGGGGGAGTTAGGCAGTGGATGGGAAAAAAGAGGTTATGAGGTCATTAGTTGCATTCAGGCTCTCAGTAATTTGTTTGGTCTAACAAATGGTGCCTGACTTTGGCGGGCAGATTAGAGGTAAATGAGCTCCTGTGTGTGTGTGTGTGTGTGTGTGTGTGTGTGTGTGTGTGTGTGTGTGTGTGTGTGTGTGTGGGTGTGTGTGTGTGTAAGTGTGTGTGTGTGGCACATTTGACAATAGTTATGTAAGTGAGTTTGCTCACAGCACACAGAGATTGTCATGATTTATAGCTCAGATAAATAACATTGTTGCCTTTATTGTTGCTCTGTCTTAGCTTTACAAGCCTCCCAGCATGTGTTTTAATAGTCAGTTAAGTGAGTTAGCCTTGGTCTCCATCCTCCTCTCTCTGGAGCTATTCTCCTCCAGAGGTCAAAGCGACCAACGTGTCCCGAGCCCCGATAAGCTCCGTCAGACACCAGTCAGCCATAAAACAGTGTGGGAAGTTACATCATATAGCACGCTGAGCTGATCAGAGCAGGCTACCTATGCCAGCCTCCCATGGTACAGCACAACTTCTGCATTTCATTAAGTGATTCCCACTTAGTAGCCAGCCACACACATACACAAGTCACACAGCTGTGCTACTCCATCCTAAGTCAGGCTGAACAATGACACTTACCTACAAAAACCCCATCATATTTATGGAATAACTTTTAAATTTTGAACTTTCTTCTCTCAAATTTCTTAAGAAGTTAGCATTTTTAATTGCTGTTTTCAATTTCAATTGCTCAACTAATGGTGAGTGTTTGTGTGTGTGTGTGTGTAAGCACGTGTCTGTGCATATGCACATGTGTGTATTTTGTGGGTTAAATGTTATGTGCAACGGTGCACAGTACGTACCATTCCATCCACAGCAATGCTGGTGACTACACACCACTGGAAGGTGCTATTGATAAGCATGGCCATGACCACAATGATCCCCACATCACCCACATGAGGGTCCTCTGACAAATCACACACACACACACACACACACACACACACACACACACACACACACACACACACACACACACACACACACACACACACACACACAAAAGCATTTATACAAGACAATATAGAGTGGTTAGTAATATGTTATGTCTAAAACATCAAAACCATGATTTGAAGAATTACTTTGAGTAATCACAAGTACATGCATATGGACCAGAATGTACAGGCAGGTAGGTGGACAGGTAGGCAGGTAGGTAGGCAGGTAGGTAACCACCAGCCTATTTATGAATTGTTCTGCTACATATTACGTTTGCTCTGTAAAATATACAATGATATATACAACATAAAACAGTATTGCGTGTTATTCATATTGTAGGTGAATACACAGTATAATATGAGTCTTATCGCAGCCATATTCCTGACCTTCAGCAATACACAGCAGGGTCACTATCATAGCCTTTAGCAGCCTTTAAACAGCTAGAACATTTCTAGTTAGCTAAACTCCACACACCAGTGGAACACCACCCATGGAGAGAGAGAGAGACCCTTACTGGTGGTTCCAACGGCAATCCAGGCAGCCAGGGTGAAGAAGAGGGTGAAGATGACGTCCGCCCTGAAGAGGAACCAGCGCAGGGTGGAGAGGTAGAGGAACCAGGTGGCTGTGTGCGTGTTCAGCGCCTTCTGGAACTGGCCCTCGAAGTAGGCCTGGCGGCCGAACGCCCGAATCGTCCACAGGCCCTTCATGGATATGATCAGATGAGAGAAGATAGGGCTACGGGCTGTGAGGGGATAAGTGGAAACAGAAGGAAGAGAGAGAGAGGGGGAGAAAGAGAGAAATATAGAGAGAGAGATAGACAGAGAGAATGAAAGGGAGAGAGTGAAACAGAAAAATAGAGAGAGTGAGGGAGAGAGCGAATAAACATCTGATAAATTCAATAAATACAATTCTTTCTTCTTTAAGGTCAATTTCAACGCCAGTGTAATTATTTGATCCCTTGTTAACCTATCAATTACATTTTGAAAAGGTTCAGTGAGAGAGAGAACACTAAATCAACACTGAATCAACTGTTCAGAGAATGCCAATAATATCAGACATACTGTACTGCACTCATCAAAGACCAAAGACAACAAACCACATAACTAACTGAAAAAAGGCTACTGAAAGCAGTAGTGTGTAGGACCGACATGTATGGTAGTAACAATATATTACAAACTCAAATTAATGCAGTATATAGGTGGGAAAAGTGGGAAAGATCTGGCAAAACAGAGAGATGGGGTAGATGGTTCTGTGTCTGCCTCTCCCTGATCTCCCTCTATGAATTTCCTCTATTTATTACTATTATTTTTGTTCTTGTTATTATTTCTCAACAGCCACAGGTTCATGCTGTGAGGGGGGGGGTGAGGAAAAGGATGAAAGGAGAGGAGGAAGGAAGGAATGAAGCTGATGCCCTTTCACTCTCCGGTAGCTCATAAAAAGACTCTGGAGTCATCTGTTTTTTTGGGCCACGCTATGGATTGACCCAACTGCGGATCACCATGTTACAATTCCTCGCATTCCATCGCAGTGTTGGGGAGCGTCAGTGTCTGTCCACCCCACCCCCCACCCCAACACACAACAGCCAGTCATACTTCCTTCAGATCAGATTCCAAATGTATTTGCTGTGCCTTCAACATCACCGCACCACACCCCAACACATCCCACCCCACCCCAACCCCCCCACCTCTCTTCACCACGATCCCACCCACTCAGCCCTCATCCGAGCCCTGTACCCTTCAACCCTTGACTTCGCGCTAGCGAACTGGGCCATTGAGAGAATGATGCCAGGATGGCGGGCGAGGAAATCCCTAGCCGGCCATCCAAACGTATCTCTCTCTCTTTCTCTCTCTCTCTCTCTCTCCCTCTCTGGCCATCTCTCTGTTTCCAGTCCCCAGCCCAGGTCCCTCACTGTTTGCTCAGTGGTGGAAAACTGCTCGTGGCTTTTGCACCACAGGGCCCATGTCCTGCCAACAGCCAACAGCCCCACATGCTGACAGGGGGTTGGAGGGGAGAGAGAGAAAGGCAGAGCCGCAAAGCTTCCTCCTGCCCTCTGGGTCCTGACTGGACCCACGGCTATGGCCCTCATGGGGGGCATAGGGTTAGACAGCCAGACAGACAGTGTGTACATAAGCAAAATAAGAAGTGGGACGAAAAGAGATACTAAGTTGGAGAGACATAAAAAAGAGAGATAGTAAGGGGACTGAATGACCCACCAATTGCCAAAGGCAGATTCTGTGTTGCAGAGAGACCAAGAGAGCTAGAAAGGAGTGGGGTGAAATTAAAAGAAATTCTTAGATGGTGAGACAAAGAAAGAGAGATAGAAAGAGTAGTGAAAGAAAAAACAATGGAATGGCGAGAGAGATAAGATAGAGAAAGAGGAATGAAAGAGAGGCCAGTGGAACAAAATCATTTTGATAGTTGGAGAGAGACCAACACAGATAGAAAGAAAAAGAAGTAGGGTGACATTCTTAGATGGCACCAAAAGCGAGATAGAGAGATAGAAGATAAAAGAGTGGCCAGTGGAATGGAGAGAGAGATTCCTAGATGGAGAGAGGGAGGGAAAGAGAGAGTGGAGCGACAGAGACGGCAGGAGGTCTTCCCTCTGCCCCGTTCGTCCTCTCTGCCCAGCCCAGGCCACTTCCTCAGTGATCAACAACCTCCCCTACTCTGCCTGACTCATCCATCCTCCCCTCCGCCTGTTTCTGCCACGCTCAGAACATTCAACCATCAACATCTCTCTCTCTCTCCTCTCTCTCTATATATTTCTCTCTCTCTCTGCCTCTCTCTCTGCCTCTCTCTAGCTCTCTCGCTCTTATTCCTGTATGTGTGTGTTCCCCTGTCCCTGGCACTGTGCCACACAGAGCGCATATGAGAGAGTAAAGGGAGATGAAGCGGAAGAGGAAGAGCGTATTCATAGGGGAATGAAGCGTCAGACAGAGTGAAAGAGATATATTGGTGTTAAAGTGGGTAGACCGACTTTACTTGCCTTCTATGTGACCCCCCTTCCAATGTCACATCGCAAGCACGCAGAAAGCTTGACACGCACACACACACACACATACACACACACAGACATGTGTGCTAGCACAAGTGCTTGGGTGTTAACAGTTTTTGTTCCTGCCAACCCACATGGGATTTTCATACGCTCATAAATACATGCAAGGGAATTACAGGATGCTAGCTTGAGTTGAGTTTAGCAGCCTCTAGATGTAGCCTAGGAACTTCACATGGCCTCTGTTGCTATGGCCACGGAATGTTGGCTCACCTTCTGTCTCCAGCTGTTTCAACTGCTGGCCTGTGCGCAGGAAGTACTTCCTCATGAGCATGAAGATGATGGCCAATGGCGTCGCTGCAAGGTAAATATACGGCCGCAGGATGGTCACAACCAGCAGGCATCCAACCACAATCAGGAAGAGCTGGAGAGAGGCCAAGAACATCAAACCATTAGTGGATTCTTGGCATCTTCCTATCTCATCATAGCTTTTAAGATCTTCAAAATATATCACAAACAATCAAAGGCAGAAAGCCAGCACAGAAAAAGCTTTACAGGCTTTACAAAAAGCTTTTGCTGTAGCTCTGTTTGTCATTTGTACGATACTTCATGGTACACCTCATTGAGCTTCTTAAAGTGCTGGCATATTTCTTGACAGTCCCATAGGAGATGAAAAGAGAGAGATCGGCAAAGGTAAACATCACTTCACTCTACCTGGATGAGGTCAAACATCAGTAGAGGAAGCATGTCGTCAATGGTGGCCATGTCTTTGGTGAAGCGGTTCATGATGCGACCTATAAAAACAGTATGGTGGGGGCACACAGAACACAGAACCTACATCAATAGCGGAATGTAACATGCTGCATTGGTTTGGAGCTCTGAAGAAGAACGGGGCTAGAGCTACAGACATCCAAGAGGAAAATTTGGCTTGGAGTAAAACTTGCTTTGACTTCAACAGCTGTTTGTCTAGGAGTACTGTAATGGTTGTTTTTTCTTATTTGAAAGGGTAGCTTGAGAAGTGACCTGGGCCCTGGTTGAAATTATCCTAGCTGATGGTCCAAGGAGCATGAAGCTCTATGTACCCCTTTAGCCTCAGCCTGAAGACTAACAGCACAGACACGACAGCTGCTCTGACATCAACAGCTGCGTATCTAAGATGAACTCAGTGGGAAAGATTGCTAATGAGTTTGTTTTGTCTCTGTTCCTTTGAAAGTCAACTCAATGTTACTCAACGTTAATGTGATCATAACTAGTAGTCCAAAAAAGAGACCCGTGACCCCACTCCCACCGCCAGCCCCACCTGTCTTCATGGTGTTGAGCACAGCCATGGGCGCACGCAGCACGGCAGCCAGCATCTTCTCGTGGAGCTTCATGGAGATGGTGATCATGGTGTGGACCAGCGGCAGGCCCCGGAAGAAGCCCAGCGCCAACACGCTCTCAGACGTGGCCACATAGATGTACATGATGTAGTAGATGCTGGTGGGCGTGACAATGACCGGGAAGAACTGCTGTGGCTGGGTCATATTGGGATAGTGTGTGGCATTGTAGTTGAACCAGTGGTGCTCCTCCCTCCAGACCTTACTGACAAACAGGCCAGAGTGAGACATGGATCAGTTGGAGATCACAGAGTCACCCAGATACCACTGAAATGTACATATCATAATACACAGTATGTCACAGAAGTGAGCACACCCCTAACATTTTTGTACTCTTTTTATTATATCTTTCCATGGGAGAAGTCTAAAGATATAACACTTTTCTACAACGTAAAGTAGGCAGTGTACAGCTTATATAACAAATTTGCTGTTCCCTCAAAATAATTCAACACACAACCATTAATGTCTAAACCACTGGCAACAAAAGTGAGTACACCCCTAAGTGAAAATGTCCAAATTGTGCCCAAAGTGTGAATATTTTATGTGGCCACCATTATTTTCCAGCACTGAAATGTATATCATAATATTTATTACAGCACATGTCTGGAGACAATCATGGAGGAATATGGCCTCAGTATATGGTTGGAAATAACAATTTGGGTTTAATCAATTTTAATTGCACTGAATTTGTCTGAAACACTCAAAACGTATCCAGTGGCTTGCGGCTGTACCAGTACAAGTGGAGTTTTAGACTGAAAATATCCAAGAAAAGTGGTGCTCTAAGTTATGGACAGGACGGATAGCTTCTTCTTTCCCTGTCAAAAAGTTCCCTTCAGATTATACATCTCGGAGTGCTGAAATCTGCATTTATCCAATTGTATTGACCAACCAAGTAGAAACAGCTTCTATGCTTAACAGGTGGAACACTGAAAAGATGACTTATACAAAATCTTCTCTATTTCACATTGAAGCACTATATAAAATGTACTTCTAGTTTAAAAAAGTATTTGTCAGCTGATGAAATAAAGTGTCCATACTCAGTGACATAACAGCCCCTTGACTACAGTACAAAACAGGACATGGGGTTAGTACTTACTCTGTGATCAAATAAATGCCAAGGACAGAAAGCGCAACCTGGAGATATAGGACACAGTTAATAACTGAAGCATTCAAAGATGTTTTACTAATGTATGAGTTAAGAGAGTGTTTGAAAACCCACAGTGGAGCAAATATATACATACCTCAGCTGCAAAAACTATCAAAATAAATATAAGAACATAGATTAGGTTCTTGTTTGTCGACACATAGCGGATGTACGTGTTCCATTTGGTTGTTTCAAAGACGTCTTCGATTTGCTGGTCTGCGAAGCATGCCTATAATGACAAATAAAATTTCATATCTCTGACCATAAAAACTCCAGTTTAAAGATGTAAGGAAGAAAAAACTTGGGGAGGATAATTGAGACTTAGGCCAACTAAACTGGCCTTTTTTTAAGTATACCTCAATATGCTCGCCATCCATGTCCCCACTGAAGTCAAAGTCGTTGGTGTCGTTGAAGTCATCGGAGAGCCGGCGGGCGTAAATGTCCACCTCAGAGGCCAGGTCGCTCTGGGGCAGCACCGACATCTTCCGGCGAAACGAGGACCGAAAGGGGTCCCGTCGGTTCCCTCCCCCTGCGTTTGTGATGAAGTCCAGCACGGACTGCCGTCGCTGGCCGGCCATGTGCACGCTGTGGTTGTGGTACACGTCCCCTCCCGAGAACGACTCGTCCACCAGCTCGTCCTCGGGCATGAGCGACAGCTTCCTGTCCGGAGCCGGCCGCCGCACCAGGATGTCATCATCGCCCGCGGCCGAGCTGGACGAGGGGATGAAGGAGAGCTTACGGGCCGCCGCCGCCAGAGGGTTGAGCAGCACGGACGACCGGCGCTCCTCTCGCTGCTGCTCCATGTAGGAGGGCGGCGGCGGCGGGGCTGGACGGAAGGAGGGCCGCTCGGAGCGGTAGCCCGCCGACTCGTCCACGGAGACGCGGCGCAGCGTGTCGGACAGGATGGAGGTCCGGCGCTCGGCCTTGATGTTGTCGTAGCCCTCCATGCCCAGGAGCAGCGAGCTGAAGTCGGGCCGCTGGGCCTGCAGCTCTGAGAAGGTGCCGTAGAAGAAGCAGTCGCCGTTGTGCAGCAGCAGGATCTTGTCGGCGCGCTTCAGGTGCTCCAACTTGCTGGTGACCAGCACTCGGGTTTTTGAAGACATTAACTTGCACACGCATCTGGAAACACACAAGGAGCCAACAACCTCAACTGCAGTTCATAGATTCCCAAAGAATAAAAAAATATATAGGTCATATGTATTGAAAGTCATCAATATTCTGTAATCTTATAGTGAGTTAAGAACCCTAACCCTATATAATCACAAATTAAAAGTTCAGATTGACTATTCTTATTAAAACAATGAAATTAGTTAAGTGATACATAAGCCTTAACACTAAGACAACATTTTAGTAGTATTTTAACTCAAACCAAGGAAGTCCACCTCCCAAAACATGAAACATGTAGGTCCTGCTAGTCCCATGAAAAGTGTCCACAGACCTCTCAAAGATTTCTTTCTCTGTGGCAATGTCCAGGTGGGTGAAGGGTGCGTCCAGCAGATAGACATCGGCATCCTTATACACTGCTCTGTAACGACACAGCACAACACCAGAACAGCTGTACATTAGAAGACAATACATCCATTAAAGCAATACGGCATGAAAATACTATTGTTAATGTGAATGTGAATGTAATTGTTAATTCTGTGTTTATGTTTATGTAACACATTATAAACACAAATACCTAATATAGTTATGCTAAAAACACTTGATGTAGAGCCTTGGAAAAAAACAGGCTGTGAAGTGATACATAACCTTTTAAACAAAGACATTATACGATGTGCAGTGGTGAGTTTTCACACGTGTGGTAAATCTATGATTTATGCATGATTTATTGTTTGTCCAGTAAGTCTGCGATGTCAAAGTGAGCCTGGGAAACTTAATAGACTAGCAATTCATCACAATATAAGGCAAACATGGATTGAAGGGACGAGGCCTTCCAATGAAATGTGGATGTCAGTGACATGATTAAGAGCAGGTCCTCAATGGCACACACAATGTTGAAACAGCTGAAGAGGGGAAGTATAGTCCACTTATCAGTCATATACAGCGTGAGGACAGATGTGATGTGATTGGTGTAGCCCCTTGCTCTATGACTGGTTCTCCTGTCCTCTACAGTCATTACAACAGTGGGGGTTGAGTGGGTGGGGGGTGACACACACACACACCATCTGAACCTGAATGACCTTTGAACCCAGCAGGTGCTGAAGTCTGTTAGAAGGTGTGGAGAGATGCTCAGGTGTGTGTGTGTGTGTGTGTGTGTGTGTGTGTGTGTGTGTGTGTCTGTGTGTGTGTGTGTGTGTCTGTGTGAGAGAGAGAGAGAGAGTGTGTATGAGTGTGAATGTGTGTGTATGCGTGTGTGTGTATACGTGTGTGCATGCATGCATGCATGTGTGTATGTGCGTGTGTGCATGCATGATTACATGTGTGTATGTGTGTGCGTGCATGTGGGTGTGTAGGCACGTGTGTGTGTGTGTGTGTGTGTGTGTGTGTGTGTGTGTGTGTGTGTGTGTGTTCATACCTAGCAAGAGCCACTCTGGCTTTCTGGCCTCCACTCAGGTTCAGCCCTCCCTCTGCCAGGGGAGTCCTATCATTTTCGGGTAGTGCAGCCAGGTCCTGGAAAAACACACCATCATTTTAGCCACACAGAAGCCCGCTACAACAGCCCTGACTCTCTCCATAGACACACACAAGGCAGGAAACACACAGAGGGAAGGAAGGCCCCAAATAACCACACACCACTGACTATCAGTGACTATATTTGTCAAATCCTGCAGTAAATCTTGATGTACACATAACAGACTAATAGTGATAATAGGGAGATTGATATATTAAGTGTTCATAAACTGATTTGAAAACAGCTTCAAAATTGAGGTTGGCAAATGAGGACAGTCAGTTGATACTAGTTCTTCCCTTTTCTAGTCTGATGTGAGGTAGATAAGCTTAAAAACAATATATATTAATATATTATATATTACAAAAATCAAAATGTTAATAAACTGATAAAAAATGTTCCCAAATTGAGTTTGGTGAATGAGGACAATCAGGTGGTACCTCACTCTGTCTGGTGTGAGGTACATGAACTTGGAAACAATATATATTTATATATTACAAAATCAAAATGTTAAAAAACTGATAAAAAATGTTCCCAAATTGAGGTCGGAGAATGAGGATGCAGCCTTTCTCTCACTCCCTGTCTGTCTGATGTGACGTACATGAGCTTGGAAACAACTAACTAATGGAACACCAGAGGGACAGGGCAGATGACACAGCAGCACTGGCGAATGGTTGAGCGGGATGGGTGACTGGTCAGAGGAGTGAGAGCAGGAGGGTGACTGGTGAATGGAAGGAAGGGAGTGATGTGACAGTTAAACAGGCGTGTTTAAAGGAGGAGCACTGCACTGAGGCAAGCGAGACGTGGCCTACCTGTTTGTTTGTACCCCACGCTGCTGTCCGGATGGCGAGGCATTCAGGGTGAACAGAGCGGATTGTTAACAAACAGGAGAGCCACAGCACAACACACGTTGCCGCGTCTCACAAAAAGCACACAAATAAACCCGCGACAGGCGGAGGGAGGGGTGTGGGTGGGAGTATGTGTGTGTGTGTGTGAGAGAGAGAGTGTGTGTGTGTGGTTGGGGAGGGATTGGTCAGCTGGCAAGGGGGGACAAATGCCTGTGTTTATGACTCCGGGGCAGTTGCCGGTGTCAAGGCTGCGTTAGAGTGGCGACCGGGCAGACAAAGGGACAAGACAAGCGCGGCCACAAAAGGCGTCGCAGAAAAGAGCAGGCCGCAGCGGGCGTCTCCTCCGCTCATTGTTGTGTGTTGATTTGTTAAAGACCTACAAATGGCTTCATGGGAATTGCTGTCTCTGACACAGAGGATGTGTGTGTGCGTATGTGTGTGAGTGTGTTTCTGTGTGTGTGTGTGTGTGTGTGTGTGTGTGTGTGTTGGTTGTTTGTGAGTGTGTTTTTCTGTGTGTGTGTGTGTGTGTGTGTGTGTGTGTCTATATGTCTGTGAGTGTGTTTCTGTGAGTGTGTGTGTCAGTGTGTGTGTGTCTGTGTTTCTGTGCACGTGTGTGTGTGTGTGGTGTGTGTGTGTGAGTGTGTTTCTGTGTGTGTGTGTATGTGTATGTGTGTTTCTGTGTCTCTGTGTGTGCATGCAAGTGATATCATTGCCCTTAGTGCTTAGCCTCTGTGGAGCAGATCCACATCATAGTGGACATGGACATTGTTTGTTTTGACGTGCCTCCTTCAATTCTGATGGCCACTCAAGAGAGGCTTAGGAAAAATCCCATAGAGAATCAACGTTTGGTTCCTGAGTAGGTGTCAATACTGCTGCCGTTTGCTGTGACAACACGGTGTGTTTATGGACAAACAGTGCAGCTAGGGGAGACCTGCTTTAGAAAAAAAAAAAAAAAGAAGAGCCCGGCTGCTGGTCTGACATGTGAGTGTGGTGCTACCTACCAACAAGCTTGACACATTCTGCCATTAAATTACACTACATTTGTGTATGTGTATGTGTGTGTGTGTTTGTGTAGAACAGAACAGAGAATAGAGTAACATTTGATTAATCCCCTCAGGATGTCCCTTCAGGGAAATTGGGAGGTTAGTTAGTGTGTGTGTGTGTGTGTGCGTGTGTGTGTGTGTGTGTGTGTGTGTGTGTGTGTGTGTGTGTGTGTGTGTGTGTCTGTCTGTTTCTGGGTCTGTGTGTGGCCTGAAGTGGACACTAGTCTACAAGATGGCCGCCTACACTGGACTATTATTTTTTATGTCAGCGCTGAGAGGACACTGCAAGAGACTCAAGAGAGTCTCCCCTGGGCACGTCTCTCAGCGCGCCCGCTCCGCGTGGGGATATCCGATTAGCCAATTAGAGCTCGGGCAGGGGTGGATCGAGGCATTTAGGGGTTATCGGACACAATTCCACGCCAAACAAAGAGCCTCAGTTTCAGTGCCAAGCCAGATTCTAGAAGATCAGCGGGTATGAAGCCACAGAGATACAGCAAGACGGAGAGGAGGCCAGTAACAGGAGACATCCAGAGAGAGAGAGAGAGAGAGAGAAAAAGAGAGAGACAGAGTGAGAGAAAAAATAAGAGAGAGAAAAGTGGGAGAACATATAGACAGACCGATAGCTAGATAGCTAGATTGATAGATAGATAGATAGATAGATAGATAGATAGATAGACAGACAGACAGACAGACAGACAGACAGACAGACAGACAGATAGATAGATAGATAGATAGATAGATAGATAGATAGATAGATAGATAGATAGATAGAGGTAAAAGTGAGACAGCAGGGGAGGCAGGTACCTGTTCGAGCTGGCAGGCCTTAATGACGCTGTTGTAGCGGAATTCGTCATAGTTCAGGCCAAACAGGATGTTGTCACGGATGGTGCCGGGCATTATCCAGGCCGTTTCGGGCGCGTAGGAGATTCGCCCACTGTGGCGGATGGTCCCCTCGGACGGAACCAACTCCCCCAGTACAGTCATCAGCAGAGAGCTCTACAAGACGGCCAATAGTAATGCAGGGTGTAATAGACATCATAAGAAGCGTCAGTTTGAGTGCTCCTCATAAATAAACCACATCAGGCTCAGTTTCTATTTTTAATTATTTAATCATCCATCAAAAGAAATGTGGTTAACTGCATTATTGAGACTAAATCCAGAGGTGTAGCTACCAAACAGGCAAACTGCTTTAGGCCCCCCAGGCTACTGGAAGGCCTTGGAGGGATGACAACCTTTAAACCACAGCAGTGGAAATAGTTTGACATAACAAAATAGTTTGACATAAAAATACTAAATAGTTTGACATAACAGTTGTGAATTTTTGCCTAGGGCTCCAACAGGCTCTGGAATCACCCCTGACTACATCAGCAGACAGTAGTGTGTGATGGAGGCCGCTGCCGTACCTTCCCAGAGCCAGTGGATCCAGCCAGGGCCAGCATCTCGCCCTTCTCCAAGTGCAGGGTGATCTTCCTCAGCACTGGCGTCACATAGAGGTTGGTGAAGAAGAGCCCGGCATCCCCGTTCATGTGACCGTTTTCCTTTTCTTTGTTCTCACGCCGAATCTTGTCAAACAGTTCCCCGATGCCCTGACAAAGACAGCATACTATAAATGGCAAGGCTCCTTCATCTTAACAGACCGAGTAAGGTCCCAGAATACAAAGTAGTGTCTTACTGAAGGACTCTCAGGCTGTTTGACTTAATGCACATAGCCACTCAAATAGGCACAAGAGCCTGCTTAGGCTGTCCACATAGGCATTCACACAATATTTAAACTTTCAGTAATCAACCTCTTGGAAATACTTAACATTTGTTTTAGATGTGCATTACATATCTAACAGAGCATTATGACTTAGTTATATGACTTAGTATACCCAGTCTGATGGGTGCAGTAGGCCTCTGGTGAAGGACTGTACTGGCCTTGTCACCTCAACTGCATTTCTGCTAAAAAACATTGTTTTCCATCGTCATTCATAATGCAGTTAACATTTTACTTCGAAAGGAACCTGAGGGAAGAGGCTAGGAATAAATCCAACTTGTTCTCACCTCCTCACTAACAACAAACAGTAATGAATCTGCTCAATTTTGCCAATGCAGTCTTTATTTCCAGCCAAAACATACTACATCCCAACCTAGTATATTAAAACCATTGACAGAATATTTGTTATTTGATGCTCTAGAGTTCTCTTAACAGATTTTGCTGTTCCTCTGTGTATGAGAACAACATTATACGCTTTGAAGAATTTGAGCACAGTTAATCGGGCTAATTACTAAATCTTTTCTTTGTCTCTGCTTGTGTATGAGTCACTCTGTGTGTATGTTTGTGTGTGTGTGACGGGCTGTGTCTGTGTCTGTGTTGTGTGCTGCATACAGAGATACACATGAAATGCAAATACAGAGACTATACATACACAGGATGTGTGTGTGTGTGTGTGTGTGTGTGTGTGTGTGTGTGTGTGTGTGTGTGTGTGTGTTGAGTATTAAAATAAAGTGACGTGAAAACAGGCGGACCATTGAGAAAAGTGGAAATGGAAGCTGTGGGGTGTGTCCATGGTTTACCATGGACCCCCTGAGTGCTTTACGGGTCTGTTGTCCCTTGTCAGATACACATTACAATTCATATTCAAATGAACTGAAACAAAGCCCTGACAACAACTCACCCCACACCCCACAGAATGCTGACCCCTAGAATATACACTTTGGACTTTGGGGAAATAATGAGCCATGCTGTCTGTGTGAGAAGACAAACATCACTCAAGCCAACATCAGACTGGTGAGTATTGTGTTATACTTCAAAAGACAAATCTATCAAGTATGTCATCTAAGTGCTGAATTAGAGAGTTTGTCATGTTTCCACTTCAGAATTGATCCCTTGCTGCTGGTAGCATATTGTCATATATATAAAAATCATACTAGTTTTTCCTTTCTTCTCACTGAGTACATGAATGAATTGTATTGGTATTTTGTTGCACTGTTGCTTTGCTAAACACATACCTCATCCCAGGAAGCAGTAACATTGTCGAGCCTTAGGCCGGTTACAGTCGGGTCATACTCCAACACCTTGTACTCCTCCTTACTCAGAAAATCCTGAAGCCCATATTTTGGCAAGTGAAGAAAGAGAAACAACAAAGTGTTTATTTCAGCTAAAGTAGCAAACCAGGCTCTCACTCCATATCAGTCTCCACTGTGGGGTTAAACACCACACCACCAATCCCTCCTCACCACAAAAGTACAGTACAAACAGTCGTGTGAGAATGCAGAGAATCGTCTGTTCTGGGCACTTGAAGGATACACTAGTTCACAAACAAGCGAGAACACACCATGTTCCTCTGACTGCAAGTGTAATTTGTGATAAGAGGAGGCAGAGGCGAATATACACCTTGTGGCCTTTCCTCACAGCACCCTGGCAGGAGTCTCCCTCCGGGAAGTTATTAGTGTTTGCCTGTGTGAAAGATATTCAACTGCTTTGAGAGTTTTTTTTTAAACATTTACACTGTCTGACTGATAGTGTGGTAGAGATTGGAGGTAGAGTTTTACAATTGACAGTAAGACCTCACTGACAGCCAATAAGCATGTGTCATATGAGTACAATAGAAAAACAGATAAACCCTTTATGACATGAAACACTCAGTACTTTACATATAGAGCAAATAGTGACCACACAGGAGAATATGTAGGCTTGATATAGTTAAGCAACAGTTCAGTACCCAGACATGACTGGAATTACTATCCACTAATGTGTCTGAAAGTGAGGCCAATGGGCCTCCTAACCATGTGCCAGCACCCTATAAGTCAAAGTTATCAAACTTCATACTCACATACACCCACACAGACCCCACCATTTATAGGCATTTAGCATACAAAATAAAAAAATCAGTTAAAACTTTGGTCTCACTTTCTCCCAAATAAAACCAGTAAAAGCAGAGACGCACCTCGATCTTCTTGAGCAGGCCGATGGTGTCGTACCACATCTGGATGGAGGCGGGCAGCTGGCGGGTGACGGTCATGCGAAGGGCGATGCAGTAGGAGAGCGTGGTGAAGATGCGCCGCAGGATGATGCCTCGGCTCAGAGCGTGGGGAACGATGGCCGCCACGATGATCCAGATGGCCGAGAAGAAGTACGCCGAGCTGTAGAAGTAGCGCAGCGAGCCAATCTTCTGTGTCAGCTTCACCTCTTTCCTGCAGACATAGAAAAGTACCGAGCAGCATTTAACATCAGCTAGCCCTAATGAAGACAAATGTCACCTAGCCTGAATGAAGACAAATGTTTGAGAGGAATACATTGCTATTTGACTTAAGGCACCTTGAATAGGTTTTGTGTATTAATTGTTCTACAGAAAAGATCCTACATTGGCTTGATTGGTGTTCAAAAGACATGTGACAAAATGAAACTAATAGGTGGTGTAGGATTTTTAACAATTAACAAGACAAGAAGTAACCAGACAATTTGGTGTTAAATGACTGTTTTTAGGCCAACACAGATTTAAACAGGGCCTATCTTTGTAGTTGTTCTCTGGCAGGTGTGGTGCTCTGTGGCTCTTACTTTCTCATGTTATTGATAATGGTCTCCATTATCTCTTCCCATCCGTAGGCCTTCACGGAGTGAATGTTTTCCATAATGTCGGAAGTCAGGGCAAGCCTTTTACTTGTTAGCTTTGCCCTCTGTGTCCTGGTATCACACACACAGATCAAAACACCAGAGAGAAGCCATGATTAAGATGTCCACAATGTTCACTATGACTTATGGAAAACACCAACAAATTATCTGTCCATGTTTATGTTTAACTGGAGATCTCTTATCAGACCCATGAATAATTCGGGCAATGCCCTCTTTCAGTCGAACTGCAAGAGCCCAGAGGAGATGTATTGCGGTTCAGTGATCCTATCAGTTGGTGCACGACGCCTGGGTTTGTTTACATTTCTCAGAAGCACACTCGTTGCGATTGCCTACACAAGGCCAATCTGGTGAACAGATGAGGGCTACCTGTCCAGGCCCATCTACATGACAACCCTGAGGAATGTTCCTCCAACATAAACGTGACTGAGAGCAATACTTGGAGTAAAGTGTTCGAGAGCGTATAGCATACAGAAAAATATAACTTATCTGACAAAAATTTAAGTTCAGTTCAGGTTTCTAACGTAACTGTATACACGCATTTTAATTATTTTATTTTGGAATTGTTTTTCTTAATATTATGTAATATATGGGCTCTGGCATGAATATCTGACTCTGAATATCAGGTAACTTCTTAATGCTTTTATCATTGATATAGTATATGCAAGTGAATTAAATCTTAATTGAAAAATGAGTGAAAATGCCTGTATCTAAACTCATTTGGGTGTTTTCTGGAGTTTCTTGAGTTAGTGAACCACCTGAGTAACACCACTGTGAAGGATTTACCTGTAAGGTCCCATCTTGTGAGACAGACCAGCCTGGATGATTCCCAGCAGTGAGATGGCAGCCAGGGCACAGAAGCCATTAACGTCTATGAGTTCCCACACCAGGCCAACACTGAGTATGCACTGCAGTGGGGAGATCCACACAAAGTGTGCCATGCCCATACTCTGTCAAAGGAGAACAGCACGCAAACCCCATAGTCAGGACAAACACGATAGCTGGAAAATGAGGAACCAAACGATTGCCTACCAGTGTCGGCTAAGAAGAATTATCTACATATACAACAAAATGCTTTTTAAAAGGTTTTAAAAATAAATATCTTATATTTAAATGTTTAACAAAACAGCAGTCAAACTAACATCAACAAATCATATTTAAAAAAAATAAGCTAACAACCTAATGGTGTGTGAAAGGTCTGATAGAGTTCATAGTGAGGACCAAGAGCAATGTATTATCCCTGTGTGTCCCGAGGCATTATAATCACGGCCTCTTAAATTGCATACCAAGCAAACAGACACAAGCAAATAGGATTATCTTTTCCTTGCCAGACCAAAACACTGCCATGTCTCTTCTAAAAAAGGCATTTATTATTATATTCACAACTCCGACAGACGCACAAAACAAATGTGCAAAGCACACCCGCCCCCTGTACCAACACACTCACACGAACACACACAGCTCACTCTTACCCATACACACACTAGGGGTGGAAATGAACTTTGCAAAATGTGGACCTTTACCAGCCACTGATAAAGAAATGGTAAAAATGTACTAGCCACTCAACAGTAAATTGTTATTTTGTGTCTGAAATCTACAAACCACTTTTAGATTTTGCCAGCAGTTGGCTGGTGCCAATTCCTGACACACACACACACACACACACACACACACACACACACACACACACAGACACACACACACACACACACACACACACACACACACACACACACACAGAATATTGTCTGATTCATGAGTGGATATGGAGAGGCCTTTGTCTCTGCATAGGTTCCTAAAAAGGCAGGCGGGAGGACTGTGTGTGTGGCGACTTTCTTGGAGACCAGGAGGGGCTTACACTCCACATGAAATACAGGTGATAATTGCCTCAGAGCACTTGCAAAGTGTATCAACATTCAACGCCCTGGCTCTACCCTCCTGAGGGAATCCAAAGTTCAGCCATTCTTTTCCTCCGGGGAAGCATGCAATGTATGCTGTGCCTTCACCTCTCTAACAACGACTCTGTTGACTTACTGCTACCACTGGCAAAGGCTGAGAACACACTGAGTTAAAATGTTGGAGGCTGGTCATCTGACATTACATCATTGTTCAAATTAAGGGTTCCTTGGAAGTGCCATCGTAAAATTCCTTCCCAAGTAGACATAACATGAGGTGTTCAGATTCAGCTACAAGCACAAGGTAGTGTGATTAATTATTGATTAATTGGTGTATTAATCACCACTTGCCTGATCAAACTTGCTGAGGTGTGCCGACATCAAGCTGACCAACTCTCCAGTGCTGATCTTGTCCAGGACTCGGCTGGACAGCTTCAGGGTCTGCAGGTCAAAAGCCAGGGGGAGGCACAGGTAGTGAAAACCATACACAGACAAAACCATTCCCAGACAACACCATAGACAACACCGCAGGTGTTTTGGGTGCTCAGCAGAGCTTTGGAAAAGCGCTATACTGTAAATGCTGTCTGTTAACTATTTACCTTAAACACAGTGGCTATGTGCCCTCAGCATACATTCTAAAAAATAATGGGGCCAGTACCGGTTCTTCAGAGTGATGCCATAGAAGAACCTTTTTCAGTGCTTCAAAGAACCATTGAGCCAACAGTTCTTTAAAGAAGCACTTGACGCCAATAGGACAGCCCTTTATGCTCTGAGGCTTTAAAGAATAATTTCTAATGTGAAGATGGTGTTCATATAATGTAATGGTTCAACACAGAGTTTTCACTCTCCATAGTACCTTCCAGAGATTTAAACCATTTAGGCACCTTTACTTTTTAGAGTGTATGAATATTATGAAATGTTCATACAACAACCAACCTCTCACTGCTGAAAGAGACATTATGATGAAACGGTTTGACTGACCTTTTTATAGATGAGGGTGAACAGAGCTATTCTGATCTGCATGCCGAGGTGGTGCAGGCCGAAGACAGCCGGCTGAAGAAGCAGGAAGCGAGCTGTGAAGAGGAGGCTCAGGCCCAGGGCCAGGAAGTAGCCTTGCGCCCGTTCAGCAGCATGGAAAGGGTCGAACTGGGCGATGATACGCCCCAAAAGTTGAGGCTGAACAGTTTTCGAGGCTTCCTGTGAGCACATAAACAGATGTGGAAAACAGCAATGTAAGGGAAAGGGTTGAAGTGTCTTAATCAATTACTCAACGATGACTGCCAATGCACTTAATATATCTTATCAATTACAGTGTTGTAATATCTGTAGTAGGCTGCTGGAATCTCCTGCTGCTTGGTGATCACGCGACTCTGAGTTATGTAAGGGATGCTGTAAGACCCTTGCCTCAGCTGACGTAGCTACGAGATTGGCACCAATGTGCCACAAGCACTTTCATAGCTATAGATCACCCGACCACATCAGACCAGCAATCCACTGTCAACATCCAATGAGGAGTGACCATGCACTGGGCTGCATCAAAGCGCTAACATCTGAATTGGATGATGGGCCTTTTATGTTTTACACCTCTCTTACTCCTTTGTGTGTGTGTGTGTTTGTGTGTGTGTGTGTGTGTGTTTGTGTGTGTGTATGTGTGTGTGTGTGTGTGTGTGTGTGTGTGTGTGTGTGTGTGTGTGTGTGTATGTTTGTGATGGAGGAGTTAGGCAGTGAAACAAACAGACAAACAGAAAGAGACAGAGAGAGAGAGAGAGAGAGAGAGAGAAGAGGAGGAAGATACAAGTTAGTGCCATACCCCTAAATACAAGAGGGCTCCACAGATCATGAAAGTCCAAAAGAAACTCCGAATTCGAGCCAATGCAAAGAGCAGCCTGGGATTCTTCTTCCCAGAAGCCACCTCTCTGTCCCATTCTCTAGAAGATGTGGGAAAATAAAACAAGATAAACCAGATTAAAAAAATGCTCTCACACTGCCCCTGTATAACTGTTTGGGCCTCATTGTCCTGCATTGTGTGGTATAACCAGGGAGATCGGTCAGTGAATTAAACAGCTCCGTGACCTCAGTGAGGTGAAGAGGGATTCTACGCTAATTGAGAAAGAAGTTCAACGAACAGTGACTTGGTAGATTAAAACAAACAGACCACCATCTATCACTCTCCAGGAGGCCGGTGGTTTAAAAGGTTGTGCTTTGTGCCCATTATAAGGGCATCCCAACACACACACGCACGCATACACGCACACACACACACACACACACACACACACACACACACACACACACACACACACACACACAGAAGTGGCGGTGGAGCGTGTTTAGGGCATGGCATGACTGCAGGAGGAAAGACAGTCATGGCCTTTAAGGGGGTTGTCTTTACAAAGACAAACCTTGCAAATTCACTAACTGAAAGGTGTGACATTTACTCCGTCTGAATTACAGGAACCAGGGCCCATCATAGAGGGGGGGGGTGGAGGTCCATGCAATTCTCCCTTCTTTCCAATTATTGAAATTCACAGATCTCTATTTTGGATTTGAATAATTTTTATTAAATTTAGATTTTTTTAGTCGTGTGAAAAAAACGTCAGTATCGCCTGTTAGAAATTAAAATTATTGGGCACCTTCTGTATGGGATCTAATTCATGCTTAACTGTGTTGCGGTTTCTTTTTAAGTGTAAATTTCTACACATGAACTGCAAAATGGTCAGTCCACAACTTTTAAACCTACTTCTCAAAAGTGATCTCTGGGATGGCCACGAACACAAAAAGCAACAGATCAATGTTGAAGTTAATAAGCCGGACCGCTTGCATCATAGATCCTCTTCCTTTGGGTCACTGAGTGGAAATACTAACCTCTCTAATTGATCAGCTAGAACGTCCGCTCTGTCAAAAGATGGAACTTGATACACATCTGAAGGTTCTAACCTCTCCGTGAAACCCTTCCTCATAATCGGGTATGTCCACCTGAAAGAAGAAAAACTATGATGAACTGAAATTCCAACACCGTTGTCATAATCATATTACTGGACGGTGCGTGACACGGTTAGCTATTATAGTTGTATAAAAGCCCTACAGCACGACATTACATAAGCATAACAGCCCTGGGACAAACAAAATAGTTTGACAGGATTTACTCGCAAAATGTGTCTGACAATGCCACTGCAGTGACATGAAAGAGACGTCCCTTATGTTCGTAATCTTGGTGTACATATTGCCACATTTCCTGTAGGCACACCAAAAATCATGGTATCGTGTTGTTTATGAATGGAATATCAGATGACTAATTCCCTCAGAGGAAAAGAGATATTAAAACGGGTCTGACGCTATTTAACAGATACATAACACCCACACTATCCAAATGAATGAGCGCTAGACACATTACGCATGTAAACAACGATTTCTGAAAAAGAAAACTTAATTTCACGTTTGTATTACGCCGCCATGACGTGACACGGTAAAGGTATAATCTTCCTAATCAAATTCCAACCGGCAAACCCCAACAAATGAACGTCGCTCTTACCAGAAGAAGTATTTGGACAGCCAGTTGGCGTCTTCCACAGGTGATTTCTGCATCCTTAAAATAATTCCTTTCAACCCCCTCCGCACGTAAAAAAACACAGCCGCTTACATTTGGCGTCCCTTTAATTCTACCCCTTTTTGAAGAGGATCCGATGTTTTGTTCTCCACCTTGTGCTAAGTGCGCAGTGATGTCACTTGTGGAACTGCCTCAGCCCTCAGTTCTGGCCACATGAGGGGCTTAAATATTGCAGTGTCCCACAGGCAGCACTAGTGGATGCTGCAAGTGTCTTGTCTTTTGATTTCTGAATGAGGCTGAGGTAGGAAATGGGGCTTCATACAGCTTACTGTCTCATATTTCCAACAAAGTGGTTGTCAAGTGACAAGCTATATGTGAAAGGTGTGTCTCTGGATTTTAATATAATACCAGATTTAAGAAAATGCTAAAGCATTTTATCACATCTGAAACCTCAACAAAATGCAGGAAAAATTATTCAAGAAATATGTAAAAATTATTGTATGTATTTTCCTGCATATTTTGAAAAGGATGTGTTGAGGCACATACGATATTCCACAGCATGGTACAGCTCAACTAACACAGCAACTAATCTGAATCAAGATATGAAATCAGTGCAGTTCTGTCTGTGGAAACCTCTGCCTTTCCAATAGCATCAGGTTACTCACAGCCTGATTGGGATTAGGAGGATCTGAAGACATTCTATAATAGAACGCAGATTAAGAATGTAACTGTGGAACCCAGGCCTTAGAGACTAGAGAAAAGACCAAAGGACAGATGCCCTGGCCCGACAGCAGCATTGTGTGTGTGTGTGTGTGTGTGTGTGTGTGTGTGTGTGTGTGTGTGTGTGTGTGTGTGTGTGTGTGTGTGTGTGTGTGTTAGTCTGTGTGTGTGTGTATGTGTGTATGTGTGTGTGTGTGTGTGTGTGTGTTTGTGTGTGAAGAGAGAGAGAAAGAGAGAGAGAGAGAGAGAGAGAGACAGACAGACAGACAGACATAGACTGAGACAAGATAAAGAGACAGAGCAGTTCTATACAACATAGAAGCATTAAGTGAATCACAACACCTTCTTATGTATCTGACACAATTGTGTAGCAAGCTGTCAGGCTCTAGAAAGCAGAATATGCAGGTCTCTGTAGAAAGCCAAACACCTATCACTGCCAGAAAGCTAATGCAGTTTGGGCTGATATAATGAGGTGGGCCATCACATGAACTCAATTGAGTGTCCTCACTTAACTTAAGTTGCCAAAAGTATTTCAGCTGCAAATGAAACACAACAAGTCGTCTAAGATTTGTATTTCACAGCAGGAAGGTTGCTCCTGTCAGACCAGCAGAATGCTGCTAAACATCTACAGTGCATACAGTGCAGGTGAGGTCCTCTGAGGTGCTCAAAATCATTGTGTTTGTTTCACCATCTGTTTCCTTTTCTCCACTTGTATACCTTTATCTTGAATAGCACATGTCGAGTTGATAAAAGAAAAATTTCATGGTTTCATTTTAAAACTGTCGAACTGCATTACAATTACAATGGTTTAATACAGTTTGTACTACAAAAGGCTCATTATGTGTGCCCAATGGAATGAACTCTGAAACAAATATGTAAACAGTATGAACATAAACTGGAGGAAATGGGTGCAGTAATATTTGATTTGTCATTGATTTGTTTGTGTAACAGGCATCCCAGTGATCCTCTAAATCTGAGTTGGGAGCAGCTTTGATGTTGTGCCCCATCAACTTGTCGAACAGGAAGTTGTACAACATATTTGCCATGTAATAAATTCTCAGATGAAAACACAAGGAAGACAACAAATAAAAATATCTGGACATGCCAGGGAAAGACCTTCAAATTCGACAAGGTTATGAGGAGACCAGGCTCTGGTATGCATTGTATATTACTGTCTGCAACCCCTCAGGTAACGTCAACATTCCACTGCAAAGAAGATACTGTTCCTAGGATCAGATTATTTCACCAAAACATGAAAAAAACCCAGTTGCCACAGGTTTTCACCACTTCTCCCTTTGGGTGGACACACAGTGGAGTGTTGTGTGTCCACCCTGACCTTGGCGCTATTCGAAGCTCCCAGTTATCTCTTGGCTTCAAACGGAGAAAAAAAAAAAGAAGTGATCACATACCATCTTATAGTGAGTTTGGGTGAGTCATAGAAGAAACAGGATTGTGGGCATAGGCATGTGGTCTCTTATCATAGGAACTTTACAAGGGAATAGGACCTCACACAAATACACTTCCCTGTTTGACACAGAACACCACTTGTGAAGAGAAATGAATAAGGCAACCTGGTAAAATATAATACAGGAAATGGCCCATTGCCTATTTGCTTAAAAAGCCTTGCATACAAGTCTGCAGCATGCATTATAATGCACCATGCCCCACACATTTTTAAATCTCTCACAATCCAAATGAATTATTACCATATTTGTCAGTCCCTTATATGCTATTTTCAAGTAGCTTTAGGGCCTATATTGTGTTATCATGTTTATTAAATTATTTGGTCTAAGACAAGATAACACAAGATATCTCAATAGGGGACTAATAAAGAAGTGCACCACTTTCTCAACAAATATTTGAAAAATGAAAACAACTTAAAGGTATTTTTATAGGCCTAATACAACAGTAAAAGTATTACTAATTTACCTATAAAAGTTCATCTATTTGCATATTTGTGTTCTTCACACAACCTGTATATGCAAAAATATTTGGCTACACTAAAATTTAATAGGCTAAATGTATCCAAATTAAAACAACTGACAGGAATCTCTTGATTCTTGGGGGTGATATCCAATAACATTGTAAAATAACTTGTTAAATCAGTGCAAAGCAAATAAGTTTTAATCTGTAAGCTGTTAAAAGAACGTTTTGTAATTTCATTTAAGAGGCCTAGGCCTACCAGAAAAGAAAGAAGTCTCGATTAGCCTTATTTACAGACGACTACTTTACAGACAGTACTGCATCATTTAAGAAGGCTAAATTGGGAACAGTAACCTACCTGTCAGTGTGACAAGACTAAACCCACTTAGGCAAAAATCAGCTGCAGGCAGTTGTGCAGAACCTGTGCACCTGGGCTCGCAAGCGCTGAGGATGCCCCAACTTGCGGCGCGGTCCACGTTCGATGACGTCGACAACAGACAAGGAAAACACCTGTTGCCACTCCGGTCTTGTCTTGTCATTCTTCATCATGGCAAATGGTTATATTGAACACGGCTTTCCCGCTGGCGATGAAAGCGAAGGGAGTGATGATGAATGGGATATCGGGTATTCTTATAAACAAAACACAAATGAGGTGAGATAAAAGATTTTTGTGTATTTAGTTTTAAAGCTATTATAGCCACCAGCTAGCCACCACCTTTGAACACGTGAACAAGCGACCTTACTCCTAGCGTGGAAAAATAACCCTATTAGAGAAATTTAACGTTAGGTTGTAAAGCTCGTTTTCTGTATGGTACTATTTTTGTTTGTAGACATGAAAGGACACTTCTATTGGCTTTGTAACACCTTTTATGTTTTCGTAGCACAACTTAATTTTCGATAGCAAGCTAACTTAGCTATTTGTTGAGCACATGTGTAGTGTCTGTTTCGGGAACGTTCGACCGATTTGACTGTCATGTGTGCCCTTCTATACGTGTACATTGTAACGTTGATGTTGCATATGTGTTTTGGCAGGGTTTTGAGAAGGGTGAGCCTACACCAGATGGGGAAAGAGTCATAACTTTGAAACGAGCTATCAACGCAGGAGACATCAAAGTGGTTGAGCAGTTGTTGGACAATGGCAGGTTTAATATGATACATTAGCAATAACTTAAAATCTAGCTGTATATTTAGCTAAGTGATGTTTTGTTTGGTAGTCCGTATTTTGTCAACTGTGAACGAGCTTACATTTTACAGTGAGATAAACTCTCACCTTTAGGAACTGAACTAGTATTGCTATGTAACTCTTCAGCCACACAGGCCTAGTGTCATCACTCAGAAGCCTTGCGGTGCGCTTTGAACATTAGCCCAAGCATACAGCCTACATGAACAGCATTTAACTTTGTCACAGGACATTTAGCTGTTTCGTATTGTTTGTGTAGACTGACAAGACAGACAAGAAATTTACACTGTTCCTTGGCAGGTGTGGAAGTGGACACAAGGTTAGGCTTCGAGTGGACCCCGCTGATGTATGCAGTGCATGCAGGTAACTATGATATGAGCAAGCTGCTGCTGGATCGGGGAGCCAGTGCCAACTTCAGCAAAGGTAATGCACACTTTTATACCCATTCATCTCAGTGTCGATGGTATAATGGTGGGACTAGTTTAGTCTGTTCACACCATCAACCTGTTGAAGTAGGACAACTGTCATGGACTTTAAGTCAATTACCATAAAGCAATATATAGAGGAGTTACCATATTCCCCACATATAATGTTCAGTGATTACTTCTATGTAGTACCTTTAAAAAATGTCTGTTCATTCATGAGTGTGTATCAGTCCCAGATTCCAAGCCTACTCACTGAACCTGACTTGAATGATCATTGTAAACTGTGTTAAATGGAGAGAGCACGGAGGGCTGTGAGCCTGGCGCCACATCAAATGACCTTGCGATGACTTCAGCCGTCTAGAGTTATGGCATATAATGGGATTTCGCCGCAGCCACGGGGAAAGGATCCTGTGATATCAAACAGAATCACACGGCGAGACTTAATCGTCCAGGGATTGGTTTGCTTTTCATTAGAATGCGCAGGTTCTCCCGTGTGCGTTCCCCCGCGGCTCCACGCCTACGTGGCCCCCAGATCGCGACCAATTAGAGTCCAGCCCTCCTCCTCCTCCTCATCTGCCATTACTTAATGGCAGTGACGCAAAAGGGGAGACTTTAAAAAAACACGTAATTAATCCACCAGAGTATTTTAAGTTTACACGTTCAATTTCTGTTGTGCTTTGAAAAATTGAACGCATCTGTTGGGTCCCATTGATGTCAGGATATTGGCAAAGGGGTGAGCGAAATAATTTGGAGAATTCCACCATGTCCACTACAAATTGGGGATGGAGGGAGGCTGTTTTGGGTCTGAGGAGGGAGGTCGGGGAGGGGGTGGGTTTGTGGAAGGGAGGTGGAGGGAGGGGGGGGGGGGGTTCCTGGAGCTTCAGGGTCTGAAAGGAAATAATTAACGGGCGGCGGGGTTCAGCTGCCACTTCCTACGTTGTGTTCCGCTTGCGAAGCAGAAGAATGCAGAAGTGATTGATAAAGTTGGTATACAGCGCACGGTGCTGCCGTCATTCCGTCGTCTGCGCTCTGAACTTTTATTTATTTTCCTGCTCCACCACAAATGCAAACAGACTGTGTCTGCATCCTACCCCCCCCCCCCCCCCCCCCCCCCCCCCCCCGACCGGAGCCCATCCCGTAATCTAAACCCCACTTCAGTCACAATCAAAGACACAAAAAAGGAAGAAAAGAGTCCAGTCACAATAAGTCAGAACAACAGTCCTAATTTGCCATTTTACATGCCTTGTGTCTTTGATCTTGATTTTGTTCTTATTCCTCCGGATGGGCTGTGAATGCGAGAAAAGTCTAGTCAAAGTTTTGCGTCAGGACATGGAATTTCTGAAAAAGTTTTGGTGTCTGTATAGAATCCCTTTTCCACTACCACACTGTAGTGATCTGCTTGACATGACATTGTGTGGTTTGTCTGCCCCTGTATCTCTCCTGCGGTCCAGTCTGCTCTGACCCCTTTGACCTCTGCTGCAGATCACTACACTGTCCTAATGGCGGCCTGCACAGCAGCTGTGTCCGAAGACAAGATCGTTAAGTGTGTGGAACTGCTGCTGTCCCGCAATGCTGACTCCAACGCATCTAACAAGTGAGGACGTGTGTGTGCGTGTATGTGTATGCGTGTACGCATGCATGTGCGTAGGTTTGCCATCCTGTTAAAGATTTCAAATCTTAATCCCTTCAAGCGTATTGTTTCACCACTGATTGTATTGATAAATTGGGTGTCTGGGTTAATGGTTTGCAGGCAGAGGATGGGCTCTGTTCACAGGCTCTTTTTCCTTCTCGCTTTGGGAGCCTGACTGATGGTGGTGCACCTCTTGACTGCTTCAGCACTGCTGTCATTCAGCATTTTATTCTCACACACTTAAAACGCATCCTGTTATGGCAAGTGCATTCACACAGACTCTTCACTGCAGACAAGCCCAATACCAAACATGTGTGCTGCTACGGACCTTGAGCACGTTTGGGGAAGGGACAGAGGAAGACCGACAGACAGCACCCCCTCGTCCCCCCCATAACCCCCTTTCATGTGTAACAAACAATGCCCTCCACAGACACGCGTTCATACACACAGACCCAGCAAGCAGGGTGTCAAGATGGCCTCAGAGTACCAGTAGGAAATTGATTGTTTCCCCTTCAGACAAAATATTTGAGCAGGAGGAGAGTGTGGGGAGACAGAAGGCCGCGGGCGAACGATGGAGGGGAGCACACCCCCCAATTACACGCTTGCATATTTAGCCGGCAATCTGTACCAGCTGGGTTGTCCTGAAGCATGGGGTAAACAATAAGGGGGTGGTGGATGGGGGGGCATACTCAGTCATTAAGACAGCGGTAGCTTGAAAGCATGTTTGTTTTGTTGCCCCCTTTAACCTTCTCAGATACTGATACGCTGCCAGGCATGTTTTTTTTTTTATTTATGAGAAAACAGTGTTAGTAGTGCTAGTAGTATGCATACTGGTAAGCATGTTTGCATTTTTAAGTCATTTACCTACAGTGTCAATAAGGAAACACTTTTGGGTGGATTCTGCAGAAAAGAGAATAAGCCGTAGCAGGTGGCACATGAAGATTGGTGTATGTGGTGGTTGGTTTAATGTTATCAAAAAGTTCGGTTCCTTAAAGGTGTTCTGCTAGCGTAAACCACACTGAACTTTGGTTCCTTTGTTTAGCACAATGTTCTACAGTTCCCTGGAAAAGTGTCACCCATTTATCAGAAGGATTGACACTTTGGCAAGATAGTATGTGGCGTTTAAAACATCACCCTCCTTTGTCACCCAAAGAGGAAATGCGTATTTGGCGGTTAAGCATATGTCAACATGAAGGATGGCAGTGTCCTTGCTCGCTCACCTGCGCTGGTGTTGCGAAGCACCGCTTCTCACAGCTCCTCCAAGCCCTTCTGGGAAGTGTCACCCCCCGACCCCCTCCTCTTCTGATAAATGGCCATCATGACATTCCCACAGTGGGCCGCTGCACTGGACTGACTGTGTGCAAACATCCCTTGACGCACCACATTTAATGGCGTGTTGATAAAAATGCCATTGTAATTGCCCCCCCCCACCCCCCCTAACATGTTGTAGTAAGTCCACGTGATTGGAGATGAATTAACTTTGTGTTTAAAAGAGTGATGTTCCCTTCAGTTGGCATTTGGCTCTTCTTGTAAATGGTATCTTTCCAATAACACACCAGGAAGAGGGTGCAAACACCCTAAACAATGGACCCAGGCAACTGTGGACTGATGTATGGTTTCACATTTGCGTAACGCTTGAATTCCTCCCATGCGGTAGGACCCAGGAGAAGCGTGAGTCACCACACACTCCAAGTTACCCCACTATTGTTCTGACCCCCCACAACACACACACACACACACACACCGCATTCCAACGAATGCAAATGCCCCCTGTTGAATCTGTGTGAACTCTCTCTGTAATCCCTACCGTATTAACTTCCTGATCACTGATGACACTTATGACTCATAGGATAAATTTACATCAAATGGCGGAAATTACACTTCCTGTAGGTGGTCCTGCTTTGTGAACCTGGGCCTACCTAGAAACCTGAGTGCAGTGGTCTCTGAGAAATTTGGGCCATTGAAAGTTTAGGGCTGAATGGCTAAAGATGTCCTATACAACCGTGGATGTTGAACCCAGAACGCCTTTGCCCTACTGTTTCTTGTGTAGACATTACACAACCCTTCTTACCTGGAAGACTATATGGCTATAAATTGATTGTGACTGCACACAAACTCTTGAGTCACAGAACGCCTTTGCCCTACTGTTTCTAGTGTAAACTCTTGAGTCTAAAGGTTGTATGATGCTCTCAAGCCTCTTGTCGGTAATCAAATTCGAGCCCATCATTTTGACGTCATCAGTATTGAAATGAGACAATGAGCTCGGGGCAGGACTTTTCTGGACGTTTCCATACATGTCTTTTGTGGGCAGAGGGCTGCAAATGTTCCTTTTGAAAATGTGTTGGTCTTTACTGCTCTCTAGTGGACAAGTCATAACATCTGTGTGTGTGTGTGTTTATAATCAGGTCTCGTATGACATCACTGATGATGGCAGCCAGGGAGGGGCACAGCCAAGTTATCAATCTGCTGGTGTCCAACAGTGCTGAAATCAACACCCAAGATGAGGGGGGACACACGGTATGAACACACTCGTCCAGACATGTTTGTGTGGTGCCAACTGAACAAGGAAAGTTGCCAGCAAACAGTACTGAGAGTATGGCAATTGAATAAGGATCAGTTGAATTGAACCAAAACATGTCTTCCTGTCCGATTAAACCAGGCACTCATAATTGCCGTGCAATATGGACGTGAAGAGGCGGTTTTGAAACTTCTCCACCTGGGAGCAGACAAGACACTGAAGACCAGGGGAGGCAAAACTGCAGCCGACTTTGCCAAGCAGTACAAACGACCAGAGGTGCACTAGTTTTCTGTCACTTGGAACCAGCTTTCTCTGTTAGAAGTATAACAGTGATGGATAATACTGCTATTTATCTGTTATGAGTTATTTTTTTGTATGTTTGTTTGTTTAACTCCCCCTTCCAGATCACCAGATTTCTGGCCTCACAAAATGGTGTTGACCTCAATGGTGGTGAGTCGTCTAAACAGGACAACCTCTTCAAGTTTTTTAATAGGAGAGTCGATCCATCGCCTGCCTCCCTTGATGGGTGAGATCCCCATCATCATTATCCACTCACCATCACACAGCAAATGGTGCCACCTCGTGGTCATGACATGAAGTACTCTTTAAGTGAACCTGGCTGGTGTCCATGTTTTGAGAACGCTGACACCACTAGGGTTGGCTCACAGCATGACTGCTTATTCCAAACACAGTTACCAATCAGTTAAAACTTCAGTCAGTGTGTCTTTATGCATCAGAGGTGTCAATCCTGGGACTTAGAAAGCTAAAAACCCTGCCACAAATTTGATCCAACCAGCTCTGAATCAGCTGTTCATAACGTGCTCTCAAGACAGGTAGATCAGCTACTCATTGAAGTCACCTGTGTTAGAAGGAAAACTTGGCAGGGTTTTTACTTTTTGAACCCGGGATTGACACCTCTGGGAATAAGTAAGTACAGCTTCCTGTTCTTATTCGGCAGTTTTCAATACTTGTTTGTTTGTGTTGTCTCACAGCTCGGCAAAACTGTGTGACATTGAGTTGCTGCTGCACGGCTTGAATTTAGAATACCTTGCTGACGTCATGATAGTGAGTATTGTTTTCCAAGCAAAGTGTGTGAGGTAATTTTCTCCGTCAGTTGAGCTTGTGGGGAATGTCAGTAAGGCTCTTTTCAGACTGCAGTTGAAAATGTTTTTATTCCATATCTGATCAGAATCTGATCTTTTTTACTTGTTTGCATTTTGCAAGTGATAAGATCTGATTTATGCATTGCTATTTTGCCATGAAAAGACACAATCTTAATTATATCAACTTGCATTGATTAGGCCTACTCCTAGAATTTAATAAACAAACCTTCACAAATTTCAGCATCAGAAATGGGAAGACTTCTGCTCTGTGTAGCAAAAAGCTGTGCATGCTTTTATCCCAGACTATACATTTGGTTTGGCATGCTAATTCAATTACTTCCAGCACTCAGAATTACACCCAATTTGTGTTGGGTTTTAAACGACAAATAAGACACCTTCCAAAATCCCTTCTGAGTGGTTTGGGTTTTCACACAGAATCACCTTTGTATGTAGATTGTATCAGGCTTGAAAATATTGCATTTCATGGAGTGTTCTGTCGTACAGACCACCAAAAATCTATGCAGCATGTAATCTGTATATGCTAAAAATGGCTGGCAGTCTGAACATGGCTTTAGATGTCAACATACATCTGTGTGTGGTATGTGTGTAACAGTGAGGTACGGTGTAATTTGTCAACAGGAGCATGACATCACCTGGGGCGAGCTGCTAACCATGGAGAGGCAGGATATGGAAAAGGTGACATTTTTCATCCTCTTTGACCGTCACACAGCTGCATAACTGATAGTAACGTCCCACTTAACACCCCCATCCCATCTCTTTCTCTCCCACTTCCTGTCTCCATCTTCCCTGTCCTATCTAAATAAAGGCCAAAAAATATACTTCAAAAAGTGTCAATTGACAGAGATGTAGTAGTGTGCTCGTGTTAATGTTGTTTGTCACTCTAGATTGGCATCACAAATCGGGAGGACCAGACAAAGGTGTTGTCCGCAGTTCAGGCAATGCATCTAGATCACGTGGACCTGAACACCTTAACTCAGCTGGACATAGACAAGGGGTAAATTGGGACACGTACATCACACTAATTGTTCATTTAACTGATTGTTCATCGAACTTGGGGTGGGCGGAATAGAATGTGATGTTAATTAAATTGCTTTTCAATAAATCATTAATGCATACAGTATAGTGCCCTCCACAGTATTTCAAAAGCGGAAATCAAAAGAGTTGGGTACCATCAGTTGGTCCAGTGAGATGAGCTCAGTCCTTGGTAGGCAGGCGTTTGGGGCGAGTGAGCAAGCGAGCGTAGTGAGCCTGTCCTAATGGTTTAAGCGTCCGTAATGATTTGTAAGGTGAGAGATGAGCGAGCGAGCGGGATCCCCCGGTGTGCTATATCCCTGACGGATGACTGTGAACGGTGGGTCAGAGCGCCGTGTTTAACTTCAAGCCCGCACGTAATGAATCTTAACGAGCGCCTAATTCCCACGACCCCTGGCTCTGTGCGGAGGGTATGGGGCAGCGCGCCACCGACGGTAAATTCAGCCCCTTTAAATCCCCGCCTGATGGCTTCACTGTAAACAGCCCCGGGGGAGATTGCTCTGCCCTATCAGCTTAAATACCCCCTGGCCAGGGTACATTTCCTGGTAATAGAGTGTGTGTGCGTGTGTAGTGGCGGTGGCGGCTGTGATGTGTGTGTGTGTGTGTGTGTGTGTGTGTGTGTGTGTGTGTGTGTGTGTGTGTGTGTGTGTGTGTGTGTGTGTGTGTGTGTGTGTGTGTGTGTGTGTGTGTGGTGGTGGTGGTGGTGGTGGTGCAGCAGACACACACTGTACTATTTCAGCACATAACTTGCGCCATGTGAGGTGCCAGACACAAGCCCACATCCTCTGGGCGTCTTCAGCGGAGGAAGAGCCCCATCCATCTGCTCTTGGCTAGGAGAGCCCTCTCACAAGTGACACAGAAGAGGTGCCACTCCTCAAGGGAACTGTACAAGACGTGGAGACCCTAAAGGACATGAGATGTGTTGAGAGTTGTGGATGAAGGGCTTTTTGGGGGGGGGGGGGGGGGGGGGGGCAGGTTTGTGGCTAGGCTTTAGATTGGGGGTGGAAGTGGTACTGTTTGTGTGAGAGAGAGCCTGTGCGTGCGTGCTTGTGTGTGTGCGTGCGTATGTGTGTGTGTAAGACAGTCTGTCAGTGGCCACCCAGAGAAGTTCTCCTGATAAAGACAGATGGATCGGTTCAGCAGGTCCCCTCCTCTCCCCATCAGGCCTGGCACTTAGGCACACGTGTCAGGGCCTATCACTCTTTCACCCCTAGATAAACTAACAGAGCGACGCTCTGAGCCCATCTCACCCATTCTGGAGGAGATAGTAACTCCACGCCGCCTGACAGTGTTTACCACAGCCGCTGACAGAGTGTTAGAATAAGAAAACGGCTGCCGGGTTTTTTTTTTTTTTTTCCTACTCCTTTTTTTCTTTTCTAAGGGGGGTGGCATGGAGGGACCTCCTCACAGTTAGATCAACACAAGGTGTCTGCAGAGTGGACGACAGAGTACAACAGAGCAACTTCACAAACGTTGCCTTTAAAAAAAAAAAAAAAAAAAACAGGTTGCCATCCATCATTTGAAGAGTAATCACTTAAGCTCTCGCTAATTGGCCAGTTGTGACAGCGTCTGAGTGGAAGAGCTCTCTCTTTGATTGAGCTGATCCACTCTGGCCAGGGACATTTTTCTCAGCTTGTTACGGACAGACAGCACTAATCGGTACAGACATATGCCGTCTTTCTTTCTCTTTCTCGCTGGCGCTCGCTCTCTCTCCTTCTCTCTCTCTCTCTCTCTCTCTCTCTCTCTCTCTCTTTCTTTTTCTCTGCATGCAAAGGCGGCACATCAGTAGTTTGCACCTGTTTTTGTTCCTCAGGCTTAATAGGCCTGACGGCCCTGTGCTGTGCTGTGCCGTACAGTGCTGCGCTGCATTAACAGACTGGGGCAAAGATTTGCTGGACCCATATGGCGAACGTTCTGCTCCAAGCAAAAATTCAATCCAAGCTCTTGTGTGTGTGTGTGTTTATCCTGCTTGTGTATCGGGGGTGGGGGGGCTGTGAGGCTACTGACTTGAGAACGTTTATGTAAATGCCTAGATGAAAATACCACTTGTCTTGTCTTTATAATGGTATTTATGTCCATTTGTGTTGTGCCCGAAACTCGTCTAAAAGCGTTCAAGACAAGAGGCACCAAATCAAAACCAAATGGTGTGCCACATGGTTGCTGTTGTCCCACATCAGGCAGGAATGACGAATAGGGGTATTTCTGGGCGAGCTTGTTTGTGTGCTTAAATTCCAGACTCCCGTGTCCGACAGCCTGTTGCCACTCAATTAAAAGACTTTCAGCATAATCAGGCAGCAGACACGCAAGGCAAAGGCGTAACTGTGTGTGTGTGTGTGTGTGTCTGAAAGGAGCGAGGAGCTGTACACGTTCCTGATCAGCCTGCGGCAGCAGTGCTGCTACCTGACGGACACGGTGAGGGACGTCGTCAGCCGATTCCCCCGCAGCGCCTCAGAGGTACTTGCCCTGCTTCACACCACTGACCGCCCCCCCCCCCCCCCCCCCCCCACACACACACACACACACACACACACACACACACACACACACACACACTGACATGACCCTGCAGACAAGCCCAGTCTTTCACCAAACAGACCTTACCCATCAACCCCTACCCCTGTAAAAAAAAAAAAAAAAAAACTACTGTGTTGGTCCAAATTTAACATGACCCTGAATATGTCCAGATTCTGTTTATTTCAACACTGCATAACAATGACAAACAAGACAGAGGGTAAGTATGTACATTAAGCTCTTTTAAGCTATTTTTCAAAGCCTTCAGCTAAAATCTGGACCTCGTTCAATCGATGCATTTTTTTCAGGCACTAATTCACACCTTCTTGTCAGTCTCTCAAGAAACGGCTGCTTTGAGGAACATACCGTTTTCTCTGACTGTTTGAATTGTTAAGCTGATCTTTTTGGCCTCACCATCCTTGAACACTACATTCTGTGACGCCATCATTCTTGGCTGTTTAAGAGTCATTTGATGACTTCTCATGGTTAATTACCATGATCCTACAATTTGCTTTGCAAACTTTGCCTCTGTTGTTGGTTAGCTTCATCTACTTTAAAGCCACTTTTTAAATGTGATCGCTTTGTCTTCCTATCCTCATCCAGAGTAGCTGTGTGGGATGGTGGCTTAGTTTAGTCTAAAAGTAAACATCACTTTAATAATGGGACCTATTTGGCAGTTTGTTAAGAGCTCACATATACGACACCATTTTTTTAAAGACATATTTTCAGGGTGAAAAAGTCTGATATTCTGACCAATATGGCAAAACAAAACACACAGAAGAGGTGGAGCACTTTTGGTCAAGTTGGTGGTCTTTGTGCTGTGTTGTTTTTGTGTGATGTGTAATGTTATATGAAGGGCTATCCAGTGTTGCCTCCTGAGAGATATACATCACTAAATTTCCCTCAGGCCTAAAGCTTTATTCCTGGCTTGTTTGTAAAAACATGAAGCCTTTTGGTGTGAGAACAATGTTTCTGTGTGTGTTTGAGTCCTTGTGCTTTGTGTCCAACAGCTGGTCCTGACCTGCGACCCTAAGAAGGAGGCTCAGGGCATTTGCACAGAGCTGGTTGCCCAGACTGAAGACCTCCTGAAAGAAGTGTCCTGCCTCAGAGACCTACTGCGCAAGGTTGTTTTCTAGCCCTCACTTTTTCTCTTCTTTTCTCCCCATTTCTCACACACACACACACGGACGGACGCACACACATACGCACAAACACGCGCACACAAACACAGAGCAGAATGAATCATCCTCCTCGGACACGGCCCTCTTCTTGAAAGGCCCTTCATCTTGTCAGTGCATTTACAGTGTTGGCTGAATCGTGGGGAACGGGGCTTTTGTGGGCCTCCGTCGGTGGGTGAGGGTGGGATGCGCGGGGCTCTTGACAGGCCTCGGCCCTCACAGCCCATAACTCAGGTGGAGACACTCAGACACCGCAGCCTCCCCGGGGTAGAGAGGAGCGAGGCCCAGAGAAGAGAAGAGAAGGATGGAGGGTGGGTGGGTGGGTGTGGGAGTGTGTGTGGGGGGGGAGCAAGAGGTGGAGAGGAGGTGGGGGTGAAGGAGGAGGAGGAGGAGGAGGAGAAGGAGAAGAGGGGGATGTCCGCCATGTCAGCCTGGAATCTGACGGCCAACAGGGGCCATGTGGCCAGGCTGGCGGCCGGCCCAGAGAGAGAGAGAGCCTCCGCCTCGCCCCGAGGTTTTTTTATTCCCAGCCAATCGCAGCAGCCCTGACAGAGGAGAATGCGTCCTATCACATCAATCAATGACTATGAGAAACGCCGCACACTCCGTGCATTCCAGCTTCCCTTCCTCAAGGAACCATCAAGCGATCAGTTATTTGGGCTCAGCCATGATTGCCCCTTAATAGCTTTCTCCCCGCCACATTCATCATTTTATTAGGCTCATTATCTTGGCCAGTTGAGCAAATATACACAGCGTTTTTGTGGCGAGGTTATTTTTTTGTTGTGTTGCAACGCACAGTGAACACAGTGCAATCTGTTATGTAGCGACATGCGTGTTTTGGCTTTTGTCTGTCCAATGCAATATTGCTGCTTTCATGAATCTTTTGATGTCAGTGCTGGAATGATTTCATGCATATTCTCATGAAACGTGTGCCTTTGTGGGAGGGAGATGGATAGGGGAAAAGAGGGTGGTGCATCACCGCTTTTTCCTGAAGAGTACGTAGTTGTAACTGACACGGGGAGATTTATAGCTCTAGATGTTGGGTTTGAATAATAGGTTCGGTATTGTGGCATTAAGAAAGTTGAAGAGAGAAGGCTGGAAAGATTAAGGCAAAGGCTTGAAGAGAGTCCATTTTTTTTAAATGGCAACTGGCAGTTAGTGAAAACAAATGACCACATTCTGAGAAGTTTCACACCAGGCACCCTGTAACTTTGCATTTGAAAATATACCTCAGACAGACATATCCATTTCTGAAAGTGTAACCCTAGTCAACCTGTAAATGAACTTGTGTTGATTATTTCTCTCCTGCCCTGAGAACAAAAATATGATTACTTGCTTACAAAATAGATCTCAGAAAGGTGATTACATTTCCACTGGTAGTATGTAGATAAATATGTTTACGTTAATGTCTTAGTTATGGATAAAATTGCCTAATACTAGTTAAGGAATAGATACGATACAATGGAAACATGGTTCATCCAAAGCCCTTAATTAGTTTGGGGGAAGTTTACCGACACCCATCTGTCTTTTAAACGTTTTTAATTCAGCTTTGAACTTGGCTTGAACGTGGCCAATGCTCCGCAGCTGGAAATGGTGTGTGACAGCGCCGGTAGTGCTAAGCGGCTTTTCATGAGCGGAGTCTTTAGCCCGCCCGAACGGGCTCAGGTGACGCAGGAATGCCAGGAAGCTTTCCCCCCGGTCTTTGGGACCTGATGTGACGGGACACGTCCGCTCCATAGGTAGTAAGCACATTTTAATTCGAGCCAGTCATTGGTGTAAAGTGAGACATTGTTTTTCCTGCCCCCTTGAGTGGGCAGGGGTGGTGATTCAGGTGAAGTGGAAGGTAATTGGTGTAATACAGTTAGGATTAAGGTCCGGGGGTCCCCGCGCGTTGGCTCATTAGCCCGCTACGAGAGCCGCTAGTCAGCGAGCGAGCGAGCGTTTCCCACTCAACTTTAATCCTGTGATGTCCTGTGTTGCTGCTTAGATGGACCCTGCCGAATCCCCCGGTCAGCCCGCCCGGCCCAGTTCCCACGGCCACCTCCGGAGAAGGCTCCCCAAGACGCTCGCACTGGGCATGCTCGGAGCTGGCCTGCTGCTGCTTTTGGTCTCACAGACACGGGGTAGCGTGAAGATGTGGGCCTGAGAATCGTGTTTTATGGCGCTGCTGTCACATATATCGAGACTGCCCAAGGCAGATGGAGTGTGTTTCACCAATAGTGTGCAGAGTTCACACAACACAATTGATTTTCTCCACAAGGGTCACACAATAACTATCAACATTTTTTTCTCTTTCACTCTCACCACAGTGACGGCGAAACTAAAGCTGGCATGCTTACCTATGTAGAAGCAAGGTCTTAGTGTGTTGAATATTTAGAGATTTAAATTTCACTCATTTTATGTTTTATCTTGTTTTGTTAAAAAAGACAAATGACTGTAGTCTTGGTGGACTGTTATATGCAGCCATGATCGAAATTACATTATTCCTGTTTTGTTTTTGTTAAGTAGGCTAGTTGTTAATTGTTCTAATTTGTTCGGTTTTCTTAATAGTTTCTGTGAGTCATACTTATGTTTTTATATTTGCATAACGTAATAATATGTTTGTAAGTGTGTTGCATTTTGTGTAGGCAACAACCACTTACCAGATTGTGTACCGTTTTAGTTGCATGCTGCATTCAGTTTCATCGATGCAAAATAAATGATGAAATGCTTAATATGGTCAATGTTATGTCGATTCATTAGAATTGTTTGTGAAGGTGTTAACATGTTATATTTGTATTATACTGCAGGACTATGTTTTAAGTGAGCATCCTTAAACAGAGCCATCTCTTAAGTTGATCCAGACCTCAGAGCCAGAGCGGTTATAATGTTGCTGCGAATATGAATCATATTTGTACACTTAATGCAGAACATTAAGACGTTTTGTTTGTTGGTTCACGTTTATTGGTTTTAAGACAAACACGAAGAGCTCTTCATAATGTTGTATAACCAGTGAAGACGGGAATTGGAACAATTTTTGAAAGAGAATTATAATTTAAACCCATTGTTTAAAAGTGTCGTTTTGTCCATGTGTTTTCTTGCCTTTTGACATTTGTTTTGCGCATGCCATGAGAAGAATACAAATTGACTATTAATCTCCGTTCACTGTGTCGACAAAACCGCCTAATAAAAAGAATGGCACATTAAATCTCTCAATGGAAGATCAAAGATAAAGGAAATGGAGAATGACAATCGTACAGATCGTGGAAAGGTTCAAAAGAATGTGATAATCCAATTTAAATGCACACATGAGCGTTAACGGAGACGAGGAGTGTTGGTAGGAAGGAAATGTGAGCCATTTCAAAATTTACTAATTAGATGAATTGTTTTAAAAGGCATGTTTTTGTTAAATGTTATTTGAAAAGCTACAGCATCCGTTGTGGCTATAATAGGCATAAAATATCGGGGCTGTGTGTTTGACATGTGCTTGATTGTTTTTGTTGAGAAAATATTGTCTGAGGTATCACGTACCACATTCTACACCTTGCCGTTTGGAAATCAGCCAAGCCTGTGTCTGGTGTCAAGCTAGCCTGAACAGATACTTTCAGACATCTAATTTCTGCACTTCATTCCAGAGACAGGACTGCGCCCACCCCTTGTGTAAGCAATTTAAACCTGATAGGAGTTCATCAGCTATCTCAACACTGCGAATCTTTGTTAACTCAAGATCGACCAATATCACCAGAACTACCTCAACCGACCAGCGATCAGACCAGGATGTTTTCATGTCGAATGATCTTTTCGTTAGTCGTCTGAGCGATGCTTTTTGATCGGAGGTTGTAATTTGTATGCGAATCGGGTAAATAGTTGCGAGTGCGCATATGCATTGTACAGCTGTCATTTTTAATGCCGTTCTCTTTTTCTTTACGCATGGAAGTCCCTGAAACTGTGCCTGAACCAATGAGTAAGCCTTAACGATCAAACATTTGTAATATGAACTTACTGCCAAGTGGGATATGTTTTTCTCTGTGTGTGACAATCTTCTGGTTTGCATCAGAGGTGGACGCTTCTTGGTGGTGAGTGTGATTTTCTTCGAATGATGCGTAATTAATGACATGTATAGATAGATCTTTTTTATTTGAAGTGCGTATTCGTGCATTCCGTCTGTCACATAACTTTTAAAGAATGAGGATTGCAAAGCTTTAGTTAATCCACAGGTTATATTTTTCCACAGCCGAAATAACTCGAGCATCGAGAGTAAGGGTAGCATTGCGTGCATGTCATCCCTTTGAACTTGGTGGCGGGCACACAATTTGAAAGAGATTGCAATCGATGATAGTACTTTCATCTTGTATGCAGGCACATGGGTACCCTGGGGTCGCAAGTGATGTGTGACAACATCCCCGGACTAGTTAGTAAGCAGCGCCAGTTGTGTCGCCAGCATCCCAAAATAATGCAGGCAATTGGGATCGGAGTGAAAGAATGGATAGGAGAATGCCAGCATCAGTTTCAGAACCACCGCTGGAATTGCAACACCATGGCACGGGATCATAACGTTTTCGGGAAACTTCTGCACCGAAGTAAGTATGAAGAAACTGTCTCTTCTGAGGAAATTGTTTGTGTTGTGGACAGGTGTCTTCGAAGCTTCTTTTAAAAGTCTTCCAAATGTCATTTTGTACCACACCACATGGGGTTGAGAAATAAATAAAAGTACTGGTTCACTCTTCACGAAAAAATAACTGCTTCATTAATTTCGTAATAGTTTACTATTTAAAAAGAGGTGACGACTCATCATGAACCAGATAGTCTGCCACATTTTTTTTTACATCGATATATATTTTTAAACGCATACTTCATGATCTAGAAATAAAATAAAAACTACGTTTCTCTCTGTCCTCTGTTTTTAAATCATAAACATGACCATAGGAAGTGGCCTTCTAGTCTCCCAGGCTTCTTAATGAAGCGAAGCAGCACTTTAAAGTTTTAATCTCCACCGATAATCTGCTTTCCCTTCATGTAGACCTCCCAGGTGCCTCAATGCAAAGCATAGGAAGAGGCTGCGATGGGTAACCCCTATCTGTTGGTTCTGTGAAAATCTACTTATTGTCAATGTCAAAGTCCTAATTGCAATCATTTGAAGGGAATTCCTGGTCGTTTTCTCTGGCACGGGAAAAGTCTGCTCAAAGCAGAGCTCATACACTGTTTTTGTAGTCTCCGCCTATTTTTTCCCCAGTAATATTGTCTACAACATGCATAGAACAGTCAGACAAACACATTGGCTTCACCCCATATCATTCATGTTGTTCTTTCCATCTACCCCTTTTCGCCCTTCACCCACATGTCTTTGTTCTTGTCTGATATGATATCTTGTCAGTAGGATGTACAAAACAGAGGATACCTTTATCGCAGTGTGTTATCAGGGCTCTGTGTTTGTCTGTGTGTGTTTGAGAGAGAGGGAGACCCTGTTATCAACAAAGCCCTTTGTAGGCCTTTTTGGTAGTTTTTACTTTTCTAAAAATCTTTTTGAGGATTTCAGTCATTGTCTTGTCAGTAACCTGTAAACCATTTTCTGTAACTCTAGCAGTGTCTCTACTGTGATCTAGTCAGCTGCAGTGCATGTAGGAGCTGAGAAAGAACGTTTCTTCTTACTCTCCTTTTTCAGGCAGTCGTGAGGCAGCCTTCGTCTATGCCATCTCCTCGGCAGGTGTGGTCTACACGCTGACCCGTGCCTGCAGCCAGGGGGAGCTGGACTCTTGCTCCTGTGACCCAGGGAAGAAGGGCTCCTACTGGGACGCCAAGGGGACCTTCGACTGGGGCGGCTGCAGCGATCACGTGGACTATGCCATCAAGTTCACTCAGGCCTTCATAGACGCCAAGGAGAAGAAAGAGAAGGATGCTAGGGCCCTCATGAACCTTCACAACAACAGAGCGGGTCGGAAGGTGACTAGACACATAGACTGATACATACAAAGGGATTTTTTTCCTGCACTGAGCTTGCATTGTAGTAATATAGATTGCATTTTGATGTACAAAATCTGTCCACAAGAGTTGTAAAATTTAAGCCTTACATTTCAACTTAAATCTCACAAGCTTTAACCTTATATACATATAAACCCTTAATCTAACCTCAAATGATAAATCAGTCTGAAATCCCAGTATTAAGGTTTAAGAGTGACTAAAAATGTAAGTAATAGACCAGTAATAGCCATCTTATGTTGACCAGTCATAATTTATCCTAAAGTAGCAAATTTGCCTAGGTGGGTTGACTCAGAGTACGTGTTAAACCTCCTAAAAGAGGAGCCCCATGCCTTTGTTTTTGGATGAGAAACTAAAGCACAAAGACTCCTCTGATCCAAGCTTTACAACTAACTCACAGTTAACTTATCTGAGTTAGTCAGTCACCAACCATCTAGCTGGAATGCGGTAGGTTTGGGTAGGATATGTGTTTGGGTTGTGTCTGGGTGGATCAGCCCTCTGACCTGATGGCCTCTCTCCCTCTGCTCTCTCTCCCCCTCCGCTCTCCATTGGTTGGCGTCGTTCCCCTCTCCTCTGTCCACAGGCGGTCAAGCGCTTCATGAAGCTGGAGTGCAAGTGCCACGGCGTGAGCGGCTCCTGCAACGTGCGCACCTGCTGGCTGGCCATGGCCGACTTCCGGCAGACGGGCGACTACCTGCGCAAGAAGTACAACAGCGCCGTCCAGGTGGTCATGAACCAGTACGGCACGGGCTTCACCCAGGCGCTACGGAAGCTCAAGAGGCCCACCAAGAACGACCTGGTCTACTTCGAGGATTCCCCCGACTACTGCATACGGGACTATGAATCTGGTGAGTGGAACAAGCAGTTTGCCTTGACCCAGGAAGTGAATGGTGCTTAGATGACTTAACATGCAGGATATGGTAGATAGATAGTGTTTGTGCTTGTATCTGGATGGTTAAACTGTAGATCTAACGGCCCAAGCACACAGACATAGATGAAGCTATTAACTACAAGAAGACCCACAAAGTGAATGGTGCTTAGATGACTTAACATGCAGGATATGGTAGATAGATAGATAGTGTTTGTGCTTGAGTCTGGATGGTTAAACTGCAGATCTAACGGCCCAAGCACACAGACATAGATGAAGCATAGATGATTAACTACCAGAAAAACTTATCTGAGCATATATGCAGAGAATATAACCAGCTTTATAACGTTTGGAGCAGGACTTAAAAAATCATGTCACAGCTGCAAAAGCTTAGCTTCCAGACTTCAGAGGGAAATGTCTGCCCGTGTGTGTGTGCGCTCCCCTTCCTTTTTCTCGCTGCTCTCCCTCAATCCCGCTCCTGCCGGAGGGCCCGAGGAGAGGAGAGGAGAGGAGAGGAGAGGAGAAGGGGAGCGAGGAACCCTTTTGTGAAGCTGCTCTCTGAGAAATGCCCTTGTGAAACCTCATCACTCGCTCTGGCTTGGGGACCCTGCACACCCTCTCTTGCCCCGGGTCTGTAAAACATTAGTCTTGCACTCAGACACACAAAAGGGGTGGTGTAAGCGGAGAGCGGCGCTGGTCGTGGCATACACAGTAGTCAGTAGTCATTACACAGCGGCCCTGTAAACCTGATGCACTGGCAGATCTGTCCCCAGGCTGCGTCCTGCCTTCCCCCTCCTCTTTCTCTCCCTGTCGACTGAATAAGACCAGGTGTATCAGGAGCGGGGAGCGTCGCCCTACTCTAATATCTGGATAACTGAAAGGGGTGTGTGTGTGTACATGTGTGTGTGTGTGTGTGTGCGCGTGTGTGAGAGAGAGAGCATACATGAGTGTGTGTGTGTGTGTGTGTGTGTGTGTCTGTGTGTGTGAGAAAGACCATACATGCTGGTGATGGCGTGTGTGTGAGCGAGAGAAAGTGTGTGTGTGTGTGTGTGAGAGAGAGCGAGAGAAAGACCATACATGATGGTGATGTGTGTGTGTGTGTGTGAGAGAGGGGGGGGGGGGGTGTTGCCTGTCAGGCTGCAGATGATCCCTACTATCAGGTGACGGTGCGTTTAAGGCACATTACCACACTTCTGTGGGCAGAGCGGGAGCTGAAACCCAATCTGGTCAGAGAGTGCAATAAATTACCGCCCTTCTGCAGACTGCACCTCTCCTGACTCTCCCAAAAAGACAAGCCTTTTTAAAAAACGCCTTTTTTTTTTTGTTCATGTCATGTCTTTGACCCCACCATCTTCACCCCTCGCAACCTGCCTGCCCTCCCCGTGTGGCCTCCATGGTCACAGAAAAAAAGACAGGGAAAAAAGGACCCTCTTTTACTGTACTGTACTTTGCTTTTTTTTCCTTTCCAAAAGCGTTTACTCAATTCTTGAACGGTGAACAGCCAAGCAAAGGACTTTTCCATACAACATGCTTCACTCTGTGCTCCAGGACTGTGATTTCCTGGTGTGTTTTATACCGTGTTGTGGGGATGTTGTGTTATGCAGTGGGATGTTTTGATCTCTACGCCATATTCACAGCCTTTATGTCACACACACCCCTAGCTAGTCATGTAATGCAGGTAGCACCAAGGCCCCTGGCGACGTGTGAGAAAAAGTTGGGGGTCGGGCGGGGCAGGGCAGGGTAGGGTTGGGGTAGGGTGGTGTGTCAGGCCCCCGTCTGTTTGGTCCTAGTCACGGCCAGGGGGGGCGATGCAGGCAGGCAGGCAGACAGAAGCTCGCCACCCCCCCTACCCTTCCACCACCTCTTCCCCCAAACCCCCCGCCTTCCCCAAAAAGTGTGAAATCAATTCCTGGTTCCAAGCGCGGCTCCACATGCTAAACTCATCTCTTGGCACCCCCTCATCTTAATTCAATAAACAGACGTGCTTCAGGTAGAGCAGTCCGCTGCCCGTGATGTAAGCGATAGCAGCACAGGCATACCAGCCAGCTGGAGCAAGCAGCGAGGTGCGGGGAGTGGCCGCGTCATGCCCAGACACATACCTGGCTTCTCCCAAACCTGGGGAGAGAGAGAGGGGGGGAGAGAGAGAGGGAGAGGCAGGCGAGTGAGAGTGCCACTTCTACTACTACTACTACTACTACTACTACTACTACTACTACTATTACTACTACTACTGCTGCTGCAGGAACTTAGAAGAACCTTGAGCTGGGGCTCTGGTGCAGTTCCTCTGGGTAGAACATGACAGTTGGACCTGTGAACAATTTGGGTGCTGTTTTTTTTTTTGTTTAAAAAACCTAGCAGCCTATTCTTTAGATGAGCTCTTCTGTGTGTGTGTGTGTGTGTGTGTGTGTGTGTGTGTGTGTGTGTAGGGGGGATGCTTATCGGCAGGTTGCCAAAGCAGCAGTGAGGCTGAGGCGTTTAGGGGTGGGGTGGGGGCAGCGGTGGTGGTGGCAGCGGGAGGGCTGGTGGGGGGCTGGAGATTACGCGGCTCTTTAAAATGAACATGTGATGAGGCCTGAGCCGGGAGTGAGAGGTGCTGTCAGCAGTCTCTCATCTCACTCACTCGCACCGGGGACCAGTCGGCCTTTCTCCACCCCGCCCCCCCAACCCCCCCACCCCACCACAGTCCTCTCTGAGAGCCACCTCAGTGTCCACCAGCCACCACGGGGTGAGAGGAGGAAGAGAAGAAGGAGGAGGAGGAGGAGGAGGAGGAGGGCAGCTTTTAAATTAGCACTTGCAGCAGCAGGGGCCTCTCTTCCTTCACAAAGCAGCACTGATCAGAACACACACACAGACCCAGCAAGAGGGGACACAGATGAGATAAGGAAGAGAGCTAAGCTCAGGCTCAGCACATCTTACTCGTCAATGCCGTCATTCAGATGTGAATATAAAGTGTTGGACTTTGAACACTCAAGGACTAAATAAAGTACAACTGTAGAAAAACTGTTTAGTGTGAATCTTGAGGGGATGCCTGGCACTAAAGTCACCCAAAGTGCTTTACAGTGAACCATCACCACCAGTGTGTTAACACCCACCACAGTGATGAACGTTAAGCATTATGTCAGAATGCTCACCACACACCACCTTAGAGTTGGAGATTGAGGGAGTGAATTGAATTATGTGGGCAGTTATACTATGGGGATGAAATGGGGGATGAGGAAGCCATGTTGGGAATGTTTACCTGCTGTCGTGATGATCATCTCTGCGGTGTGTGTGTGTTTTTTTTCCTCTCCAGGTTCGGCGGGCACAGGTGGCCGAGTGTGCAACAGGACGTCTCGCGGCACGGACAGCTGTGAGGTCATGTGCTGCGGCCGTGGCTACGACACGTCACGGGTCAGCCGCACCACCAAGTGCGAGTGCAAGTTCCACTGGTGCTGCGCCGTCCACTGCCGCGACTGCCACGAGGAGGTGGACGTTCACACCTGCAAGGGCCCATCGTGACTGCACAACCCCCCTACCCCACCCCAGCCCACCCCAATCAAAACCGCCCTAGCCTTCCCTCCCCAAACCACTCTCCCCTCCCCTAGTACTACCACAGATCCAGGGTGAGTGGCTTGATGGTCACCAACCCAAATGTGAACCCTGCTATCTCTCCACAGCTGGATATTGCTCTGTTCATGCAGACCTACTGAACGTCATAATAGATGGATGCAGATGAATATTGACATAGCTTTAGGCCACCAAATCGGGTTTCTTAAGCTTTGCTTACGTAAACGTATCAAGTCTTTGTGCATAAAGAACACATATGTTCCCTTTAACTGTTCATTTTCTTCAGCAAGTTGGACATATTTATTAAATCCTCACATACCAGAATGTTTGTTAAACAAATCTTAAAAAAACATATTACATGTAAATAGAAACTATATATAATTTAAAAAATAAAATTTACTTGTATCATGATCAATTGTTTGATTTAAGAGGGTTTTAAAGGTTTACTTTGCCTGAAAATCTAGGTGTACCCTTGAGTTAGCAAATGAAATTTCTATCCTGTGTACAGTCTAGCAACGACCCAACAGCTCAATAGTTTTTCTCCCAAATGTGTTCAGAGAAATCCCATCAGTCTATCCTTGTATAGTCGCTGGGTGGGCTTAACATGATGAAGACAGAACTGCAACGGTGCACTGGTGTAGTGCTATGGTAAACAGGTTCGTTGCTCTGACTGGTGGTACCAGCGTTATTCTGGTGCAAGCAGAGACAGTTTAAAAGGAGACAACCACTGTGACGGCCGTTGGATTGTGCCTGGCCTATTCATCCTGGCCAGTCCAACACAATTTGATGTGGGGCTGGTTTGTCAGGCTAAGCTTTTGTACTATAATTAAATGAGAATATAATGATGGTCCACTGGATGACCCCAAATAGAAGCTTCAATACTACTGGTATTACATGATAGTTACCCATTAATCAAATTAGTCACCCATTAAAAAAACAAATCAGAGAGGAAGGGCGCAGTCACGCTTAGATGAAGGCCAAAATACAGCAGGCTGTCTCTCTAATTCTTTCTAATGATACTCGGTAGAAAAGTTGGGGCTGGGTATTATGTGCATTTAAATGCCCATGACTTGGACCGAAGCAAGTGGCAAAAGCACAATTAAGCTTGGATAAAGGTCATAACAACAGAGGGACTCTCACTAATGCATTTTAATCTCAGTGATGCCACTGCCTTTAGGCTGCACTCCAATGCCTGTTAAATGGATAAAATGAAATTCCAAAAGCAAACAGACCGTTTTCATTTTGCAGCAATACACAAAAGTCTTTATTTTTTTTGTCCTTTTTTTCATTTTTGATGGCATTTTAATCACCTCTTTTTTGTACAACAAAAAACAGGTTCCAACATGAGTTTGGAAAAAAAATAAACCATAAAACAAAAAACAAAAACAAAACAAAAAAAAAAAAATTGGGAACAGAAGAACGTTGTTTTATAAAATAAGTCAAAACCATAATTGCCCTTTTTTGAATGTTTTTTTTTTCCCCTTAACCTGGCGGTGGGTATTTCCTCTTCCTCTTCCTCCTTCTCCTCCTCCTCCTCCTCCTCCTGACACTGAGCTTGGCACAGGGGTGAGGGTCAGCCATGACACGCCAGGCCAGTCGAAGGCCATGCGGGGGGGCTGGGCTGGGCGGGGGGGGGGGGGGGGGCAGGGCAGGGCAGGGGTTGGGGGTCGGTGGTCTGGGGCCTAGATCCGTGTGAGCTGGTGCCAGAGGCTGGAAGGTAGGATGCTCTCCACTTTCTCCATGATGAAGTTGAGAGGCGCGAAAAGCGTGCTGAGAAACTGCTCCCCCCGATAGCATCAACGATGGAAGGGAAGACGGATGGACCCAGTAGCCCAGGAGAGAAAGAGACAGATGAAACAGAGAGACAAAAAGAAGGGGGGGGGGGGTGGGGAGAGAGAGCGAGGTGAGAAGTCAGACCACATACATGGCAAACATACTGCCCACCAATTCCCCCACTCAGCCAAAAAAAAAGGAAAAAAAGAAAAAGAAAAAAATTCTCACACACCTGTTACCTCTAAATCTCTTTCTTTTGAACAAAGATTCAAAGGCGCTGGCTGCAGCCCTGACTTGCCCAAAGAGCGATTACGGCTCTTTGAAGTAGAAGATGGAAACATCACTTCCAGATAGCAGAACCGCGGATTAGGACGGCAGCCCATCTCTGATCGCACAGGAATCAAAACTATTTCTTCATTTTCCTTTCTCAGAGGGGAAGTTCTTCCCTCCTCAGAACACACACTTGAGTATGAACTCTGTGCACTTTCATATGCAGTGTATGTCCCTCGAGTACATCAGCAAACAGCAGCATGTGTGTTAACGACCTCCTGATGGTCCCCCTGGTTGTGTCCATCTTCCTACCTTCCTGACCAGCTACTTCTAACTCCAGTTTATTCCCTCCCAGCTCACCATTTACGGTGTGTGTGTGTGTGTGTGTGTGTGTGTGTGTGTTGTCTGTGCTACTGTGGTTAATGTTTTGGCAGCGGGCTGAATGTGTGGAATAGGGGCTGAAGTTGACGCGGGACGCCGGTTTGCAGGTCATGGCGGCTTGGCTCTGTCAGATGGCAGATAAAAGGGCCATGTCTGGGGAGGGTCACGGACGATTACTGGATCCCAGCTCTCGCTCACACAAGCCCCCCCTTCTCCCCACACACATACAGATTCTGGCATCTGAACATGCGCATACACCCCTAGCTACACCACTGTTCACCTGTGTGTGTGTGTGTAAGTGTAAAAGCCTTCGCTCTTAGTGACTAGGGCACATGCTCCAACTCACATTCATCTCATCTCATCTGGGCGGTCTTGTGTACATGTACACACAGCAAGTAGCTTTCACACTCTGCATCACACACTCACACACACTGGGGCTTAGGAGATGTTTCTCCTGATAATGTCACACCCTGTTGACAGAGAGCAGGTGAGCTCAGTGGAATTCTTGGGTAGTGGAATCATGCTATGGCAAGACCCCACACCGGTGAAGAACAATGGAAATATGAAATAAAAAAAATATATATATATATATATATATATATATACACAATAATCAACTGACAAAACAATGGGGTCACTGGACATACAGTATGTCCAGGCAATAGACACAGAAACAAAAGGTTACGTGTGGACTACATCCCCCACAATCCATCACTCAGCTTGGTCTTTGATCTTTGTGCCACCAGCAGTACAAAAGCCCAACCCCATGTGAGGGCATCACTTCAAGACCCTCGCCTAGTAATCCAACCATTTCATTTTTGCCTCATACTCCATACTACAAGTGTTGTGTGTGATACTAATGATCTGCATGTGTTGGCATGTTGAGCTGATTTCACTTCCCCTGCCTGCCATTACTGGTTTGATTTAAGAGTCACAGCAGATTGTTGATGGCCTGTGAAAATCAGTTCTGTCATTAATGAATTTGCTGCAATTCATAAACAAATAAGATTCTTCTTTTTTCCCGCTTTGCATGCAAAGACATGGCTGGCTTTTTGAATTGCAGTTGAAGTGTTACCGCTACTACTGCCAACCATCCGTAACCAATGACAGCCATCATCTGTTTCCACATCAGACTCTCCCTCATCATCACTGTTAAGGAATCTCCAGAATCCATCCTCCGTTGTTCCAGACAGCAGTTATATTTCAATCCAGAAAATATCCCTATTTCTTTTCCCCTCGGCCCCCACACACCACAGTCCTCCTGAAGCGCAACCAAAACTTTTTTTGCGCTGGAGCATCGCGGAGCGAGTCGCAGCAGAGCGCTGAGGGCCGCGAGGGCGAATGTAACTCAATATTCATTATGATGGATGAGCAAAGATCCCAGAGGAATGTAAACACAACGTGTGGTGAGGCTCGGTGACGTGTGAAGCTGCTGGTCCTGTGGCGTAGCTGAGTGTTACACACACACACACACACACACACACACACGCACACACACACACAGTGTCATGGAAGCGAAAGCGTCAAGTCAAATAGGACCAGCAATCCCAGGGGTGGCGATAGGACTGACCAAAAGGGCCCACGAAGGTGATGGTGGGGGAACGCGTGTGATGTCAATGAGTCCACACATGCAGACACTCTTAAAGCTGGAAGTGGCTGACTTTGAAGAGCGTGTGAGGCTAATGTCTGCCATTATCAGTCCTGTGTTACAGTGGAACACTGTTAGCTACTCCTCAATTATTCAAAAAGTTAAAAGTAAAATGTATTAACTTGTGAAGTCCTAGGCTAAGGCTGATTGATCAATGGAAAGAAAAACCCTTTTGCGATGTAAATGGCTTCCAATATAGGCACTTCTAGGTAAATACAGCTGAGTGAATGAAGGAGAGTGGTACAGATACACATTACTCTCAATCACTACACTGTGTGACTGAGGATCATGCTGAATGAATAAAGTTCAAGTTCAAATCTGACAAGTTAAGAATTTTATTTTTTCTTACCCTGCCAATTTTAAAGTATATGAATTTGGTGCAAAATAAAAATATTGTATTGTTAATCACATAAAAATAAAAATGAATGAATAAAGAATGGAAGTTATTGGATTTCTTAATCCTAGTTTGTACTGAAATGTACAACCTACAGCTATTTGTCTGTGTCATTCATTGTACTTAGACAAACTGCAAACCTTCTCACAGTTGACAGCGATGATGAATGACAACACAATGCACAACTATCCTTAAATCTCTATACTCCTGCCCTGAAGCAAGTGTCACAAAAAGTCTTACGATATATTTAATGTACATGTGCAATTAAAACAGACAATTCTACTTATTCACTAATCTACTTGTCTGGAATCTCTGGATTTTTATTGAGTAGATTAAAGAAACACACAGCAGGGCTTTCCGTTTTCTGAGGCCAGACTTCCCTGTGCGTGCGCCTGAAGCAGTGGGTGGGATATATATTACACTGCAGAAGTGTTCAGTTAATCTGGGATTGATTTGTTCATTTGGCACCTGGCACATCAGTGATTGACAGAGAAGTCCGAGCTCTTAGCTCTTAGTTTACGACACCACAAAAGTTACATACATGTTGTGTACACAAGTTGGCCTTCGAGGACGTTATACTGGCCAGTTTTTTTATTTTATTTTTAAGTTAAGAAAATACTCACAGCTTTAGCGAAGACGCCCATGAGCTCGGGGAACTGGTGCGTGAGCAGAGCCAGCATGGCCGTGAAGGAGCAGAGGCCGGCTGTGAAGAGGATGAAGAAGGGCAGCTCTTTCTTTGGGTACACCGACACTTCGTGGAACACTGCTTAGACACACACACAGAGAAAAATGCACAAACACACACACACACACACACACACACACACACACACACACACACACAGCACAAGGGTTAACCGCACAATCTAAAGAGCATTTTAAAAAAACAACCCACAGTGTAAAAACATTGGAAAAACTCAAATGCACTAATAGAAATGCAGCTGTCAGACTTTGTTAAATAACTATAAAGAGCAGGTCTTGTTCAGTCCGAAATTCTGGTCTCAGTAACTGCTACTATTATTAACTGCTGCTTTAGCCTCCAGCAATGCCTTTTAAAAACCTGCTAATGATCATATCTCAGTGCTTCCCTGCACGGATACGGACTTGGAGATTGGAGACCGAAGCAGAATTATTTGAGTGTCTGTTCAAAGGGTGAGATGGTGGAGTGGGTCAGTGATTTCTTAATGGTCTCCCAGTGATTCCTCACTATATCTCTTCTCTTCCCTGAACACAAATAAAACGGTGAACTGATGATTCATTGAGCCCAAACTACATCTTCCAAGGCGATACATCGTAGAGCTGATGGCAGAGTCTCCCTTGAGGCTACAGAGGTACATTTGCAAAAAAAGAGAGAAAGAAGGTTGCATTTTATTCTTCTCTGCTTGCAAGGTGTAACAGCATATGTGCCATATTCTGTGGTGATTAATAATTGAAAAGCAGAATATGACTATGGTTATTATATCTCAGAGAATAGCTTCTGGCCTGAATAGGCTATTCTGGTCGGACACAATAGGAGACATCATGCAGGTCACAATTGAGTGCGATACGATCTCAGGTACCCACTGCTGCCTGAGTATCAGTTGTGCATCAGGCACTTCTCCATCACGCCAATGTTAGGAAATATGCCACAGCCTCACAAAAGCCTTCAGTTCAGGGGCAGCTTTGGGAATGAAACCCTCTCCACATAGACACATACAAACTCCCAAAAAAAAAAAAAAAAACATACACACTAGCCACATACCACATGAAAAAAAACACATTCTAATCATCTAACCATATTCGGATAACCTGAAATCGAGAAGACTTGTTGACATATTCATAATCTGTTCATCGCTATCTCAGCTGTCAAATGTTCTTTTCAAAACCAGCCAGAGGTCTAGAAGGCTCATTTTCTGCCACCATCACTGCTGAGTTTCAGCCGAATGTTATATAAACCAATTGCAAACATTTTTCAGTCCAATTTATCAATTTCAAAACCCTAAGGCTCACTTATTAATTTAGAAAAATCTTTTGCAATTACATTAGTGTGGCTAAAGGCTGTGGTGTTGTTTGCAGAAGCAGTCAAACCAGACCTCTTGAGGCTATACAAGAATTTGAAGTGTCAAGGGCTTGGGAAATCAATTATCGTTGAGAAAGATAGCTTTCCTCACCAACACATCAGTCCATTACTAGGAATGAAGGAACAAAGGCTTTTCCGTGCAAAGATTATACAAATATTTTTTTCCAAAAGTATGCACCTCATTCCTCATAGAACATCACCCATCATCTTCAACCAGGGCCG
>CM059268.1:24844455-24969455 GCA_030347295.1 Setipinna tenuifilis | reverse complement strand
GGGTGCAAATGAGCACCACAACAATATGAGAGATAGCTAGGCAAACGGCACATCCCCTCACCAGAGCCCCAGAACTACATGGCACAGCCGAAAGAGAGAGAGAGAGAGAGAGAGAGAGAGAGACAGAGAGAGAAAGAAAAAGAAAGAAAGAGACAGGGAGAAAGAGAGAGGCACAGACAGAGAGAGAGAAAATAGATATTAAAAAAGTGTGGGACTAAGGGAGTAAGGGATGTAGCCACAAACACCTGGGTAAGTGTTGATAAAAAGAGAGTCATAGTGTGAGTAGATGTGAGCAAGGGTGTAGGTCTGGTCTCAACATTGGTGGGGCCACAACAATTTGTCAAAATCTCAACCATGGCAGTATGAAAACTATCTTCGTGAAGTGTAGAAAAAATTGGCAGGGACAATTGAGCTAATTTTACAATTGGCATGGACACGTCCCATCCATACCATAAATTACAGCCATGAGTGTGAAGGTGGTTGTGTGAGTGTGAGAGGGATGTGTGTGTGTGAGTGAGTGAGTGAGTGAGTGAGGTGTGTGGGTGAGTGTGAGAGATGTGTGTATTTGAGTGTGAGAGGGGGATGTGTATGTGAGTGTGTGTGTGAGTGTGATAGTGGTGTGTGTATGAGAAGGGTGTGTGTGTGTGTGTGTGTGTGTGTGTGTAGGAGGAGGCTCTTACCGTCGTACTTGGCGAGGACCGCCTGTACGTCGGCGTAGTTCTGCAGCTCCAGAAGAGACTCCAGCAGGTTCTCGTGGATATTGAACATACTGAGGAGAGGGAACTCCTTCATTAACTGGAAAACATACAACTGTTGTTACATGTAATACTGCGGGCATGGTCCAGAGCAAAGGAAAATAAGGTCACAGGAAAAGGCATCAGGGAAAACAGTAAGCAAACAAGAAAACAAGAGAGAGAGAGAGAGACAACATCTATGATTTCATTTAACATTTTCAATGTCAATCCATTCCGCCCCATCCGCCTGTACTCTCATAGCTTTACTTCACTTCAAAACCGTAAAAATGCAATGTAAATTTAATCCTTTTAAATGATATTTTCCCACCATTCATGATTTCATTTAACATTTTATGTTTGAAATGTATTCTTTAATTACATTTTATCTTTCATTTTCACCGTTTCATCTGCATTTTAAAGTGCACATAAACACACTTGCTTTTCCCTATGCATGCTGCTGTGCTGCCCCATGCCTAACCTTATACCTGGGTAACTTCAGCACAGAAATATCTTAGCGACTTAAAAAGGTGCTGCGGTCGATACCGCCACTCGGAGCCAAGCACACACCTTTAGTGGAAGTGGCATTGCCACCCACTAGGCAATTTGGCAGCTTTCTTATTTTAACTTGCCTACCGTGCTGCATAACAAGTCAGCATGCATCATCAAGATCTTATAAAACCATAAAAAAGGTAGAGGTAGGCAATCTAGGTGTGTGTAAGTGTGTGTGTGTGTGTGTGTGTAAGTGTGTGTAAGTGTGTGTGCGTGTGTGTATGTGCATGTGTGTGTAAGTGTGTGTGTGCGTGTGTGTGTGTGTGCGTAACTGAGTGTGTGTGTGTGTGTGTGTATAACTGTGTGCGTGTGTGTGTGTTTGTAACTGTGTGTGTGTGTACAGGCATACTTACATCTCGCATCATTTTGACTGCTTCCCTCGTCCTCCCTAACTTTCGGGAGCACATGGCAAGCCTCCTCTTAATGTAAACTAATACATTTGTGTCCCTTCCTACAAATAGAGAGAGAGAGAGAGAGAGAGAGATGGAGAAAGAGAAAGAAAGAGAGAGATGGAGAGAGAGAAAGGAAGAGAGAGAGAAAGAGAGAGACACAGATGGGGGGGAGAATGAGTGTGTGTGTGTGTGTATGTGTGTGAGTGAGAGAGAGAGAGAGAGAGAGAGAGAGAGAGAGAGTGTGAGTGAGAGAGAGAGAGAGAGAGAGAGAGAGAGAGACATGGAGACAGACAGACAGACATAGAGACAGAGAGGCAGAAAGAGACAGAGAGAGATAATACGTTTGTGCTTGTGTGTGTTTAATTGGGAGTAAAAATGGACATAAAGACTGCTTAGTCTTTACAGAGTAGATCAGTCTCAAAATCAGAAACCATAAGCACTCATATTCCATATTCGGGGGGGGGGGGGGGGGGGGCATTCAAGCCTTACGCAAACAGCCAAGGTTGCCCTATAGTAATCTCTCACACTGCCTCTTTTTACAGTAGAAAGTGTAAGCGAGGAATGGCCAGTCCGTTTTAAGTATGCAGTCACAGCTCTAAAAATCAAACAGCACATCTATTTAGGGAACAATGGCATTCCCATTCTTTGGGATCCCAGAATTCCGACCGATCCCCTTCAGTCCGTTTGGGAACAGCTGTGACTGTTTGTAACGGTCCGTGGGATTAGGACATCTGATGAGACGGCTTGAATGTACAGCGTGCGTTTTTTAAACCCCGCTGTTGTGTCAGTGGTGTCAGGGTGTGTTGGGAGTATGAGTGTGTGTGAGCAAATTGACGTGCAAAAGTGTTAGTGTGTAGAAAGGGAGTAGGTAGTAGTGCATCGATGTGATAACTTCACGATGGGAAGTAGCAGGTTTACTAGTGTTATACTTGGGTTAGGGTTACCGTTTTTGTGTGTGCGTATGAGTGTGTGCATGAGAGTGCGTGTCTATAACAGTGTGAGTCTATGTAATTTTGTGTGTGTCAATGTGAGTGCGTGCGTGTCAATGTGAGTGCGTGCGTGTCAATGTGAGTGCGTGGGTGTGTGTCAATGTGAGTGCGTGGGTGTGTGTCAATGTGAGTGCGTGGGTGTGTGTCAATGTGAGTGCATGCGTGTGCGTCAACGCGAGCGCCTGTGCGTCTATGTGAGTGCGTGGGTGTCTATAACAGTGTGTTTCTGACAAGGTGCGTATGAGAGTGTGTCTTCCTGTGAGTGTATGAGTGTGTGTGCTTATGTGTACGAGTGTGTGCGCGAGTGTGTGTGCTTATGTGTACGAGTGTGTGCGCGAGTGTGTGTACTTGTGTGTTCGAGTGTGTGTTGATGTGCACTTACTGTGCTGCGCTTCATACTGTGATCCATGGTGCTGGAGCTGCTGGCTGCGTCGGTAGCAGCTCTCTCCTGCCTTCAGCGCCTGCTTGAAGAGCTTCTCTGCCTCCACAATGGTTGTGGCCTCCTCTTCTGCTAGTAGGATGTATGCAGTCGCACAGCTGTACAACACAAAGACACAGACACACAGGCACATACACACACGCACACGCAGACGCACACACACACGCAGACGCACACAGACAGACACAGACATCCTTGTGAAACACTGGCAAACTGGATCAAAAATACCATACAATGACAGCTGGCAAAACATAACTCCAGGCAGACAACTACTGGCTGGGGAGAGGGGATGTAAAATAACAAAAATAATAATAAATTATAAAAAAACAATTTCATTATATCCTCATATTAAGTGGCCAGATGTGGTGCAGTCCCAATGGGAGTGAGTACAGAGCAATCACATGGTGTTCCTTAGCGATCCCTGTTTACTTGTTTAGCTTAGTTACCGCAGCAACCGGCCCTAAACTCAGTCCAGAGAGCAATCATCAATGACTGGACTTGAACAGTGGCTGTGTTTGCACGTGGACTAAGACATTACCCAATCTGCAGCTCATTAGCAGTGTGTGTGCATGTATGTGCTTGGGTTACAGTATGTGTGGATATGTCTGTGTTTGTGAGTAACACTGTGTTTGTGTATCAGTGTGTGTGTGTGTGTGTGTGTGTGTGTGAGTGTGCGTGTATGTGTTTGGGTTACAGTACGTGTGTATATGTCTGTGTTTGTGAGTAACACTGTGTCTATGTGTCTGTGTGTGTGTGTGTCTGTGTGTGTGTGTGTGTGTGTGTGTGTGTGTGCGTGTGTGCGTGCATATGTGTGTATGTGTGTGTGTGTGTGTGTGTATATACTCACTCCTCCAACTCCAGTGCTTCGTGGGCCGCAGAAATTCGTGCCTGTGGGTTCCTTTCTCGCCAAGCCTTCTGCATTACTACAGAGGGGAAGGCGGGGAGGAAGAGAGAAAGTTCATACTTCTCTTTTCTCTTAAAAACACTGTTGAAATACAAGATAGATTACAGCAACAGCCCTCGCCCTGACTGATATAACTGATACTGATGTGCCTCTTTTACTTAACCGTTGCTTGTGTAATATGACCCTCACACATACAGTAACCGACTGCATTCTTGTGGCATGTTGCTTTCCTTAAAAAATGTGTTTGGGTAGCAGCACTCTGGTCTACAGGGGGGGTGGTGCGGGAGTGGTTTGTCGGGCTTACTTGCGTCGGCGGGACGCAGATGGTCCGAGTCGCACGTGAAAAACGTCTGGTGGTCCTGCGCCGAGAGATTCATGTCGTAGTATGTGAGCGGCTCTCGACCCGTTACCCACGTGTACCTGACAAACACACACACACAAACACAGTCACACACACACACACGTAAGGATTTTCAAACACTTTGTAAATAATGACATAATAATATTGTGGATAACGAGACCAGTAAATGCAACTCACCTGTTGTACTCGGCTCCTCTGAATAAGTTAAGTGGATTTCTCCATACTTTACATTCTGGTGGAGAGATCATTTAGGTAAAGAGGCAATTATTTCCATGGTCATACTGTATGCTGTGTGTGACTATTTAAATCAGTTAGGGATTGCATTCACTACAATTCTAAAAAAAGGAGAGTTGATACCAGGAACTCCCCACTGCATTTGTGGCTTACACAGACACATATACAACATGAACTAAAACAGAGACTAGTTCTGCATTAAACACATGGTGTTAAGGGAATTTAGTAAATGTGGTTGATACTAACCATCAGCAGTTACTAAATACTGTAAGATCCCTTTTGACAATAAAGCCCTTTGGGTGTCTTAAAAAGCACTATATAAATGCAATGTGTTGTTTTATGAATTTAGAAAAAAAATGGGCTGAACTTGTTGAACCTTCAGTGTAAAGTGTCGATGTTTAAGTCTTTCTAAAAAGAAAAATACAAAAGCACACTCCATTGCTTCTTATTAAAAAGCCTGTAATAGAATGAGCTTACACGTTACGACACATTGTCTTTATCCGGGCATTCATGCTCCAATGACGACAATGTATAAGCCCATTCTATTGAAGACTTTTTAATAAGAAGAAATGCAGCAGGCCTTTTTCTTTTGGGAAGACCTGAACAACTCAAACCCATGTTTTTTTTTAATTCATGAAACAAGCCCTTGTTTCTGAAAGAGCACCTGTATTTGATATACAGTACAGGCCAAAAGTTTGGACACACCTTCTCATTCAATGCGTTTTCTTTATTTTCATGACTATTTATATTGTAGATTCTCACTGAAGGCATCAAAACTGTGAATGAACATATATGGAATCATGTACTCAACAAAAAAGTGGAATTATGTACTTAACTATAAAAGTAAAGACTTAACACATGTTCATTTATAGTTTTGATGCCTTCAGTCAGAATCTACAATGTAAATAGTCATGAAAATAAAAAAAATGCATTGAAGGAGAAGGTGTGTCCAAACTTTTGGCCTGTACTGTGCAACAGTGCAAGAGCACTCCCTGACTGCCATTTGTTGTGGTATTTAGCTTTACAGTGCTGCTGTGGTTGTTGTTGTATGGGGGAGCCACGGGCGGGTGAGGTGTCTCTCACCTGACACGCTCTGTCGGTTGGAGTCTGCGTCTCCGTTACTGGTGTTGGAGTTGCTGGGGGAGCTGTTGTCCACGCCGCCCAGCAGGGGGCGCAGGTGGCTCACGGACACCTGCTCGATGAAGGAAGTGCCATACTTCCTGAAGTACCACCACTCAAATATCTGCACACACAAAGATGGAGGCCGACGATGACTATGACGGCAAGGACGCCATGGTCAGACATTTTCAGGCCCTCTTTTTTTTTGGCGGGTGTCAAGGCTGATGTAGATGAGTAAAAAAGCCCACTTATGCAGCTTGCAGCCTGGCGGCACAGCATTAGCCATATTTGCAAAGGCTCAGTAAGGCTGTTGCTGACAAGACAAGACTAGACTATTATCTCATTGACAGCCAGAACTAAAGCAAGTGCTTTTACAAAAAGGATATTGGATTTTTTATGCAGTTCTTACTGTCAGTAGCCAAAGCATCATGATCATCTATGGATGTCAATCAGGATAGGGGACTTTATAGACCCGCTCTGAAGCATCACTTGTCCCATGCCACGCTATAATGATATCTCTATTGAACCAGGTTACCCTTCGCACACAATAAACAACCCCCTTTTTCATCAGTAATGACCTTTACACTTTATGAGCAGCAAAAATGTGATATACGACATTTAATCTTAAAGGGATAGTTTATGCAGCCTTGCAGTTTACTAATGCCATACGACATTTAGTCTTAAAGGGATAGTTTATGTAGCCTGGAGATTTACTAATGCCACAGATGTTTACCACTACAAATGAATTTTTAGAGCCATGTTTCTGTGGCATAACTAAGTACTAATTGCACTAATTGAGACATGCAGGCATACTTCTCAAGACAATGCACGGTAGGTCAAAGGCAATGTTGAAATGCACTTGTGTGAAGTGTGAGGAGCTGAGCCCTTACCAATATGAGGCCCGAAATCAAGGAGGAAGTCCCCGTCAAAGCCACGTAGAACTTGGGCGTAAGCGTGTTCAGGAACATGCTTACTGCGGATGGAACACAGGAAAGGTAAGGGAAAAGTATTATTATTATTATCATCATTAATAAGGAAACGTACAGTACGAAAATTAAAGACAATGCAGATCTGCCTAACATTAATTCACTGCATTTACTACATGTACCAGAATTTTCTATTCATTCTATCCATTTCTAAAATATACATGCGCAATTCCATGGCAAGTGGACTCGGTTACATCCATAACAAGGGATAAATTGAATACTACTTGTATGTTGTGAATGATTACATTACATTTTAGCACTTGCCATTTTTGCCTGTAAACCTGACATATAAAGCTTGTACAAAATATTTAAATAATATGACATGTCCTCATGTACTGTTACATCTATAACCTGGTATAACCTGGTGTGGTCACAGGTATACAAACAGCATACAACAAACACACACACACACAAACAAACACACACACAAAGGCTAGAGGATGGAGCAAAAGCCAGGAGAGAGAAAGGAAGGATGATTCGAACACAATGCGGACATACATAAACACAAACATGCCGCCTGACAGCTGAGGAAATAAAAGGCAAATAGAAACCGCAGCTCCCCAGTGCCCCCAAGCAGTGTTGTGTCCTTTCAGTGCTGCAGTTTAAAAGCTGAATTAATTAGCACGGTACACCTGTTTCTTCATACAATGGCATGGGAATTAGGTATTGATGATAGACTGCCATTTAGGACTCCCTAGTCACACAACAGGAGATGTGGGAGGAAGAAATGGCCTCAAATCATATCAGAGCCAGCATCATCACACACATACACATACAGGTCAGCACCATCACACACACACACACACACACACATACAGGTCAGAAGAGGACAATGCACATAGCGTGTACATGAGACTGTGTGTCTAGGGTCCTATGTGAGTGTGTGTGTGTGCGCATGTGTGCGTGCATGAGTGAATGCATGTGTGTGTGTGTGTGTGTGTATGTAGAGGTGGCACGCCACAGTGTAAAGCACAAAGGCATCAGTGAGAAAGTGAATGGATAGCAAAAAGGCGGGTGGAGGACGAGGATGTGTGAGAGAAAGAGCGAGAGATAGAGAGAAATAGAGAGAGAGAGAAAAGAAAGAAGGGAGGGGGCGAGGGGCGGCTGCACAGCCCCTGCAGACGGAGCCGCCAGTGCTCCAGTGGCAGCTGGGCCCCATTCAGCCAGCTGGAGTGCCACTCTCGCCCTCAGAGTGCCATTCACACACACCCCTCCCCCTCACGGGCACACCAACACACCAGCACTCAACACAACAGAGGAGAGAGAGAGAGAGAGAGAGAGGGAGAGAGAGGGAGAGAGAGAGAGAGAAAGAGAGGGAGAGTGAGAGAGAAACACATAGAAAGAGAGCGAGAGTGAGAGAGAGAGACAGAGAGAGAGAGAAAAAAGAAACCGAAAAAGAATGAGAGAGGGAGATACAGAGAGACACAGAGAGAGAAATAAATAAATAAAGGGAGCATAATGATGATAATTAATGAAGAAAACCATTGACTGGTTAGTTACACATCCCACGAGAGAAAAAAAGAGAAAAGAAATCATCAAGGGGACTGCCCAACCTACACACAGGTCTATTCCGTGCTGTTGTGGTTCTCATTAACAGGTTGGTTCATGTTCAGGAGTGCTGGGAGAAGAAACTGCGTGTGTATACCAAGCAGGCGAGCTGCCTTCAAGTGAAGGTCCAACATCAGCCACAGGTCAACTTGCTCAGTGAAACTCGACCTGGAAACTGTGAACACACCTCTTACAACGACTCTTTTTCCCCTATTTTCGCAACAAGGAGGACAAGCTCCTATCTATGCTGCTCCTCAAAGATAACACTTACAAAAACACAACAAAGGAGTGCGGATGTGGTTACACAGCGCTATTCCTTGGAGGTGACTCACAAGGGACAGAGAGAGAAAGCATCACCATTTCGCCACACAAGGCAAGGTGGACAGGTCAAGAGCAACATCCGCTTGTGTGAAATGCAGATGATCAGACGACAAAAGTCCAGGGTGGAGGGAGGGGGGATGAACACGAGTGGAGAGTAATCATTCCATCACACATCAGTGCAGGACAGGATCCTACTAGGCCCATTACCACAGCTTTTTTTCCCCCTGGCTGCTACTGTGAATGTGCCACTTTGCTCTGGCCAAATGAGTGGAGTGTATTAGCCTTCTCATGGTACAGCAAAAAATATCCATCGATTCACTTAAAAACCAGGGCCCATTTCACTTTGTGTGAGCTAATGTGAGGAAAGACCTTCAAATTCCACCGCTGCTCTACGGTGCCAGAGGCGACCATTTGGATCCCTGCGCAGTCGTGTGGTACTGATGAAGGTGACACCAGTCTGACAACCAGGACAAACATGAGTAACACTTCCTTTTAAAGTCTGCTATTTACTAGTAATGGCATGGGCAGTGTATTGCAGGGTACTTACCAGTTAAACTGGGTAAATACTGAGCAAAAACCACCTAAAATACGAACTGTTACAGAGATATCTGTGCTTAGGTCTGTGCAGGCAGTGGAGATATCTGTGGCTAAGTTTGTACACAGAGTACAAATATACAGAGCCATAAATATATACTAAAGTGTAAAAGTATAAACTAAATCTAAACGTTTAAGTGGTGTCCAGAGAAATTAGGCTAACCTATGTGTCAAAAAACCCTGAATGTCCACTTTACAACAAATACATTTGGTACTCTCTATCATTTTTAGAATCCAAAATATAAGCATTTAAAATGTGTCCCATATTTTCGGCCCATTCTGTATTTGCTGTATGCACCAACTTAGCCCCAGATTTTTACTGTGTGTTCCAACCTCACCACAAAGATGTGGTTGCAAGTGTTGGTAAATTCAGTTCTGTTACAAAGTAAAACGTTGGTAAATACTGAGAAAAATACCCATGAAATACTGTGAAAATACTAAAAAATACCTTGTAAATAGTGGACTGTAAAAGGAAGTACTACCCAAAGATGTTCACCAACATCATTCTCTGATGATCAGAAGATGATCTCTGCACAACAGGCAGAATAAGAAGAGTCCATGGAGCATTCTCACAGGCACATCATAAGTAGGGGAGAATGTACAGCAACAAGGTTAATATGGCAGAATAAACCCCAATAAGGTAATGCAGGAACACTGGGACGTTGGGATAGCCCACTCTACTCAATGGAACTTTCTGTAACACAAGACAAGCTATGTAATACCATTAATTATTACAGTATTACATGTGGACAGAATTGCCTTTTCCTAATTTCTCAATGTAAATTATAATTTCTGTGGTGTGCACTTAAATCTATGAGCATGTTTGGAGTACACAGCCTCTTTCATTCTGTACAACTTTATTCAGCTGCAGTCTAAAACGATTTCATTTGTCAGCTAACCCATTATGTCCAAACTGGTTATGAAAGTTGCAGTGTCATTCTGCTACAAGATTAAAACCAAAGGTTAAGATTGACTAGCCTAAAAACAGTCAGGTCTTACAACAGGGCAACCTCTTTCTGCATTTCTTGACTGGTGGAAGTTATTTTCCACACTATATAAGGACCATAGTACATGATTGTGTCACCTTGTGGTGGAATAAAATAAGAAAAATGGCTGGAACTGCAACAACTAGACCCTAAGGCAAGTAAAAATGCTGGGCAATGCAGTTACTCCTCTGGATTGGACTTCAGCTTTTTGTGACACTACATAATCTTTACATACACATTTGGCCACCTCATGCATCGAAGAAACTAGAAAGGCCAGAAAAAATATGCAAGGTACTGTGCAACACATAACGTACAAGCTTGTTGGTGGCTTGTCCACTTGCTATCACAATAATCCAAATGCTCATTTACCATGCATCTTAATAGCATGAGTCCTTTTTACATTATACTTAGCAGACGCCTTCATCCAAAGCCACTTACAAAAAGGAGGACATAAGCTACCAGAGGTGTAGAGGAACACAGAGTAAGCAGACTACCTTCATACATACAAGGAGATACATGTGTCTAAGTAAGTTTCCCAGAGCAGGGATACTACAGACACACATACTTCCTACACAGGCAGAATTACTTAAGCATGAGGCACCTAGGGAGAGGGTTGCTTTAGTGGTTGTTAGTTTTGTTAGGAAGGGAAGCAGTCTCGGAAGAGAAGGATCTTTGAAAGCTTTTTAAGAGCAGACCGGGATGTCGCTGCTCTTGTAGCAACTGGTAGGTTGTTCCACCATTGAGGTACAATGACAGAGAAAAGTTTAGAGTGACCTCACCTTGTGAAAGGCGAGGTTACGGCCAGACGGTTTGCATTAGAGGATCGCAATGCTCTGGACAGGACGCAAGCCTTTAGTAGAACATTGAGATAGGCGGGGGCAGATCCTGATGTGACTTTGTACACTAGCGTCAAAGCCTTGTGTTGAATTCTGGCAGCCAATGCAGGTTGCTGAAGAGTGGAGTGACACGTGCCCTTTTGGGTTGATTGAAAACCAGTCGCGCTGCTGCGTTCTGGACCATTTGCAATAGTTTGATCGCACAAGCAGGCAGGCCGGCGAAGAGGGAGTTGCAGAAGGGTCCTTACTGACTCTCACTGCAGATGAAACTCAGAGATGGTATCTGTCCCCTGAAAATGCACAATAGGCAATACAGCTAGCTTAAGATTAACCACCCAAAAGCAAGCACATTTAAAAACACTGTTGCTCAGGGCTTGATGGTCATCGGCAGTTCCTTTTCTCTCACACAGCCCACAAAGTTGACACATCCACAACCACAACCACAGGATCTCGTGTAAGATCTTACAGGGGTCCTTCAGCTGAGAGAAGTGTCGTAGCAGCCCCCATTACCAGTACACAGTAAAGTTAGGCTATACTGATTCATGCCAGGCAGGTGGAGTAGGTGTGCCCACTCTAAGCCTGAAAAGCCTGATGGGGCTAATGGCAAAAGATGGCCGTGTGTCTCTGTGGAAGGCACACATGTAACATGAGCGATGGAGTGGTGCTTTCAGGGGGACAGGCCCATGACTCATGGAGGTCAGAGTGACATGCTCGCCTTATCTAAAGGTCACTGGCGCTGAGAGGCAACATCTCATGCCAAACGCGGATAACCAACACACACACACAGGGATAGAACACACACACACATGCAGGGATAGAACAGCACAAACATGGTGAGCACTCTCCAAAAGTCTATCCATGTCCATACATGGTAATCTGTACTAAAGTCAGGCTTATTTCCAAAAGAGAAGTAGTCTATTAAGATTTTTAGTTTTAGTTGACCTTTTGACAAAAAAACTGAAAACAAAAAACAAATCGCATACAGGAATATGATTAGATCAATGTCACAGTCCAAATGCTGGAAACTGAGCCAATACTGACATTACATTGGATGTGCATCATCTCTTTTAAAAACATTTCAGAACATTCTGGTTTTATTTACTTGCCATTTTTTCAGGACAGTATCAGCCTTGTGTCCCTAAGAACGTGCAAAATAGCTGCAGTCTTCCTAGCAACACCGGTAGACACCACGCAAACCAGGGCCCTACCAATCCATTCTTTTAACTGTGTGGGGGTTGGTTATCTTTAGGCTTCTGAAGGTAAAGGTTACCATGACTACCACAAAGCAACTGCCTGCTGGCTATATTACTGAGAAGATCTGAGTGCCATCGTTTAAAAGGAATAGCATCAAAACTGACATTGAACGGAGAGAATTTACTCTGCTCACTTTGTGCATGGCTATTTTGTGTGTTTTAACAGCTCCACTAGAGTTTGGTCTCTTCTAACACACCGTCAAGATATTAAGTTATATTCTGAGTGCTTGGTATCAGAATAGTGGCCATTACCATGGAGACGGGGAGAGATGAAAAGCCAGATCTGCTCTACTGGTGGAAGCGAGCTGCCTCATCATTCAGATATCTAAGGCCGTACAGCCGTCGAGCTGGTGCTGTGTTATTTATTCCCTGGCCCAGCATTCTTGGGTCGGAGTACACAGATAAACATCAAAACATGTATAGAACTTGCAAATTCACACATATGTCAAGCTTTCAAGCATCTGTTGGCTGTACATATGGGGATGAATATGTGAATAAGATAGTCTGTCTTACTCACACAAGCCGAATTACAGTTTTGCATCGCAAACAAGAATTTGGACAGAAAACAGAGGTTATGGACAACAGAAAAAGCTTGACCTGTCCACACCCAAAGTCATCCACAAAAAAGTAAATACTACTATTAGTCACTAGTCTTTACAAGTAAACAAAATACACTAAAGATGTGGCTGTAAAATAATACGACAATGAAAAGCAACATAAAACTAATGTTTGCAAATTAAAATTTATTATGCATTTCTTTATTTATACCAGGCACTTCTAATGCAACTGTTGTTGCTTGGTGGTAAGCATCACTGTTTAACCAAGACTCCTAACATGCTTGTTCAATGTTAAAAATATGTCTAACATCGGTGTAGTGAAGTCAAATATATTATCACTAGTGGTGAGCATAGTTTACCCACCCACCATAGTTTACCCTGCACATTAAGTTTACCCGCCTTTCCTATTACCACTACACCACTGATGGCTTAAGTTCTAGATATCTTAATTTTTTAAGTCAAAAATTTAAGTCATGTTTTGAAGCCAAGTACAAGCCAAATTGTATTCTTGGGATAACAGAAAAACCTGGGAACTGTCTGTCAATTTGTTAAAAGTACATAGTTAGCCATACCATTAAACAATGATACATGCTATGTTTTGTTAAACTGCCCTGCAATAAATATCACAATAATTTCCCAGTCACGCTAGTGAAAACAAAATTATTTGAAAATATTTTTTTTAGGGAAGAGCATTTTCAGGTGCCTTTCAGTCCTACTTAATAGCCATGTTGCTTTTCATGAAATTTCATCAGAAGCCATAGCAAGTCTGTTTCATGTAGCTACACTGACCCGTCAGTGCTTCTACGACAGCATTCTGTTCAAACGGTCACTTATCTAGGAGCACAGCAGGGGACCGAGCCAGCAGTGCATTAAAACAATGCAGTCCCCAAGTCACAAATGAATGGAGTAGATTCTCAGCATCACAGAGAGAAAGCACGCCCACAAGCCTTGACAAGTTAAACTCACGAAATAAGGGGCTGCTTTTGTAATCTCTTTTAAAATCAAACGTAAATTATGGTGTAGTAGGGTTTTGTGAACCAGCACTGAAGCACTTTCATTGCTAGGTCATTATTATAAAATCTAACAGACAACCCATCAAATCCTCATATTTAAAAAAAAAAAAAAAAAAACAGCAATGTAAGCCTAGAGAGAGAGAGAGAGAGAAAGAAAGAGATCGATAGAGAAAAAAGGAGAGCATGAAAGAAAGACAGAAAAATACACAGATAAAAAGAAAGAAAACATGTAAGCAACACAAAAAGAATAAGTGCTAGGAAGAGCAAAAAAAGACTGAAGACTGAAAGAAAAGAAGCAAAAGAAAGAAAGAAAGGCAGAAAAAGGGGTGCTTATCAGTTCTTGTCCAGTGACTGTACCAACAGAGTGTGTGTGTGCATCAAACCTGCTTCCACTTCAAGACTGACAAACACTAGCGGGCCAATAATTTCCAACATGACAGTAATGAGAGTCCAGAGCAATACATGGCGTTAACATTACCCTCCACTCTGCCAGAGTCACCAGCCCAGAACCTCAACACCTGCTCTCTGCTATTCATCTCTCTGTCATCCACCACACTGCACTGCGCCCCACATAGCCATTAAACATCTTTATTCCATGGGCTATAATACCTCTATAATCCCAGTAAACAGTGGTGATGCACTACACTGCATTACATTCGAATGATATTTTTTTAGTAAATTTATTCTTGCATATACATTCTTGCTTAACTTATAATGGGGGGGGGGGCACATAAAATCCATCAGGGTATCCCTTGCCTAACCACTGCCTTATGAGATTAGCAGGCACCTAAAGACTCGGGTTATCCATTACATCATGCGTTATTGCGGCGTGAGGTGAGTGTGTTGTTTAATCCTGAGGAGCAGGACAGCACAGCGGGCAGAGATGGTGCTGCTGGAAGCCACCGCTTGTGCTGCAACTGTTGGCAGAGTGGGCCGGGGTGAGCAAGCCATCCATTTGCCCGAATGCAACAGAGGCTCACTTATAAAGGCACTGGCCAGAGACCAAACCAGAAGGATAGAGACTGAGTGGCCTAGCTCCTTGGCAGCTTGGCCTAGTGGCTGCCTGCACTCCTCATTGGAGAAGCCCAATCTGGCCAATTAATAGCAGCCAATAATTAGATTCAACCTCTCATCTCATCTGATGAACGTAATACTCATATCCTGCTTTTTGTGGGGAAAGCATGCTAAGCATCCCTTGCTGCACTATGAAGGGACTGTGACTAAGAGGGTGTGTTAGTTAAACACAGACACTCAACTTGGCCTACATTTTGGGAATTGCCTCTTTCCAGCTGCAGTTAACATCAGATCAGTTAACACCACCATTCTGAAAAAGCATAGCAATTAAGAAAATACTACAGAATGCTGTCTGTAAAAGCCTGTAAAGACTTTTTAACATGTGGACTGTGCCAACATCAGTGTTGTGACTTCAGTGCATAATGCATGAGGGGGACGGTTACAGATTATAGAAAACTCATCATCTCTATGCAACCTGGCCTGATTTAAAAAAAAAATTGGTGCAATTTCTGCTCAAATAACTTAAGTCAGCAGTCACCACAAAAAAACCTGATACAGAACCATTTTTGCCACCACCATAGTGTGTAACCACAGAAACTGAGACAGCTGGTTGCCGTCAGAGCAAAGCTTCCCTTTATCAAGCTGCCATTTTCAGTAAACACCTCCTTCGGCCACGTCACGGACGAAAAACAAACAAAATCTGCCGTTCGGGCTCACATGTCGATGGCCAATACCAGGCCCCTAGTGGTGCTTGCAGGGCCATCTCCTCTGGAGTTAAAGAGCCTTTGTGAATAGGCACTAACCATGTCCAGCAAGAATAGGAATGTTCTTCCATTCCACTGCTCACCAAAACATCTGATTTCCCTCTCAAATGTTGGTGCAGGAGAGGTGACGAACCGGTTGGCCTGCAGCAGGCTGCAATCAGCTGATGTGTCGCACACAAATGCTGTTGTCACAAGTCCTCTGCTCTTATTTGTCTGACACATGCTGCTGTTGAGCCTGACTTGCATAGATACTTTGGAGAGATACAGAGGTGCACAAACAAGCAGGCTTTTAGCAGGAGATGTCCGTGGGACTGTGTGCCTGACCTACAAAGTTTGCTTTAGTTAAACCTGACCTTATCAATTATACCATCTCATGAACTGCAATCTTTCCGTTTAACTCAGCTCAAAAGAAGAGACCTTTCCTAAACTAAACTTATTTACTCTCTTTACTCTGTTCCATGTGCATGTTGCTTCAGATCTTCAGATTATGAAGATGATAATCTGCAAAAACGTTAGCCTGAGAAAACTTGTAGCTTTTGCTGTGGTGCATTTTTGATCATTACATATTTTTAAAAAAAATACATTAACAACAAAGACCACAACATTTTTGAGCCTTCTTTTATCATCTCCTAACTAGGCTAAAGCCTTTCTCTTGTTCACATACAGAAGCCACTTGTGTCTCCAGCTCCAGTGTGGTCAGCTACCACAAGGCCCCATCTACACATCCTCTTGCCTACATTTGTAAGGCGAGCGAAATGTTTCGCAACTCTGCAACTAGCAAGCAATTTGGTTAGTTAGGTTATTATGTGATTATTTGTTTAATGTACATGTCAGAGCAACATGTCTTTGCTAAATGTTCTGCAAACAACGCAAATAACTAGTCAGATAAGATCTCACTGTTGCTTAAGAAATAGCACTATCACAGTTTCCACATGAACTACAAAAAGAGGAAGAGAAGATGGCTAACTGAAAATGAGAATACATTACCTGGTTGCAGCTTTCCAGCTGCATCATGAAAATGATTTGAGTCGCCATGTAAAAACAGTCAAATAGGTTTGAGCTCCTACCAGCAGGCAGAATAAACATATACAAACTAAAAGAAAAAAACCCCTCATCAGTCATCTACTATGATCTCACAGGTGGAACCATTAGTGCCACTGTGAAAGGTTTACCTTATTTGACTGGTTATTAGATAAGAAAAAAGGTCAAAATAAATAAAAACTGATACACTGGCACTACCAATACTGGACTAACTGCATCAGCACAGCAGTTTAGCTCAAATATATGCAAGTAGTACTGAAAAAGAGAACTACACAACACATCAAGTACAGTATTGAAATTCAACTTCTTTAGCAAGCAAAGCTCACGCACAGTAAATAAATCAACCATAAGAGGAAAACCCAGACAGTCAGGACTGGTTTACTCCATGTCACACCAAGCTGTCTGTGAATCAGTCACCAACATTTCAGTCATTTTAAACCACTAAAAATGGTAGCTAGCACCTCATGCCCATTTTGTGTCCCAATGTATTTTACCACGGCAGACTTAAACCAACTACCTTAAAAATTGTACACTTAATTACCTTCAAGAGTGATGCATGCAAATCAACACCACCATCAATACATTCTCCTGGTCTTGCCCCATTTGGCCAACAAAAACACTAAAGAGTAATCACCTACACCTTATAAACACAGGGGCCAGCTGCATTCAAATCATCAAAACTACAGCTGCAATCTTTGTAATAACAGACAATCCAAACCCATCATCATAGGGCTCAACAAGAAGCACAAGACAAAGAATAAAAGCTACAAAAAAGAAAACAGAAATTAAAAAAACCACCAAAGAATTTCACTTGAGAGAAAACCAACAGGTGAATTTAGGCACTCACGCACACTCATAACAAAACACACAGGAGCATCTGTGCATACACACATCCACACACACACACACACACACACACACACACACACACAAACACAGCTTGAGACAGACAGACAGGCAGGCAGGCAGGCAGACTGCACCTCAATGTCACCTAGGCGAACTGCAATGGCAGCACAGCAAGTGTGAGGGAGCCTGAGCCTGTGTGTCTACACTACAAGGGCTGCGCTCGGCCACACAAAAGGATGCTGTCAGGAACAGCCGCGTCCGCCGCACCAAACAGGCAACGGCAACAAACATAGCATGCAGAATGGAGCAGGGGGGGTGGGTTGTGAGAAAGAGAGAGGGGGAGAGAGAGAGAGAGGGAGAAAAAAGGAGAGATAAACGACATGGGATGCTGCGAGGCAGAGGCATACAGAAATAGCAAAGGAGAACGGGAGGAGAGGGGAAAAAAAGGAGGGAGGAGGGGTGATGGAGGAGAGATGGGAGAGAGATGGATTCCTGCATCACGACCAGTAATCGCCGACTGCTTGCCCTTCGTGCAAAATAATGGGGGGGAAAAAAAAACAAAACATGGTAGATCCCAGTGCCAAGTGGATGTAATGTGTTTCAAAGGAAACACTGAAATCACAGGGTTATAGTATACACACACACACACACACAGGGCAGCACGGGGAAGAAGAGAAAGACCGGCAGACAGTATGAGGAGAGAGAGAAAGAGGGAAAAAAATGGAGGTGCAGAACAGACACCTTTACTGGAATGGGAAAGAGGTTTAGAGGGGGGTTGAAAATACAAGCGCGCGCACACACACCCGCTAATGTACACGCACAGACACAAGCACTCAAGACAGAAGACTGCAAGGGAATGATGCGAGGTACTTACGTGAAGACTCGGTGCCAAACATGGCTGGGCCGGGTGCTGTGATGGAGAAAGAGAGCGAAAGAAAGGGGAGGGGGGACAGAGAGAGAGAGAGAGAGAGAGAGAGAGAGAGAGAGAATGAGAGAGAGAGAGGGGGAGAGAGAGAGAGAGAAAGCAAGAGAGAGATGATGAGCACACAGCTACACAGCAGGGGTCATCAAAGCACACAATGCAGGCGGCCAGTCAGCCTGCCAGCCAGCCAGCCAGCCAGTCAGTCGACCGACCAGCCTCGGCTCTTGTGGTGAGGAGGAGGGAGGTGGGAGGTGGGAGGTGGGGGGGGTGGGCCAGCCGCTGGACTCCTACAACCGTTCACAGCCCCACTGCTGCTGCTCCTCCTCCTGATCCTGCTTCTGCTTCTGTTCCGGCCAGAGATATGGCACCCGGCCGCTCCTGGTGCGTTCACTAGCAGCACCACCAGCACGGGCGCAGAAGAAGCAGCAGCAGCCGTAGCCGTAGCACTACTGCCCCGCCGCGGCTGCCTCCGCCTGGGCCCCAGCGCAACACCAGCAGCCGCTGAAGCCAACAATGCCACAAAGGCATCTGACAGGAAACGGGGGCGAACGAACCCAACGTGCCAACAATAATGCCCCCCCTTTCCACACACCACTCCACACCACGCCACGCACTTTAGATCCCACTCCTTCCAGCCAGTAATGGTGCAGCTCTCCTTTTCTGTGTCTTTGTTTTTTTTTTGGAAATAAAAATCAAGCTCCTGTCCTTAAAGTCTCCTCCACTCGGCTCCACTCTTTCTTCTGTCCTTCCCCTCTCTGTGTTGGTTTTGTTGGTTCTCCCCCCTCTTCTCTCCTGTGTCACAGCCGCTCACGCTGCTCCTCGCGGGGCGAAAGAGGCTGGGGTCTGGTGGGAGGGTATGGGGGGAGGGGGGTGGTGGGGGGCTGGGCTGGACGGGCAGGCAGGCGGGAGGGGAGGAGATGGAGGTGGTGGTGGTGGTCGGGAGTGGGGGGGGTTAGAGTCCGTCCTGGGGCGAAAAGAGGAAAGAGAGTGGCTAGCGCAATCCTCCGGCAAAGGCAGCTGTCCGCTAAGACAATGGCTACGCAAACAGCGGGTGACGTCAGGAGCCTGTGAAAGACTGACTGCTGCTGCCGCCGCTGAAGGGGGAGAGAGAGAGAGAAACAGAGAGAGAGGGAGAGAGAGAGAAAGAGAATGGGAGAGGGAGAGGGAGGAGGAGGGGACAGGAGAGGGGAGGGATGAGAGGGGAGGGGCTCCAGCAAGAGTGGGAATAGACCAATCGAAAAAGATTTTCTATTATACCATCTACACTGTCATACAAGCTGGCTTGGGCACGTACACACGCACGGATGTACTCACTCACACATACACACGCACACACAATGAAAAAAAAGCACATCATGTACACACACACCAACTAATTCTCTGCAGGGGCATTCCCTAAAGGAACACGGTAAGGTTGGGGAAATGGCTTTTTATGTGGCAGCTTAGAAAATTAAAAATAAATCTCTGACCTCTGTGGATCTCTCTATACCTGATATACGGGCTGTAAACATGACACCCTCATCAACAATACAACTTAAAATAAGTACATTTAAAACATCAGTGAAATGGTCAAGAAAAAAATATCCCTGCCCTTCACTTCACACTAAGAAAAAGTCAATGAATGGAATGGTTTCAAAAGCAAGAGCAATAACAATGTTTCTGCCAGCTGTTTGGTAACAACTAGGCTTGTCTGACTGATCTACAATGGAATATTAACCCATGTGTCACATTTAAAGCGAAATGTGATAGAGCAAGTGACGAGACAAAGAATTAGACAGAGGTGGACCAGCAGGGTTTGATGGATATGTTGACCTTGTTATTAAAAGGACACAACCTCAACTCTGTCCCATTCTAGGTGGGGAGAGTCTACGGCCCACCCCGTGCCGACATGGCTAGTGAGCTGGGGGTCAGTCCGTAAGCACCCCCTGCCTCCCCTCAAGCATCTTAAAGAGTTCACCCTCTGCAGGCTGCATGAAGAGGGGTGCTTGATTCTTTCCAGCTGTGTGTGAGTGTGTGTGTCTCCTATTTGTCCCCTTACAAACACAAGCAGAGACAAAAAACACACCAAAAAACACACACATCCATACATTCATACACCAGCCCCCTAATTCACTCCCTCCCTCTTTGCTGCCTTTGTCCTTCAGTTCATCCCTCCCCTCCTCCCCTGCTGAAGATGTCTCCTGAGGTCACGTCACAGGCACGTTAATTACACGGGGGGCTTTCTGAAACACGGCACCACAGGGAGAGGAGAAAGCACAGGGGGGAGAGACAGAGGGAGAGAGAGAGGGAGGGAGGGAGGGAAAGAGAAAGTGCGTGAGCAAGAACGATGGGGGAGGGGGAATGTGGGAGATACAGAGGAGGGGGACGGTGGTGGTGGTGGGGGGGTTGTCTACCTCTTTTTCTTATACCCATCCATCCATTTGGACACATAGTCTTTCTTTTGCCCTAGCAAGCCAACCAGGCCACTAGAAGAAGCGGTTTATTGCCCAGGATATGGGTCACAGAGTACAGATGCTGTACCCAAAAGCCCTCATTGATTTTACACAAAGGATGGTGTTCCGTCATCATCGATGGGCTGTTTCTGGGCTACCTCACCCCAGGGTGGGGAGGCAGGAGCAGCACAGTTCCCACACCAGACCATAACACAGGGAGTCTGCAGGTCAGTCAGTCGTCAATAGGCCATCAGAGGATGCACCTGTGATACATCCCCCATACATGCACACCCACATACAGTTGGGTAAAATTTGATTCCCCCAAATGCAAACCTGGGGCCCATGTCTTATTTGGGGGAGGGGGGGTGTCATGAGTCGAATGGAAGACATAGTCTGTCTACAGTGGAATAATTTCAGATTACTAGCCAATAATAAAAGATGTACAACATTGGCGACAAACCTCTCCCATCCATCCCCCCCTCCAAAAATCTCACAGAGTACTTATTCCAGAACAATGCCCTGCTGATGAGCTTGGGTAGCATGGAGGCAAGCCGCTTGCTCCTGGTTGCTAAGCAACTGAAAACCAGTGTGAAAAGGAGGGTGGCCATCCTTCAAAGTGGGGTGCGTATTGATGGGGTTAGAAATGAAATGTTCGTCCAATGGACTGACACTCAATATGAACAATCTTGAGGGAAAAAAAACACTGTGCACAAAATGTCACACGCAAATGTTTTCATGTTAGTTGGGTTTTTAGCAACTGAAGAGGCTGCCAACGCTGGCAATTCCACGTAATTACATAACAAATTAAAATGACACACAGAATAATCACAAATGGCCAAATACTCACCTTTGCTTTGGAAAAAAAACGTAGGGGGAGACTACCATATAGTCATGATCATTTTCGATACTCTTAGATGTAAAGCATGTCTGTAGAAGGCGCTTTTATAACTTTATCTTGAGAAAACAATGAGTTGGGATTTTAAGATCAATCCCAATTCATTTTTTTATTTGATCAGAAATCTGGAAAAAGGAAAGATTTTGCTTCAAAAGTCCAATTATTGCCAAATTGGAAAACGAAAGTCATGAGAGCCATCAAGGAGAAGTAAAGGAGAGGCTTTGATCGCGTTCATTAGTATCACAAAAGCACCCACTGCCAACTATGACAATCAAGGAGAAAGTCTCCCCCTGCTGAATTTAAGAAGAACTGCATCCATGCTACTCGGAGCAACACACTGTAAGGTTCTAATTATTGGACTGATAGGGGGATACCATTGTCAAAACCAAAAATGCTGGTGTTTTTTTGTAAATGTTTTGACCTTTCTCTTAGGATTTAAAAAAAAAATGTGGGATACTATTTTTTAAATCCACAGGATCTGAGGAAAGCAAGCAAACAGCACATCGTTTGTCTGTGAACGTGCAGCTAAAAAGGTCTCCTACACTGAGCCACTCGGAGAGTGCTGTGCTTTTCAGCTGTCAGGAAACCACAGTGAGATGGCACAAGACAGATTACTGAAGAGTACATTTCAGCTCTCTGGTATGAGGGTACGAAGCGACAGAGTGGGGAACTGGAGGGCTCATTCCGGGGAGCCAAATGGAAGAGGGCAGCCCCACCGCCTCTCACATTACAACTGCCACAGGGCTTCTAATTTAAGCATCCACTGCAGGAGAGCATGAAGACATCCATTTGAAAATAATGGCAATAAGTACATACATACACAACTAAACAAAATATGACAACATGACTTTACCCGAGTGTCACAGTAGCGGGAGCAACTGAGTGGCATGCATCATGAAACCATCATAAAAAGCAGCACTGAAGAAACAAATAGTGATTTGTTATAATGCCGTCCTGGACGTATGAATAAATAGTCCTAGCCTCAGGCAATTCGTTTCTTTTGTTTTTGTTGCCTTTGACGAAATAAGTAAAATGTACCCCAAAGAACCAGACAAAAACAAACTCATTGTATTTTAGTTTCTCTTCAAGACAAATTTAAACTTTTTAACTTTGTCACCAACAATAACTTCTTTCTCCCACCTTAATACCCTGTCTACTGGAGAATCCTAGCAGTATAATGGGTTATGGCGGTTGTTATATAGGCTAGTTATTCTTTATGACCATATTTAAGACCCAGCAACTCTAAAGCGGTATTACCCAACCAGCAGGTAGGGGAGTCTATGGGGGTGTGGGGACAGCCCCATTTAAACAATGCATTGCCTGTAGTTTTTTTTTTACTATTACTTTTCAACATAACACATTGTTTGCAACATGTTCCTGTTATGCATGCACTATACAGCAACAACAGCAAAACAGCAGTCAGTCAAGTATTTGGTACAGCAAGACAACAAGTGCATAAAGAGTGTGACACATTATTTGTGTGTGTGTGTGTGTGTGGGGGGGGGGGTCCATCAGACTGGACAACAACAGGAAAGGATGACTATAAGTCCACTATCACCCAGACAATCTGTACGGCACTAGCTCAATGACCAGGCACTTGAGTGTCAGAGGCCACAGAAAGAATACTTTCTTCCTTCTGCTTCTTGACCCAACTGTCAGTTATAGCATCTGATTTAAACTGCACCACTGTCAGTGGGCAATATCAGATTCACAGAAAACATAGAAATGCCTACTGCAGCATGTAATAGTACTAAATCATGCGACCTCTTCACGTCCACTCGGGGTTTTCGTTTTATTTTTATTTCCTTTCTGAAATACCATTAATTTTCTTCACACTTATGACTGACATCATGAGGACTGCACAGGAAGTCTATGACTTCCTGGTCATCTTAGCAGCAACTATACACTCTGACGTGCACATGTGAACTAAGACACGTTGACAGCATGCTGACAAACCAACAACCATAATGCCCTGTAGGATCATGAAACAATAAAAATGTCAACATCTTATGAAGAAAAGTCTTAAAGTATGAAGTTACAAACAGTACAGTTGCAGTAGTGAAACAGGCAGACTTCCAAATACAAACGTGGTAATAAAGTCAACAATAGTTTTGTGACTAACATGTAGCTTAGGGCATGTTTTCAGACGAATAATAAACAATAGTCTGGCACCAACTTGAGTCGATTAAAACTTTCTCGCGCCAACCCTGCAGTAAATTCACGTTGCTAGACTTACCTAAGTCACTGGCTAGCCAGCAGGCTACATTGTCAGGCAGCATCATCGTTAGCATATCTACTGCAACGACTATGCGCCCAATAAGTCAGGGAATGCATTGCTGATAACACCCGGATATTATACCAAAATGCGTTATTTAAAAACCTACACATCTGGCGATTTTTTACGTTCACACTGTACTCAAGTCATTGCTGGCTGGAACTTCGAATGCAACTGGAAGGCTAGCCCAACAGTATCGTCACATTCACCAGAGGATGCAGTTTCACGAGATGACCCCCTAATTATAATTTTGTAACTGTGTTTTGATAGGCAAAGTAGTAAACGCTGACTAAACTACAAGTCAGTTAACGTTCCCAGTTGCGATACCTAGCTAGCAAGCTAACAAGTAACCTTAACAGTAAAGCATTTTTGGCAAGTCTGTCTAACGTTAAATGTTCCAGTCAGTCCCCAGTAACCCACCATACGGTTTAACTTAAACAATGTGTCCATTTTGCAAACAAGCAAGCCACGGAGATACTGCTTTATCGTTTTCAACGGGTACTAACTGACTTTGAGTGACACCCCCCTTTGTTAAAAACAGTTTTAATATTAGTTATCGATTTATCTGAATTTATCCTCAACGCTTCTCGCTAGCAGGCTCAGCTAGCCCAACAACGTAGACGTGTCTAGTTGTCTTGACTGGCTTGCCAACAAGCAGTTTCAGAAGTTTAGAAGCTTGCTAAATTTCAAGCCAAAATAAAACGGAATTGTTCACTGAGAGCTCACCTGCTGTAAGACTGTCGTTGTATCTAAATGGCAGTCGTAGAAGGTTGACCAAAAATAGCATAACAAAGAACCAGACACTCCAAAAGTATGCCCAAGACCAGACGATGCACGACTTCAGCTGTTCTAATAAGCCAGCCCCATTATCAGCCATGTTAGTGCTCACTACTGCCCCAAGCTCTTGGACCTCGGGCAACTTTTTTGTGGGGAAACTTTTTTTGTATACGTAACCTATCCTTTCTTCAGCACAGCTCTGTTGTAAACAAACGACTATGGCTGCAACTCGTATGAAAGATTTAATTATATGTTTGAAGTGTTTTTGTACATAATGTTCACCTAACAAAAATGCGCTACACGTTAATGTTATCCCGAGGTTTACAATCCTGCATGGTGTTGTGGACAGCCTTGGCTTGTTTTTGATGACATCACATATTAGTTTATCTAGTGTATGTATGTATACACTGAACTGCAATCTACATCCATGCCCGTTTAGTTTTCAAATAAGAGATGTGCAAAGACAAAACATCACTAACAAGGACACGTTGTGTAAGATCCAGTCCAAGTGAGACTGACTTCACAGCAGCACTTAGGTCAGAAACATCAATGACACAAGAAATAGAAAATTTGTCATTTAATGTAACACATTTATGACTGAATTACAGTTCTCAATCTGAAAGGAATAAATCACCAAACCGACAGACAAGGTGTTTAATACATGTATATATTACAATGTGCCACGTAGTCATGTCTGCATCAATAAAAATAGGGACATGTGGAGAGTGCAACTGCAATTTCATGATGAACTGAAAGCACATTTCGTAGCAACAAATGACTTGTTAACTAAGTATTTTATGTTTTTACTAAAATTGCCAGAAACATCAGGTGTGAGAGGGCTGACCTGTAAGTAATGGTAGGATGTAACGGTCATTATACAACACATAAAGGTCTTGACACTGGGAGACAGAGAAACAGCCAAGTCATCAAGCAAAACTGTGCAAAAGATGAATATAACCAAAAACACTAGTTGGTTAATAGGGTTTATCTCGTTTTCTTCTTTTTTCCTGCCAAATAAGTAGGACATAACTGGTTGTAACCTTGCAATTGCCATCTTTCTCTTCTAAACTCAATATTAAATTCTTTCAATTGTTTTTTAACCTGAAGTAAAAATACTTCTAAGGTGACATGATTTTTCCTTTGGCACGTTCTTTATTTTCCTCCTGTCTCCTTTGACGTTTCCATAAGATATATTACTGTATTTTAATCCATGGCATCTCGGCAAAAATTCTAGTAAAGGTAAGTTTCTTAGTAGGACTATGGTTCACTTTTTGATGAGACTAAACCATGGTTGTTGTCTCTCATCCCCCCCCCCCCCCCCCCCCCCCCACCCCCCATGAACCTAATTTGTACTATGACAATACATTATTCCAGTCATGCAATGCTGGCATTTAAGCATTCTGCATCTCTTTTCCAATTTTGTAGCTCAGAATTTTGTTCCAGTCAATCTTGGTGCGCGTCACTGGGAGCTGTCGGCGTAAGGCTTTGAAGGTAGTGTCCGACATGGTCTGGTAATTCTCGTTGATAGCGGTCTAAAGGGGAGATTAATGAAACACCATGTGATCACATGAAATTACAACTATGTGCATGGCTCATTTTGCATTAAATTTTGCACATTTTGTAGTAAATTGTGAATTTTAAATGATTTAAAAAGGAATAACATGGTATAGTAACCATGAACATTTACATTTGTTTATTTTATAGGCTGAAAAAAATGCCAAGTTTATAGCTCAACACTATGACACAAAACTACATTTGTTGTGGAAACCAACCTGATAATCATTCTCAGCAGCCTCCATGATCTTGACAAACTCCTTTGCTGTTTGTGCTTCATTCTGATAGTACAAAAACACAAAGAGACTGACTTACACAATGATAACACATGTTCTTCTCATCACGACAACCAGTCAAGACAAGCATTTATTTGTTAACTTTTTTAACAGTGGGTGCTGAGCTGTGAAATTTGTGAAGCATCTGATTTTTTGCCTACAAAGGCTGTTATAATGACACACAGATGAGTGAAAGACAACCACAGAAGCATCCCGAGGGGCCTCCAGGTCATTAGTCACCTGAGACCAGATGGAAGTAAAGAGATGTTTGTTGACAGATCTTACGGTACTGCAAATTTTGTCAACATCTCTCATTCACCGATGTCCCCTCATAAACAAAAAAAATCCAAATAACACTCACAGAAATGGGCATGGATTCCTGAACTTCTTTATGGCTGACCAGCTGAACATTTCCATCTTCATAGTAATGAACCTTCAACAGAACCAGGGTAAATGCTGTATTAGCTGTTTGTTTTGAGGCCCAGATTTTCATCATCAACCCCAATTAGAATGGGAATAGCCACACAGATACATACCTGGATCTTCATAATTCCTGCCACTTGAGTGGTAGAACCGGAAATGGTGAATTTCCATTCGGACCTCCAGCGCCCATTCCTTAAGAAAAAGAAAAACATATCTATGCACAAAGGACATTTCTTTTTGTTCTTAAGAAGCTCAGGGGATACCAGTCACAGGCCCAGAGTGATTGTTAGGCGATTACACCATTAGACACTGAGCTCAGTATACCTCATCCAGCAAAGAAGATTGGAGGAGACCTTATCCAATTAGTGTAACCTGATCTATAATACCACATGGTGTATTTAATATGAAAAGCAGTCGCTGGTGCTTTAAGGGGATTGCTCATCTCAACATAAATGGTCTGCCCAATTAAACATCAGTCTTTCAACCATGTTGGACTTCCCAGTCACTAATGAATTATCTAGCGATCAGAAATAATTGGTTTCCATTGACTCTGACCATCTTCTAGACACTTTACCTCTGTGAAACACACACAGTTGGATGCCAAAGACATTCAATATGAAATTAACCTGATAGTAATTAGATAATTACAGGACATTACACAGCTATAATGCACCCAAATATGGTAGCAATCTGAATAAAATGAAAATAAAATTACCAGAAGTTTTTTGGCTGAAACTGATGACACTCGATGCAGACAATGATAGTTTGTTGTCCATCAATAGTTTTCGCATAGATCTGGCAACAAGAACAAATTATATTTTCTGTAACATTTTCCAGTACACACACACAAAACACACAAGCATAACACTAACTCTAATCCACTGATCCACAAATATCTTGTTATTAAAAGGTCCATTACTATGCCTCATCCAAAAAGGAGCCAAAGTGCGCGCACAGAATAATGCATTGATTAAAAGTTCCACAACTTCTATGTTAACAATAAGAAGTCTCTTGCTTGGCTGATGGCAGTCACTTACGGTGCAGATACCGTTGGGATAATGCTCCTTCACATAGGCCCTCACTTCACTGTCCACCGCATTCCTCCACCCCTCCATGGCCGCATCTGCATCATGGGCTTTTGGGTCGCTCGCCTCCTTACGCAGGTGGTCGAACTTAAAGGAGATCTTGTTCTTGGGGTCCAAAACCCTTCCATTGCCAAGGTCACCATGTTCTGTGATTAAAACCTACGGCAGAATAGAAAGAGGCTGATGCTTCTAATTCCATCATTCAAAACCTTGTGCAAACTTGGGAATGACAACTAATTTGTGTTAACCTGCTGCCTCTTCAGAAAGAGGGTTTTGTCTTGTTTGTTGTGAGAGGAAAATGCCTCACCTGTTCCTCATAGCCATTGATTTTCACTGGGGTAAACTGATCCAAATTATACTGTGCAAAGGCACTGGGGAGATGGACATAAAACATGATTACTGTTATGTTCTGAGAACAACTTTTGTGAGCACAACATAATTTCCTATAAACCATTCACATTGTAAGGTGATTATAATTTTTACATGTATATATTTTAAATTCAAACAGTTAACAGATTCTAAACCAACAGACAATGCATAACTGCTTCATTTAAAACCCATCCGAAAAGAATTTTGGGCCTACTCACTGTGCTGCGCCTTCCCTGAGGAGATTGTCATTGTTGAGAAGCAATCTTACATCTGCAGGTTAAGACAGGAAAGACATATCAATGAGAACACCAAACCTCAGACACACATTAAAGTCTGGCTGGAAACAGAGACAAACTGGAAGTGACAGCAAAAGGATGACTGGCGCACAGCCGTGACAAATCCAGCAGACATGAAAAGGAGGACGGCGTAGCAACATAACATACATAGACACAGAAATGTGTTTCTTCGTGATAAGAGGGATGAGCCTGCCCAAAAGAGCCCTGGGAGATGAAGTTAAATCACCACAGAAGGATTAACAAGATCATTTCCCTTGCAGGCTTCTGAAATCCCCTGGAGTTCCAGTTACTTCTGCTGGATGTCTGGTGCTTTACCCAACCCCCATCCCCAAGAATCTCACATCATCTCAAATCTAACAGACAGCTCAAAAAGATTTTTTAGGGGAAAAAATGATGGAAAGAAAGACATAAAATAATTCTCAGTGTGAAAGGATGGTCACAGAGGTCATGGCCAAGGAAACACATCTATTGTCTGCACTTACGGTAAAACGTATCTGCCAGTAAGCATTAATATTAGATGAGGACTCACACCATTTTTACCACACAAATTAAAAAATTGTAAACATAGCGAGTGAAAAGGGTCTAATGGATAAGGGTGATACTGACTGTGATAAAAGGGCATGTGTTTAGGCCTATAGCTGGCCATGTTCTGACAACAAAAGCACTGTTTTCATTTTTGCTTTGTGCGGGGATTAATTTATTCACAATGAACTGATGAATGCAAAATCAAGGCAACACAGGAGGATTGTGTTTACAGAAGTCCTGTCCGTACTGATAGTTATGCAAAGTGCATCTGGAGGGACAATGATAATCTCTCAGTTCCTCATTTCTCAAGGACTCTATCCCTATTCACTAACTGAGCGTTCAAAATACCTTGTTATAAAGAATACCTATTCTTCGCTTTGCATCATTGACTACTTTCAATGTAAAGAGGTTTACTGGGAAAATTCTGAGTTAAATGGTATATGCATAGCAATACAAGTGAAATATACATGTGAAATGTAGCTTAAAACTGTAATTATCTGCATTTGGATATCTAATGTTATGACCATCCATATTGCTCTGTTTTGAGAGGGACCTGACCCCTGAGTAGGGTGGTGACAGCCATGACACTTGCTGGCTTTTGAACTGACTTTGAACTTTGGTGTCCAAAACGACCATGACTGTCAAAACAATGTGTGATCTAAAAAAACGTGGCCATCTCAAGGGGCCATCAGTGCAAAACAGCTCAAACAGGTCTCCAAAACAGTCCTCTGTTCAAGCTACCATGACTGCTAATCCCCCACCACTATATTACTGCCTGAAAGACATAGCACATCACCAAAGGCTTTACTGAGCCTGAATGAAAACATAAATCTTGCCAATGAATCACTCAGAGTTTCAGCAAGGTAATTAATTTATGGTACCTTCAAGTAACTGTGGTACACCACAACAGAGTCACCTTTGCTTTGTTCAGAAATATTAAATACACTCTTGTGAAGGACTACCCTCCATTGCTTTCACATGTTATCTGACACAGTGGGATACAACTAGTCAGAAGAGTCCTTGCCACCGTTGATAACTGAATGGGCCATTTGTATTCTTTTAGATTTAATTAAGGACATCTCAGAGCCTTAGGGTCCAGTAGTCTAGTGAGGGAGTTGTACCTCACATCCTGATGATTCAATTCCACTGTGAGAATCAATTTTTGATGCAGTCATTCGGTCTGGCAAATCCTATACCAGGAAAATTCTCATCGTGTACACACCATGCCATGCACAAGTATTCTATTAAGAGTCTTAGTGTTACATATCACCCAATAAATGGAAAATGGACCGTTTTGAAATAGTCCCTTTTTACTCGTGAGAGCACTCAAAAGGGCTACACAGCTTAATTCGTCCCATTTCATCTTATGAAAGGCACCGATCTGTATTGGGAGCAGGTGGAGTTTTGAATTTAACCCAAGGACAATCAGGAACCATCCACTTGCTGAATGAATCCACTGGTTTTGTTAAATCACACTTGATTTTTAAAAGAAATGATGTTTATGAGAAATCATGCCTCAGGCTGTCATGACAGAAAGATGAATGGTGTCACTGTAGTCATAAGGGCCCAGTAGACAGTGTCAGAAAAGGCCAGAAACTAGTCTCACAAACATGCAGGAACAATGAATGACATTTGTTTTTAAAACTCTGTTCTGTAAACAACATACTGGTAAATGTTACATTGTGGCTTTGGTCGAACAAAGTCAAATCTTATATACCACAGAACACCAATACAACACACAAACAAATAGAACAGGCACTCACCATTGAAAACCTCGTTGAACTCTCCTGGAGGAGCATGGATGATGAAATTTGCTGCTATGCGTACCTGAAAAACATTAATCATAAAATTTGATTACATATGAATCAGAAGGAATAAAGTTAACACATGAAACCTTTATGGATTCCTGAACTTCTTAAAATAAGCTGTGGTGTATGACAGCTACTTCATAGTGACAGAAGAAATTTGACATGTGAAATTTTGCTGACAACGTCAAAACTGGGGCTTCCTGGGGCTGCAGATTAGTAAGGTGATTTCACTCGAACTGTTGTTAACATCCCACTTCACTCAATATTAGCCCTGCTGACAGCGGTTTGTGCATGTGTGTGTGTTATACATAAGGCCAAACAGCAAACATAGACTGAGCACTGACTGTTTCTGTCCCCACATCTCTTGCTGTCAGCCACTTCCTGTTCTGCGGTCACATGGCCGACCTCTACCCCTGAGCGTTCCCTTATGACCGTACATGGACATGAAAGTAATATGAGTGACAAAAGCTTGTAGGAGACAACACGGAGGAAGACGACACCAGCCGACGTCAAAAATGCAGCAACTTGACTGTGCCACCCAACGTCTTAATCACCAACGTGCAAAAGCTCTGAGCTCCCCGTCTTAGTAGTACAGTTCTCCGCTAATGAGCCGAGAGATATAGGAGCGTGTGAAATGGTGAGACTAGGGACCAACCATAGGGCATGTTGTTTGGGGTAGGGACTTCCGCTCTGTGGGGTGCCGTGGGACCAAGCGCGTACGTCAGGCCCAATTCCACACGGAGGGGTTATTAGGGCTGGTTCACCTCCGAGTGCAACGTAAACACAACCAGCACAACAAAGGCTACCCCGAGGATGAACCGAATACATTAAAAATTAATGACGGCAATTGGGGTGGGACTAACTTCTGAGGCCATATGACAATATGAACTCTGGAGATTCAAAACCATGTCACAGATTACACCTATTGCATAATGCATGCATCTGCAAGTACACAAAAACACCTTAACTACTGAGTGTATATTAGCTTGTTCTGTCCTATATTCGGTCATGCTACTGTTATGCTTATAGAGGTTTCAGTAAGATCCAACACTTCTGCAGCGTTCAACCACAGACCCCTTCTTATGGTAAGTATAGACTAAAACTGCTCTTAAAAATAGAGAGAAGAGACAAACAAGACACAACAAAAATAAGATTACACTAAAATACATTGTAGTAAAATGACTCAGTGTGACATAAATAGTGCACAATTCTAAACGGTTAATTAAAGTCTGTCCTCCTGAGGCTAAAATAAATGGTGAAATAGATCTTAAGTAAGAGTACACTGCAATGACTCCAGCCCACTTCTAGCATAGCTATGAACCCTTCAATCAGGCTAGAGTAGACAATGACAAGTCAATATAAAAACTTATGCTAAGGTAAGCAAGCCGGGTCTTCCTGCGTTCATCTCCCTCCATGGACTTCTGTGCAATTCACCCTCATCAGGCAGCTTAATGTACTGACAAGCAGTGCTCTTTGATGGTGCCACCTTGTGTGTATAGAGGCCTAGAGGTCAGTGAGAGATAGACAGGTGACTTAAACCGCGCATTAGCCATGAACTCTAGGCTACGGCGTGAGGCTAACCAAGAGATTGTTTCTTGCAGTTCCACTTTCAGTACAGGCCTACTGAACTGGGCACTGGCAACAGAAAAGTTTTTTTAAACACATGCTGCTTGCTTAATTTCTCTTCCTTCCCCCCTCTGAGTTTTGTTTTACTTGAGCAAAACCAGTCCAGATGACAATAAAAGACAATAAAGTCATTTGGACATGCATGCGCAAGCACAGGCTATGTTGTGGGCTCACAAATATGCAAAATATGGAGCTGCAGTGATAATTTATCTCCCTCTTGACACAAGCTTTTTCAATTACATTTTGAGGAGAAAAAAAACGTTCAACCCCGGGGCCCTATAAAGTTTCTTTCTTAGCAAATTCCATTGTTTATTTTAAGAGATTCAGTGCTCTTGGCTTTACCTTCTGTAGATTAGGTAATAACTTCATTCTCGTGACATTTATCTTCCAGGCTACTGTGCGTCATAAAGCATTTTTCTCTGTAATGTCAATGCTGTCATATGGTAGAAAGTTAACCACAACAATTGCAGTGTAACTTATAAAGACTAAAAACACCATTTCATTTGCAATCATTCTTGGTTCAGTTTCACTAGTTTAAGTGGGCCTGATACTCGAGTTATAATAGTGTATCTGTACATTCTAGGCCTTGAAGTTGTAAATATGATCAGATACAACCTTCATGACCTGTTTTGGTGCCTGAATAAATCTACAGCATTTGCTGTTTAGTTTAGAAAACACTGGTGTGCTTAACTGTCATCACAGTGTCAACTATGACTATGAAACTAGAAACCATCATAGCTCCACTACTAAGGCAGAAATATATTCCATGCCAGTAGATTATCCCCATTCTGGGGCATTAGGTACCTTGGGGTCTGTCAGTTAGAGAGCACCAAATAACTGGGTGAGTCCCCCACTGTGTTGAATCCTCATATGGTGCCATGTCGATGCAGGGGCAACAGGGCACTGGTCAGCGAGGACACCTCTGACATCAAAAATTGATTGATGTTACTGACCATAACTAATGAATTAGAACTGGACATGGTTGTGAGTCAAACCCATGTCATCTGCTTGAGTTTCAAGCATGGATTTCTGGCACAGGTTATGCAGCAACAGTGCTAATTTTGTCATGATGCAATTCAAGATTGGCATTTTGTAATTGTAAAACCACTAAATTTGGGTGTTTTATATATTACCACATTATTCAACTTGCCAGTTGTTTATATCTTTGATGCTACGGTGTCACATACAAAGGTTGCAATACTGCAGATCACTATTTAATCCTTTTCTCTATCTTATTTTCCAACTGCAATTCTTTTTAAAAAATATGTTTAAACTCCCTAAACGCTATCATTTTGTGCGCATTTCCTGCACTGTGCAGCCTACAATCCCACACTTACAGGGTCAGATATTAACAGTACTTCTGATTTAAAACAAATTTCACCGTGAAGACATGCATTTGCAGTAACAGCTACCACTGCAATGCCCTGTCATGGACATTCTGCAAGGTGTGAGATGGCTGACAAGCACTTGGTAGCTCCCAAGTGGAAACTTAATCAAGCACTCTGTGATCTAACACTCCATACCACAGCTTCAGCGCTGGCATGCCATGTATTTGAACTGTGGGCTATATACCGCTCACGACAGATAACTTAGACAGCGCCAGACAGAGTCATTCACTGCATATGCATGTGTTAGGTGTTTGTTGGTTTTTGTTTGTTTTTTTTTATTATTTACTGATCAGTTAAATCTACAAAAGTGACAACTAAGACAGGATGGTCAAAGACAAAGCAGGCCCCCACCCCTCTGAGTAAGCTCCTGGGGAGGCAGGATTTGGTATCTTTGACTGTATTGTCACTAGGTGCACAGCAGCCTACTCTTTGAAATGACACAAAAATCAAAACGGTTGATTGGTCTCAGCTGAAAAGATAGATCTAGCCTAAAAATGAAAAAAGACATCTGTGTCTGTGTTTAAACCTGAATCAGGGGGATGTGAGGAACTTCCACACAATACATGTGTGGATTTTTTAGCACATTTTCACATTACAAATACTGCAATGCTTATGATATAATTTTATTTTGGTAAATACTACTGTGCCAGCACTGCTTCCAAAGTCCACAAGATGGCACACGACTTTGTTCTTTTAGTGCACTACAGCAGCAACCGGGAATACATAAAAACAAAAATTGCTGCACAGAGATTTGCGTCCTACGTACAAAGCATAATTTAAGAAATGTATTACAGTTCAACTGCAATACTATACTGTAAAATGTAAAGGATTCAAATAATCTTGTTTACAATGTTACAATAGCATAGTATTCACCCTTGTGTCAATTATCTCCCTACTGAGGCACGCCGAGAGAATTTGGCTTTTTATCTAGTAATTTTTTATACTCACTGAATGAAAAAAAAAACAATATTTACTTTTTTGTGCTGTTTTTTTTTTTTATAAGAATGTCTGAACTGAAGTTTAAAAGGTACATTTAGCATTCCTGCTCATAACAAGGAGTCTGCAGACACTCATTCCTCTTCTGGTTAAGTCTGGACAGTGTGGCAGAACCACAGTATGACATACTGTAAACCTTCACATTCTGGTACCAATGGGGCCTGCATACATGATTTTACGACCTGCATAATTTCCAAGGCAGTTTAAACTGAAATGGATTCAAATTCATCAGACCTTGCTTTTTCTTCTCCTACTGATCCGAAAAAGTGAACAGGCCCTGTTAGGTTTCTGTGAGTGTGTGAAACAGTTATTCTTTGTGCAAGCTGCCTGTTCAGTCAGGCAACCATGCCGTAGTTCTTGCATTCTTTGAGCTGTCCCGGGGAAACAGAGGAAACCTGTGAGAAGTCACTTCAGTGATAAGGCTTTAGCCTATAGGGAGTTTAACAGGCTTATAACATTGGTGAGGTCAATCTTCTTGTTGTTAACGGGTACAATTTCTGTTGTCAAAATCTAAACAACAACAAAAACAGTATTCTGGGCATTCGGTGCATTCTTTCTGTATTGCAAGAATTTTCATATACACTAACATATAGGTCATTCCTGTAGTGGCTTCTATTACACTTAGGATTGGTATACCATGACACCAGTTAGAATAGTTTGAAGGATACTCTTGTGACTGAACTGTGGCATTAACATTTAAACCAAGATTTTTTTAAGGGTATGTTGGGAAGAACTTTTAATTTTGCATGTCTATCGAATGCTGTATTTCCCTGTATAACAATAGCACAACAATACTGGTAAGTGCAGGAAATACCAACTTTATACCCTGCCGACAGGCGCATTTATAAGTGATGGCTGTGTTTATGGCACTAGTGTGCAATTTAATTAAGCGGTGTCACCTAAGCGTGACAAAATTCCATCGGTCTACCAGACCACACCTTCTGGAATTATATCAGATGTTAAGCAAACGTGCTCCTTTGCAGAAATAGAGGCATTCGAATCTGTAATTTATTGAACTGCAAGTTACTTGGCAGATAAAAGCATGTCAACATTTCCACAACTATTATGTTTATCGCCATAGTATTATTAAGGTTCAGCTGATGTGTTACGAGAACATCTGCGGAAAGTGTCAACATCTCTGGTTTGGTTCGTCACCAGGAAAACTCACGACTACATCACCAGAATGGGTGTGTTGCCTGCTAACTTGCTAATGCAGGCTAACTGGCTAGCTATCGTTATGGGCTACTGGGGGGTTTGAATAGAGTAGCTAGCGTTAGCATATAATAAAGATTGGTAGTCAAAGACGTAGCTGAACAAACATGCATTTTACCTATTTGAGGCTGAGCGATTTAGCTAATAAAACTGTCAGGCACCTCGATTTCTATTTTAGAGTTAGGACCGTACAAGGAGTCTGCGATTGAGATTCTCAAATGAGCGGAAGTTGGGCAGTGGCTGCCGAGCTAAAAATACTAACGTTAGACGAGCGAAGCAAGCAAGCAGCGGCCTGGTAAATGCAGCTTGTGCAAGACACACAAAGCATACAAAAGAATTCCTGACACCACCACAGTCCAAGGACACAACGCAAACGTGTGCGTGTATCCAATAACTACACTACCGTTATATAGAGTTGGTCCTACCTTCTCCTCATCGGATAACTGCTCCTCATGATCCGCCATCTTCCCTTCCGGCACAACCGCTCATCTGCCGAATCTGACATCATGTATATGGGCGGAGTCCACAGTCATGTAAAACATGTTATTTTGCTGTCTATGAGAAATATTAGTCTACATTTATGTTGGGCCAAACCCTTTCATATGAACATGCGGCAAGCCGGACCTATAGGTTTTTCTGTCTGCTAGATTAAAATAATTAAATGTTATTCAATGCAAAGCTACTGTATCGCGGAAGGCCTGTCAGAAACGTCGTTTTTACGCATTTCATGTTTTGCTACAGCCTGGTTTATATATATAAAAAAAGATTTCCGTCTTTTTTCCCACCAAAATCTTCATCTAATCTCAACAATCATTGTTTGTATTGTTTATCAGAAATTGTGGGGTTCTAAAGGCAGCATTACATGATTCAATCACATCTATCAAGCTGTCCTATTGAATTATGTGGGGAAAGAACAACAATAAAAATACTTGACCAATGACTTCGAGTCAGTCACAATTATAAATATATTTCTACTATGTAGCAGTACGACTCAAAGTGTGGACAAATCTGACACATTCATGGGTATTTTACAATATCTTGTCTGTTCTCTAAACAGAATATTTGTCAACAGGGAACAAAGATCTTAGGGGACCAACATTATCCTGCTTATAGGCCCAAGTTACTACCCACAACAATAAAACATTGCTCACACTGTGTCTTTATTATGAATTTGTCCTATTTTTGTGGTGCTCTCTGCTAAAAGCCTCCTCACTCAAACCGAAATTCAACATTTCCAGTTTTTGGGCATCAACATATCAACTGCTAACTGTCATAATGAACATCTGCTAAAATGAGGCCTATAGGTTGGAGCCTGTAAGGAGACTGATAAACAGAAAACATAAACTAGGAGCAAGTCTGGGTATCCTAAAAGGTGCTTTTCAATGAAAAGTATTTAACATTTTGTGGAAAAGGCTGTAAAAATGCAATGTGGCAATCATTATTTAATAGGCCTACTGATAAAATATACTCTTTTCTCTAAGCATTTCACTGAAAACAACTGTGAACCATGTTTCTGATATTTTAGTGTTACTATTACTTCCAGGTAACCAACTTTACAACTCAATAACCCAGTTAACAAGTATTTAATTGGTGAAAGATGCAGTAAAAAAATAAATAACAATGCCAAAATTTTACTGGGATGTTGATAATGACAACTAGACTGCATTCCCTCAGAAAATGCTATTTTGTGATCATTGGAGCAAATACGTGTTTCTTAAAAATTGACATCATAGAGTTTTTTTTAACTTAGCCAAGGATTTTAGTGATACCAAGTTTATGAAACAAAGCTAGAAGTCTGAAAACTGTTTTCGCTGAAGAACAGTTAAAACTGAACCCTAAACTTTTACCCAAGACAGCATTTTTTTTAGTATGTTGGTGTTACAGAGGTGTATCAACCCAGCCCATACACACCCACACCCACATAACACCACCTAGTAAAATGGGTAAATTCAACAATTGGGGTTTTGAATTTCCAATATTTTGGACCAAGAAGGTGGGAACTGCACAAAATATGTCATGTATAATCAGCACAATAACCCCTAAAAGCACAGCAAGTATTGCAAATTATCCTAAAAGGGCATTTTCTATTACCTAGAAAGTGCTACAGTTTAACACCAATTTTTTTTGCCTTGAAGTTCATTGACCCTAATGCATTCAAAATACTGGTCAACGCCCACATCCAAAAACACTAGGCGCGTTCGGGTTGATGTAAACGTTTACATGCGCCTACATGCGTTTGCAGTCAATGATGCATTGTGGGATGTAAATGTTGCATGATGGTTAGACTTTGTGTCAGACTTGCCAGAAAGGCGTGGCGATGTCACAAAAACATGACAAGATCATATGACCTAAAAATCCACGTGAGTTAAACGCATGTAGACAAACATGCGGTTGTAGTAGGGTGCATTGAGACTTCAAGTCAAGTTGAGTGTTTTTTTTAATAGCACATTTAAACAAAACAACAGAGATGTCCCAAAGTGCTGCACAACACAAGGATGAAAAATAACACGGCAAAACCAAAGACCCAAAGACCATTAATATAATAGGTATAGCCTACTGACACAAAGCAATAAAACGAGATTAACAAATACATAAATAAATAAAAGATTGAGCTTGATAGCATCAGATACACGCCTCAGAACAAGCTAAAAAGAGAGAGAAAGATATGTCTTCAAACTGGACTAAAATAACGTACATATAAGATGAGAAGTTCCGTGACAGAGCGCTACACAACACACGTGTCCGGACATCAATGAATAGGCACGTTCGGGCTGATGTAAACGTTTACATGCGCCTACATGCGTTTGCAGCCACATGCATTCTGCACAATTTCCTGAGAGTGATGACCCTGAGGACAGCACACAGGACTGCTGGTGGTTACAGTCAGCCGGATGATGTTGGTGACTGTCTCCAGAGAGTGTCCAAGATGGGCACAAACAACGCCACACGGGAGGCCTTAAGGGTAAGAGACAGCTTTGCCTCTTACTTCAGCGAAGAGGGTGCTGTTACATGGCAGGTCCAGCCATAATAATCTCAGCAGCTGCACACACAGAGCCACCCTCATTGGCAAATATCCAAAGTTGCACATCAAGCCTACATCTACTTCCAAGTTTCACATGGGGTTCACCACTAATATGCTTCCCCGTTTGCACAAAACACAGTTCACCTCAGCCCTGAAACATTTGTTACATTGCTGTTATACCACACTGCCATAATGCACTACATACCATTTTAACAGCTCACCTAGTAAAGTACTTACATATTTTACATATTATATATTTATTTACTTACTGTAACCTGTTTAGTGTCCAGACAAACTATCACAACATGCTGCAAGGGGTCAATACTGATAGGAATTTGTCATATTGATAATTTGTTTAGGATATTCTCTTTTCAGGTTTGGCATGCATGCACATTGGTATGCTAGAATTTGTTTGTAGTGAGGAAGGCTGAAATTTCTTCTCCCAACGGTATTCATTCTAGGTGCACAAGTATCTTATGTTTTCTTTAAACTGTAGATATGTATCTATGAATATATCATTTGGCAAACTCAACCAGTGGTGTAGATGTTACAAAATGTATATCGAAGAGTGGTGATGACTGCATCATGCATACCAATAAAACGAATTAACTGGTGCAAACATTTAACATTTATTTAAACAACAACACAATAACAATAATAACCAAAAACAAAAAACAAATGTCACTCACTGCCCTGCTGTTTTTCAGCCTCGTACAGCAGGGTGTAAATTTGAAATTTGACCTCCGCCTTTTTCCTTGGGTTGAGGCGGCCCATTATAGGGAGAAGGCTCGCAAAGAACATTTCGTCCTCCGTTTGAGGCGGAGGCGGAGGCAGAGGAGCAGGAGCAGGATCAGGAGCAGCCAGCAAATAGATCAATTGCTGCTCAAAGCTGGACAGCAGCCTCTCCCCCCTCCTCCTCTTTTGCGGCCTGCTGACAGGCCGGTGTGGGGTGTGGGCCTCAACTTGGGAAGGGGTGCTGCTGCTGCTGCTGCCTCCACTGGAGGGAAGAGGGGGGGAGAAGGATGTTGACACGGCTGGGGAAGACGGCGGGGCAGCTGAGGTAGAGGGGGCAGGTGAGGGAGGGGAAGGAGATGAGGGAGAGGGGCCAGGTGAGGGAGAGGGGGTGGATGCAGGAGGGGGGAGGGCAGGCCATCGGGGATGAGGGATGTTAAAGGTTGTTGGCCTGCCCTCCAGGAATGGGGCCAGGAACCCCATGACGCCCATGTACTTCCACCTCTTCTTGGGTGAGGCCCCAGCCCCACTCCTCTTGCTTTCCTTCTCTTTCCTCCTCTTCCTAATATACACATCCCTCAGGGACTTCCACCTGTCCCTGCACTTTTGTTCTGTTCAAACATAAAAGAAAGATGTATGGCGCAAACAGCTATGAACTGACTGCCTACTACAAATTACTAGTATGAACACTGGTGTGCATTGAACATGCACAATTTTCTATGAACTGTGGGCTAAACTTAACACATGTTATTTGATTATTAATCACTCTTTAGTTCCAGGTAAAATCTTCTATTATAGAATTATTGCTTCAATTGTAGTGAATGAAACAGGTATAGTGATGAATCTCTACTGGACGGTAAATGGCTACCTTTGCACAAGCTCTGCACGTAAGTCCAGTTCATTTTACATGCCGATTGCACATAACCGAGGACTCCCTATACGCATATCATTATCTTGCTACCTATTCTCTACACTATGCCTTCAACAGTAAAGAGGTGAAGCGTTTATGAAAGCTTTTATGAAGGCTTATTAAGAACTTTGACCTCGAGAACAAGTAGCCTACTTGTGTGTGGCTAGCCAACCATAACGGTAATGGCTGCCTTTGCATTAACTCTGTACATAACAGTCCATATAACCAATCCACATAGCAGTCCATATTTAACCCACCATCTGCACCGACAATTTCGGCTACTTTCTTCCACGATTCGTCCCTCATGTGTCTGTACGAGGCGAGGGAGGGGTCGTATAGAGCTGGATACCCAGACACGGCGATAATTAGTGTCTCCTCCATTGCTTTTTGAATTTGCCCGGGACATTGACTGTATATAAAAGGCCCGGGAACTAAACAATGAAGACGTCACGAGCCACCGTCCCCCGTGCTCTTCCTCCATTGTCCAATCACGTCGCGTCCAACGGATTAATTTGCATAAAGTTCAGCAGAGCTCAACTTTTTGACGGAGAAGCCTCTCGCTGCAGTCAGTAGGAGAATACCTCGACTGTAGTTTAATCGTACAAGAAGTTAACTAGTGCCAGGGACATCTCAGAATAGAGTTAGGAACAACAGAGCATTCTCATTGGACAGTGTAGCCTGCATACGGTGGTTGGTAGCAAACAAACAATATACAAGTGACCATTTACCAAATGATCTACACTTTTGAAGTGTCTTTTGCCTCGCCTCTTCTATACGTTTCTTGCTCTGTTTTTTGGCGTTTTCAATAGGCTCGTTCGACTAGCACACCGGTCTGTCTACGTCTGTCTAACCTCGGCTACATGCGTCAGCAAGAACTCCGCCTCGCAGCATGGGCGGGTGTTTAAAAGGCGGCGGTCAACTCGGACACAAGTCTTTTGTTTACACCACCTGATCTTCGTAGTAGATGGCAGAGAAGTCATGTGCTGTGCGTGAGGGACAAGAAGGGGGCGGGCGGTTGTAGTAGGGTGCATTGAGACTTCAAGTCAAGTCGAGTCGTTTTTTTAATAGCACATTTAAACAAAACAACAGAGATGTCCCAAAGTGCTGCACAACACAAGGATGAAAAATAACACTGCAAAACCATAACCCAAAGATCATTAATAGGTATAGCCTACTGACACAAAGCAATACAATAAAAACGAGATTAACAAATACATAAATCAATAAAAGATTGAGCTTGACAGCATCAGATACACGCCCCAGAACAAGCTAAAAAGAGAGAGAAAAGATATGTCTTCAAACTGGACTAAAATAACGTACATATAAGATGAGAAGTTCCGTGACAGAGCGCTACACAACATCCGTGTCCAGACGTCAATGAACTTTAAACCAACCAGGGCACAGTTGCGTCACCACGGAGGCGTTAGTTAGACGATTGTAGCCGCGGAAAAAGCAACTGCAAGCGGCTGCACCTTTTGTCTACAGACGGCTACAAACGGCTACATCACATGGGTTTTTAGGTCATCTGATCTTGTGACGTTTTTGTGACAGCGCCACGCCTTTCTGGCAACTCTGACACAAAGTCTAACCAAAATGCAACATTTCCATCCCACAATGCATTGCTGACTACAGCCGGCTGCAGCCGTCTGTAGCCGTCTACCCTTATCCAAACACGGCTAGTGACAACAAGCCTTAGCGCAGTGTCGACCCCGCCAACCCCACCCACTTCAACTAGCCCCGACTAGTAACTGCTGGCAGTGGAAAAGGAACAGGACCGGTTCGACAAGTGTGTAGAATAGTGCCGAGCTAAAGCGTATCGTGCCGTACCGGTTCTGCAGTGGAAAAGCGCCATAAGTGACCCACGTCGGCAGCGTCTGCGATGACCCATTTCCCTCCGTTTCCTGACAGCACCTGCAAAGCTGCTTACTATTGCTTTTTCTATATACATTTACACACAATACAAATGTATTTTTAAAATAGATTTTCTGACTAACTGTAAACAGTTAGTGACTGACATTTACAATAATGTCACATTCCACAACCCCGCGTAGTCATGGTGGATCCAGAAGACAGAAGCCCAGTGGCTAAGAAATTTCTAGGCTTGACTCTGTTATCCTGTCTCAGAAGGAAAAAGAAGCGTGTTAATCCATTGATCATCCGAAAAATGACGGAAGCACTGATGATGGACCTTCTAAAACAGGTGAGAATTAACTTGTCAACCAGATGTTCTTTTTCGAAGAACCCTGAACTACTACTCACTTACCCTCTCTTTACAGCTGAATCTGAGTGGACACTGAACTCTGAGCTGAACCTTCGTTCAGACAGCTCGGACACACTTCCAACCATAACGATGAATCCTCCTGTAAACCTGCTAAACAGAACACACATCCCAATAAGATACTTTTACCTTAGAGCATCTCTATCTGCTGTTCTGCATCTTCAACACTTGAAATTCTCTCTCACCCCTGTAGGTCAAGTCTGTGGAGAGTGAGGGCAGATCCAGAAAACAGAAGACCAGTATGGCCAAGAGGTTTCTGGGCCTAGTTATCTTGTCTCAGAAGGAAAAAGAACCGTGTTGAACCCATGTCCGCCCGACTGATGCTAGACTTTCTGATACAGGTGAGAACATATGAACTTGTCAACCAGATGGTCTTTTTCGAACAACCCTGACCTACTCACCTACCTAGCCTCTCTTTATAGCTGAATCTGAGTGAACACTGAGCCCCACATTGACCCATGGCCGTCCCGACAGCTTGGACACACTTCCAACCACATCTGTGAATGAGGTAAGCCCACTAAACAGAACAGAAACAGAGCATTTCTATCTGCTTATGTGCATCTTCAACACTTGTGTTTCTCTCTCACTCCTGAAGATACTGGAGATCTACAGATTAAAAGACTCTTCCTTTGACTTTTACATGCAGGTAAGCCACTAAGGCAGATTTTTTTTTGATATTTTGTCAATGGGTATGTCTCTGCCCTCACCCTGATTATTATTCTCTTTTGCCTCCTCACTGCAGGACACTCAGCACAAGGATACCCCCGGAATGAATCAGCTGGACACAGACATTGCCCTGTCCCACTGCAGTGATGAAAAGGACCCCGTGACTGGTTTCGAAGAGGCTGTTAACGACACTGACCATGCTTGTGATGAGTGAGTTGTATGAGTGAATTGTTGAGTGAGTACACACAGCAAAAATAAACCTGGTTCTTAAGATCTTCACAGACCCCCACACACATTTGTAAGTCTAATTTAATGAAGAAAAAGTCATTTATCTGATAGTCATTGGATCTGTGAACATATAGAAAAATCTTAGAAATGTATTTAATCTAAAAAGCACCAAACATTTCATAGTTTTACACTGACCCACACTGGGTTACTATCCAACTGGGCATTGGGCATTGTGGGAATTCTGCAGGAGAAAGAACTCTCCCTCCTTGCTACAGGTAGGTTGGGCTACTGGATCCCCCCTAAAATGCCATGAAAAGTCATATTTGGATTATTTTACGTATTCTACATTTCCTTATTTAAGTGTAATGTATAAGGTCACCTTCAAATCGCAATTGTGCGATGTTTTACGCTGTATTGTTGTTTTTATTTCATTTTGTAATTTCGTTTGTGACCTTGACACATATTCGTATTTCAAAGTACAACCTTTAATATGATATTTGTTTTGCTTAGGCGGACCCCATGTATTGCAACGATTGCAACCCACATTGCCTTGTTTGCCTAGTTAAAATTGTTTGTCTTCTGTACTTCTAAGTTTATCTCGTGGCCTGAAATTCAACTACTGCATTTTAGTTGCAGTACCAGTAGTGGCCACATGAGGGGAGTCGTTAGCTTTGCATAAGCGCTTTTTGCGTAGTTTTTACACTGAACATGGTGTAAGATGCAAGTCAGATTTGTCAAAAATGGTTCAAATAGTAAAGTTACCATGAAACTGTGTGCCAAAAGCCATCGATTACTGCCCTACAAAGGCAAAGTGCAGTAACTATGTAAACACTGAAACAACAAAAAAACAAACAAACAAACAAAAAAGTCTTTACAGTTATCATGATGCCCAGTCAAACATGATTTTGGTATAGTAGTGATGGGCCTAGTGACTCTGTTATCTTGTCTCAGAAGGAAAAAGAACCATGTTGAACCCATGATCATCCATGTCCGCCCGACTGATGCTAGACTTTCTGATACAGATGACAACATATGAACTTGTCAACCAGATGGTCTTTTTCGAACAGCATACTTGCTTCCGACTATCCATGGGAAACCAGAAGAAGATGTAAGTAGCCTACCTATCAGTGTGTTTCTTTTATTCACAAACGAATCATCTAGGCTCCTGGTGTTTTGGCATTTAGAAAACGCAAACACTGACAGCTAACAGATAGGCTAGGATAGTTTCCAACACCCACGCTTGAGAATTTATAAAAATGCGTTTTAAGATGTTTGCTAAATTGAATAGTATAGGCTATGTTCTAGACAATAGAGGCGTTGGGCAGCAGCAGGTCACTAGCATGCTAGGAGTTCTAATGAGAAACAGCTTGTTCTGTACCAGAGGGGTAAAAAGGCAGGCGACAATGCCTAATCTGAGACTTATTTTCAACAAACTACTTTGAAGAAATGTTCAGTGGAGGTCAGAGGAGGTCTGTCTAAAATCCAAAGGCCAGCATTCTTTTCCTTCCTCTTCCTTTCATTACTTTGTGGTCGTCATCAAAATGCAACATCTTCATAGAAACTGGAAAGAATGTGGTAGAGGCGGAAGGAGGATCTGTGTGGTTGGTCTTGTCTTGTTTGATTTTTCTTGCTGACTTCCGGTGGTCTTCTACAAGGTTACGAGAGTTCACTTTAAAAAGGTTGATCCATTGTCAGATGAGAAGCATCCGGAGTTAGAGACAGGCAGACAAAAGACATTAATTACATCCATGCATGTAAACAAAACGGTTAACTCCGTCACAAGTTGAATCAAGTCCTATGCTTAACTGATCACCTCAGTTCCTTCAAGCCTCCATTAGATCAATCACCCCAGTTTGCCTTTATGAAGTTTACTGTATAAGTGACACAACTCCAGCTCTGTGGTCCAGTCACTTCCAGTTGGTTTTAATTACTCAAAAGAGTATACATTTACAATACTAATGGCAAGAAATGCAAAATTAAAAAAAATATTAGATTAAAACATATGAAAACATACTAAATACAACTGTAAAAGGTGTCATGGAAGTGTCACTGATGCAACAGACTAAAGTCTATAGGCCTGGTTTAGTGAAAAGCCCCCTGGTACATGACTAAGAGAGGGCTTTTTAAAATTTCCAGTGTGTAACTTTTTTAGTTGTTCATTGTCAAAATCTATGTTGCTTGTTCACAAACTTGTCATTTTTCATTACAGTTTTATTATACATAAACTGGCGTCGATGTTTCATATTCATGTGCCATCTTGAACTACGTTAGCAGAGTAGATAGGCCGATACATTGGTCGGCAAATATTTGGCTTAAAGATATCGGCATTGGCCAATACATTTTGCAGATAAATAATAAAAAAAAGCTAACCAATTGTGACAACAACAGATATAACCGGCAAAAACCTCAGGGAAAACACATCACGCAACACACCCACTACAAAATGTTTTTAGCGTAACATCAGCAGACACCCTACAACGCAGCACTGTAGCATGTATGACTTAAAATGAAGAGACAAAAAGTGGTTAAAACCGTGTGGTTGTGCAAGCAGCCACATACCAGGCTGTTTCAATCCCTGGCTTGGTAGTCCAAACAAGTCAATCTTGCAATTACTCCCTCACTGGCATAAATCATCCTCGACATCCTTCTCCTCCAACGTATGTCATGGAGAATATTTCCATCTTCTTAGATAGTCCTACAAAAAGTAAAGTAGGCAGAAAGTAGCAACAGATTGTGAATGTTTGAGGTCACTGTCAGAACACAGACTTGACCACTTAGTGTCATCTAGATCACACCACACACTACTATTGATGCAGACAATACTTACTATTACTTAGCAAAGCTAGCTTTAGCGGTCTTATTGGTTTTGTCAGATTTTTCTCTCACTTTTGTTTTTTTTCACTGATTTTCTGTCAACAATTGGTGGGACACTAAAACACGCCACATTGTTTCGCTAGCACAAACAAGTTCTTTATTGTTTTCTTGTGGTAAAGGTGACATGCCTCTAAGATTTTTGGACAAGTGCTGTAGTTGTTTCTCCTTGACATTTCCTTGCTGAAAACAAATGACAGACATCTTTATTCATATTCACACCAAGTTATCTATTTATGTAGCAAAGTAGATCAGTAATTCAAAGTCACACACTGAACTGTTACTTTCAAACATTTCTGAAGAGAAATTTAGATTTAACTTGTACTAGAGGAATTCATTCATTTAAATACATGAGGTGGGCTTAAATGGAGCATACCCACCTTAAATGCTTCCACAGTGAGAAATGCTGAAAAAAAAGACAGTGCTTTCCTTTCTAAATGTAAGATATGCTCACAAGCCTAAATATAGTTTGCATTAAACATTACAGCAGTTACTACTGTGCCCACATTCAGAAATATAAAGTTTTTGCCATCAAATGTTAGCATGTGCTTGCTGTACTTTGATTTAAATATCAATGGTAAATGAACCACAAAATGCTTACTATTGGTAGCTGACATATACATCAGTACATTTACACTCATTCACACTGTTCACTCTTACATGTCCCGTAGCTCCAAGGGCTGCTGTGTGCAGAAAAAGAGGAAGACCCCCCAACAAGTGAGCCAGTCACCCCAGTGCTGTATGGGAGCAGAATCGGCTGGTCTCTGCCTCCAACAACTAAGCAGCTGATTGTCTGGTTGTACTATGTCTACTTTGGTGTGGTCATCTTGGGCCTCTACATTCCACTGCTGTCCTCTCCATGGAACCTGGTGCCCTATGCTGTATCCTTGACTGTGTGTAAGCAGATGTAGGAAGAATTATTAGGAGCAACTCAGATTGTTGGGTGCAAGACTGATGTCACTCTGTGCGTTATGTTATAAACCATTTACTAAGCAAAAGATAGTCAAACAATTGTCTTCCTGAAATGTAACTATTAATGTGGTCTAATCTTCACCATTGTCACAATGTGTCCGAAAAAAAAAGAGCAAGAGAAAAAAATAAAGACAAAAGGCAGTATAACTTGGAACAAGTAGACTACACACACTCTGTTTGGGTCCAACATTTTAGAGTTGGGATGGTGTCGCTATCTCAAAAGCTCTTCGAGCAGAAGAGTGGCCCAAAAACGGCTTTCTTTCCAAGTGTGTGTGAATTTTGCCTTGACTTTTTACCTGTGTAGGTGGTTGGCCGTGTTTCTGCACCTGGCTGCATACAGTATGTGGCAACTACATCTGTAGATGCAGCACACCCTAGTGTGCGCGCCAAGAACTACAGCAGTGCTTTGCCAAACTTTGACTGAAGCCAATGTGAAGACATCTTTCAGGATGAGTACTGTACTGTGTATGAGGTTGAAGTGTAAGTAACTGTCAATCAAACACTGTTGTCTATAATGCTTCACTCTTATGATGTCCATAAAGTTACCATTGGCAGTTGTACTATTCTGTTACACCATATTTTACTGTCCCTTTTTACAGTTTATCTACATCATGAGATATAGTGTAACAAAGTGTGTAACAACATGTGACATTATGTACTTACACTGTACATTAGGGTTAGAGCTAAGGTTGGGATTAGAGTTAGTGTTAGGCATGCACAGTGTGTAAGCACACAGTTACATGTAGATACACTGCCACAGGGACTGTTAAAATAAAGGGTAACAGGTACCACTTTATTTTACGGTTTCTTTTTTTTAGTGTATGGCATGTAACAACATGTAATATTATGTCATTTCACTGTACATACCTAACACTAACCATAATTCTAAACCTTATGGTACAGTGTAAGTACTACGCAATGTTACATTTTGCTACACATTTTGTTACACTGTACCTAACTGATGTAAGAAGAACCGGAAAGTAACGTGTAACCAATAATATTGTTGCATATGAACATATTGCTTTTGTGGTGTCGTCTCCATCTGCTGCTACCTGCAGAGGACCAAAAGCAAAGCACTGCTGGGCCTGCAACAAGTGCAAAATTGACCTAGACGACCACTGCGTATGGTTGAATACTTGTATTGAACGGAGGAACTACTGGTAAGGGGGAACCTGGCTCAGAGCACGACAGCCTAAATTATATTTACATGTGATGTAAGCATGGTTAACAGATTTGTAACAATACTGAAAATGAGTACACGCTACTTCTTTGGCTCTACACCATCTGCGAAGTTATACAATTATTTCTTAACAAAGAACGAGTCCAGAGAACTGTACTGCTGCGTACTTCATCACAGTTTCAGAGTAAGTGGGTTCCTTGATTGCTCTTTGACTGTCTAACATAAGATCAAAGGGATGACTGAATACTAAAGCCTATAAGTCCTAAAATTGTCCGTTCTTTTGCAGAGTAAATTGAGTCATAAAAGTATTTTATTTCAACTTTTGTTGAAATAAACACATTGCACATTGCTTTGGAAAAAAAGCATCTGCTAAATACTCTAAGAACTACTACCACCGAATGTATGTCATGCAGTATAGTGCTGCTGTCTCAATCTGTACCTGTCTACCCAGGTGTGAAGACCTCCACATGGCTCATGTTTTTGCCATTGACTCCAGTAGAGGTCAACTCTATTTGGCTTTTGGTATTGACCGGTATCACCCTGCTGTTATGATTAAATTCGGTGATGCGCATGACCCTTCTGCTGGGCTTTCATATCTATCTCTGTGAGTATGAAGGGGGGGGTGTTTGCACTGTGATGTGTGTGTAATGTCGAAATGGCCACAGATAGCTGAGGAGTAGCATAAGGGGATAATATTTTGTCTCTCCATCAGCACATATGACTACATTCTAAGAGAAAGGCAGGCAGAACGGGATGCAGAGGCAGCTTTAAAGGAACCCTCCCCAGATGCTGAAGAATCTAGGCTAAGACAACCTTGTCTTTTATATTTTAGCTCCCCAAAGGTAAAGACACTAGTTACAAATGCATTTCAACATTGCTCAGCTACGTTTGTTCAGCAGGAAATTTCCTCACATTGTTATCCTGTTTCATTTTCAGAAACATCAGTCGGAACATTGTCAGAAACAGCCGTGAATGTTAAGTAGCTGCATGATTTAATGTAAGCCTGTCCATTAATGTCGCATCGATTAGATTTGTCCATTTGTTTATTGATATTGTGTCTAAATTGCATGTAACTTGCAATTTTTTATACATGCCATTTTTTTCACTCCCTATACATCTGTAATCCTCTTGTCATTTTTTTTTTAACTTCTCTGCAGCGAGTACATCAATGATGAATAATGATGACTTCCCTTCCTAGCACCACATGGGTGCTAAGCTCAACAGCTTTGTGCCCCCCCATCCCCCCACCTGGAAAAAAAGGAGGAGTAAATAAATATTTGCAAATATTTCTGAAATTGTGCTTGAATTTTACTACCTTGTAGTCGTTCAGAGAGATCATTTCTCTCTACATGAACTCACAATTTCTAGTACATTTCTTACATCAGGTCAATACATTTTCAGAATCTGTAAACTGTCCATTCTGTGTATGCAGTGAAAGAAAAAGGTAGTCTTTATACACAGCTTATGCTCAATAAATTGGATGAAAGGAACACACAACCATCTTTCACCTAATCATTTCACAACTTCGGAAGTTTGGAAACTTGTTTTGGCTAAACCCACAACACTTGGGAAGTTTGTTGAATATCACCTTGACACACCAACATTTTATTTGTACTACTGTTGTTTGGCTGAGGACTCGGCGTACTTTATTTCTCCCGTCTTCACTCTTTGTGACCTCTGCAGTCTCTCCTGATGCTGCTGTCCCAAACGTCTCCACTAGGTGGCAATTTGCAACAGCATTAGAGCTGAAACTTGGAGTAGAGGTTCTGGAATTGTGTATAATGGGACCCAATGGCAGATGATATCCCTCACATATGTGCTGCCAGTGGGTCATTAGCAACATTAGGACACACACACACACATGTGTCTGCCTTTACAGCCACCTAACAAAAGGCTGACTAACCCTTTCAGTCCAGATGTGGTGAGTTTACTACCTTCTCTGAAGTCCATCAGAACTCCATTAGCCATCTAAAGGCTACTGTAGTGTGCGAAAATACGAACACATTTTCACAAGTGTCTCAAAATATAACTGTAGGTAACAGATGCTAATTGCTATAAGAATATTAAGAGGAATTACCCAAAAATGGTGAAGTATGTCTACTGTTAATGCAGTTTAGTAGGCTCCATCCTCTTGGCTGTGGTAGTTGGCCCAGAGAGCGGGATGCACTTATGAACCCCAACTGTTTAAATGACCATACTGGCCTGGATAAAATCCCAAGCCTTCATGACATCTCATACTTTTCTTAGCCCAGACTACCCCCTGACTTCCAATGGGTTTTAACCTGACCTACACGTGCTTCGCACACAGCTTGTTAATGATTAGCACTTAAAAATCAGAAAAAAAAGAAGGCTACAAGAGATTACGTAGGGAGTTACATTACCACTTAAAGTGGCCAGTCTGGGTGAACATTTTCTTTAAATTAGACCTCCTGGGTGTTGCTGTTATTGCGTTATCGGATTAGTAGAACCTTGTAGCCTAATCGCAGCCTCACTGTAAATGTAGCATTGGATCAAGGCCGGACAATGCTAGACAAATATCATGAAACTCTATACCGTTTTTTCCCCCCTTTAGGCTGGAATGAGAAAAGGCAATGTTAAAGAAAAAAAAACTGTTAAAAGCCTTATTTGCAATATTCAGTAATGTTGCAAAATTCAGGTATGTAAATGTTGTGGGTTTAGCTGCCATCACAGAACTGCATTAGCCTGGCTAACGCGACTTATCAATGCTCTGCAAACATTGGTCTGGCCAAGCTGTGTTGTAAACCCATTTCTCAGAGGGCGGGCTTAACCCACGTGTGTGAAATGCCTGTGTTTGCTACTGGACGAAGCTTCGACCAATCACGTTAGTGTCCATGTATAAGACAGAGAATAGTAACGTGCATATGAGTAAACAAAAATGTAACTGCACAAAAGCTCGAAATTCCATATGCTATCGCTGATAATGTAACGTGCAGCTATTTTGTCAATGAAATAGCTCCACAACTTTGCAAGATATTACTGTGTTGTTCTGCTATTTACATACTGTAAACTGGGTTGACTTGGCAACACTTACCATTCATAAATCAGATGAACCTCGTCGACAACAATACCAAGGAGATTTTCTTTGTAGGCTTCGTTGGCTAACATGTTCATCCATCTTCCAAAACAGCAGCTACAGCTGCATTGAAATCTTGCCGTTGCTCCACGTTCACCATGTTGACAGTGACTGAGGTAGATTTCCGGTTGCTAAACTACCGCGTCATTGCCTTTTTGAAATGCTAGATTTTCATTGGTCCCAGTTTCTCTGTTAATGTAGAAACGGTGTAGAATGGGAGCTTGGCCAGACTGACTTTGCAAGCAAAATTCAAATGCAGCGGCACAGGAAGTATGGGCGTGCCCAGGCTAGAACTGCATAGCACCACATGACGATGATGAATGTGACATTACATTCCTAATTGTAAATGTAGATGTGACTGACAACGTTGTGTCCTGAGTTTACCACTATGTCATTGTAGAAACACTGTCAAGACCAATACCCACTGCAGGCCTGAGGTGAACTTTTGACCTTCTCTTGAAGCTAACTTTAGTTAGAGCTACCAGAGACAAGTCTTGGGTGATCTTGGGAGGATTTGTTGACAGCTTGCAATAGAGGATTTCTGAACACAGCTCAGAGAAGAAACACTTCTTTCATGTCTAGTTTCCACAATGTTGAGGCAGTACCTGTTCTCCTGGGAGCTGGGGAGTCAGGGAAGGAGTGTTTTGCGCAATATGTCCCAATTAAAGAGACTACGAGTGTGTTGTTTAAATACCTATGTATGATCAGTATGAGCCTGTGCTGTCATTGTTGGACACTGAAGAAACCACAGCAAAACATATTTGCTTCGATTGGAAATCTGTCATGTCATTAAAGTAAGACATGTTTATCTGAAATTTTACTAAAAATTACATCACAAATTAATGAGTTTCTGGCACACAGGCGGAAAATTACTGTACTGTTTGGATAACAAGCCATACCCATAATCACGCTAAATAAGCAGAATTGGTATTCATTTGTGAGAGGAACTGTTATCTTTGTGGATTTTAATATTCAATGCAAGTGAAGCCTAAATAAAGATGGCTAAGCTAAAAGCTGGTATGGACATGCTAACTAGCTAGCGCCCCTGACATGGTAGCTTGCAAGACTGCCTGGAACGAAAGTTAGTAGAATACCCAAGTACAGTAAACATGATGGTAGCCATAACAGTAGAAAAATACTCATCACGAAAATTATTGTATGCTGTGTGATTTGTGTTTGAGCATCTACTCATCAATTTATCGCATTCAGGTTCGTTGGCTGACGATACCACAAGTTTCAGCAGTAGACATGACCAAAGAATTGAAAATTTGGTTTCATCGGCTCCCAGTGAAAACGACGCTATCCCTCAATCCAGTTCTTTTACTGTCTTTGATTGTGGTCTGTGATAAAAATGTCTCAAAATTACATCAAGAGAAAAGCCAAAAATGCAGAATCCACATACAGACAAGTGAAGCATATCTATTTTCAAATTTTGAAAATATATTTACAAATACACATTTTTATACAAATTTGTATATTTATATCATAAAGGTATGTATACATCCCTTTGAGACAATTTTATCCCCATAATTTTCACTCTTCATGCACTACTAAAGCCGAGCTTCCTCTACAGAAAGGGTAAATTCAGTGGCAAGAGCGACAACGTGGTCTTTATGGTAATGAGTTATGATGTGGTTCAGGGATATTCAGTTGGAGCGGATTGTTGTTTAAATGTAACTGAACTGACTTTAAAAAAAGACTCTAGATTACCATTTAATGATTCGATGTTTTAACCTAGCCGAGTTAGCTACCAACTAGCTAGCTACTAGCAGTTAAAATATAACGCCACAAGTATACTTCTTGCTTTTGTAGAACGATTTTAGAACACTTAAATATTATCTATGCATTGCAGTAGGGAGAGGACAGCTCTGAGGGTGTTGTGAAACTGAAAATTACATAAGAAGGGCCTGAGGTGAAGGGAGCCGCCTGTCAGGCAAAGGCTAAAAAACATAGAACAGAGGGGCCCGCTACCATGAATCTGACTGTGCATGTCCACTGGCTGCATCATCCGACGTGTTTTTTTTTTCTCGAAGTCGTGACGCCATCGGGCGTAACTGATGTCCCCTCCAAATTTAAAGTTTTTCTATTGTGTACACTATGCCTTCAAAAGTAAAGAGGTAAAGCTTTTATGAAGGCTTATTAAGAAACATGACTTTGAGAACACGTACTTGGTGTGTGTTTGTAGCTAGCCAACTGCAACGGTACATGGCAACCGTTCATCCTGGTCTTCCTCGATTGGTCAATTACGTTGCGTCCGATGGATTAATTTGCATAAAGTTCAGCAGAGCTCAAACAGACGCGCTCCCTTCCTGAGATCCTTTCCGAACACGACAGTAACGGTTTGACAGCCTTCATTGACAATGCATTGAAGGCGTTTGACGTGTCACGTCCGACGCAGGCAGTGGGCATGCACAGTCAGACCTATCACACCAGTGCTAAAGTATTAGTCCATGTAAAGCCTGCATAATGTATTTTCCAATTTCTCTGTGCAAGGCTGCCGTTAGATGTAGGCCAGGTTGCCTGATAACTTATGTTGTCCAGTCAGACTGCCATGGTAGGCGATGTAGTCACTAACATCAGATAAGATCCATAGCTGTCCCACTACACAACCTGCTTGAATTATTAGTGACCACTCCTCTAAGCGAAATTTGCTTGACATTTTGCCCTGTGAAAACAAAGCATAACACTATGCTGTATGATACTTGTTTTATGAGTAACAATTTGATTATTTTAGATACTTTAAAATTCTCCACGATATGGCTCAATACTCAATGCTTTCTAAAATCTTTTTAATTTCAAATAGCCGTTAAAAGGTATCGAAAAATAATTGAATCAATGGCTTCAATTTTATAACAGAAGATGTGATTAATCGATATGTTTACATAAATCGGTAAGTTTCATGGAGTGTCTTGTAGAGTTGTAAATCAAGACGTGTCTCAAATGAACCCCTGTCCACTGCGCACTGCCACATAGTGCACTGTGCGCACAGTACACTGACCAGAGCAGTGTGCGAAAATACCGTTTAGTGCTGTTTCAAATCGAACACCCACCTTTTGCACTGATAGGAAATGACGTGGGACGCCTCGGCACGTTTTGCAGTGACGAAGCACTTCAGTTCAATTTTCACCCGCGGGAATTTGATTTGTTTACAATGTGAAGAGTTAGCAATGCTGCTAACCAGCTGCTATCCACCTACACCGCGGTCCGACAGTAGAAATGATCCCTTTCAGTGTGCCACCACAGTGCAGATTATAGCAGTTTAAAACAGCGTTTTGACATACGACTTGTCATACAACTTACATCTATACGCAGGAGGGGCTGTGGGTCCACTCACAACTGGTTCTTCCAACTCGTTGGTTTCAGGTCGCCATTTTTTTGTTCAGGTTTTTTCGCTGGCAAGGCTAGCGTCAACGTCATTCCAGTTCCGCTACGTAGGCAACATGGCGGACGTTTAGTGCACGCAGTGTGCATCGTTGGAGCACTGCGATTTTGACCGTTATAGGGCAGCATCCGGGGAACTCTCAGTGCACTGTATTTCAGAACAAAATTCTGCGTGAGCGCCCTATGCACTGCAATACAGTGCACGAAGTGCACAAGTGTTTCATTTGAGACACGGCATCAGAGTTGTCATGACCAGTGTTGCCAGATTATTGGGCTTGTTTTGACTTTGTCAGGTGGGTGAAAAACGCCTTGGGCGGGCAAATAAAACGTGGGCTACTAATTGGCCGAAGTATTGTTGGGCGTTTTTTTGCTGAAGTGGGCGGGTTTTCGAACGCGATTGGGCGGAAATCACTCAATCCAATCTGGCAACACTGGTCATGACAGTACCATACGATGATTACTTAAAGCACGGAGCTACCCCTAGTGTCTCCCTGTGCATGTGTTTTCAACACAACTGAAGAGTAATCGGCGAATACGAAAGTAGTCATGTCCACCTGATGAGTAACGGGCAAATAGGAAAGTAGTTATGTCCACCGAGGTAAGTAAAGTTAGAATTTCTTTAGAATTTAATGTGATCCTGCTTCTCACGATATTCGAGTCTTTTTGAGTCTGAGGGTGCCGGGATGGCCACCCTGATATTGCAAGCATGGTATTCTGTCCACAGACAGTGGGGGCGGTCGAGAAAGTCTTCCTTTGCCTGGTAATGACATATGTATCTGTTGACTTTTGAAGATAATCAGTGGTGGTTCTACAGTGTTTTACTCCCCGGGCGACAGCAACGATATGATACACAGACCCCCCCCCCCCCCCCCCCCCCCAAGCGCTTGTGGCACCCCCCATGAAATGGCACCCCCCATGAAATGGCGCCCCGGGCAGCTGCCCTGTTCACCGGTGCCTAAAACCACTACTCACAGCCCTTGACAGACAGCCAAAGAAGGAACCGAAAACAAGACGGATAAGAAACTGAGAGAGAACAAGCAGGGGAAGACACCTGGAAAGACTCTGGCTCGCTGGTGTAGCCGTTTCTTCAAGAAAAGTGCTGCTCCAAAGGCTGACGGTAAATGGAAGTGGGGTAGGGAGATGACTGAGGAGGAGAGGCTGAGGTACAGGCAGGAGGCTAAGGTGGAAAAGACTCTGTATGGAGGCCAACCTTCTCATTTGGGAGAGGGAACGGACCAGGCGTGTTTTTGAGCGCTACATCCAGAGGAGTGGCAGGATATGGTGGAGGCAAACAAACTCTGGAGCACTCTTCCTCTGAGAGCCGAAGATGCCCCTAGAGCCGTGACCTTCAGTGATGAACCGACCCCCTGCAAGATCAGAACCAATGAGCGGAATGTCGATGATGGGGTCAAGAATGCAGAAATGGAGAAGATGGCAGAGAACATGCCAGAGAAGATGACATGGCTTACCTTCCTGAAGGGCAACTTATTTGGTCTGAAAAAAGATCTCAGCTCACAGGCCATGGCTGCGACCATCTTTCTGCTCACCTGTGTCTGTGCCAGCGCTCTCAGTGACTGGTATCTCCAGCTGTAACAAGATTGAGGTTCCATATTATATCATTGAGGAGAGCAGATCTCTGAACATCTGGACATGACCTGCTATATTTTTTTTAGAGTAATAAAGACCTTACTCTTTAAAAGACTTTCTTAACTGAACTTTCTAAATGAACTACCCTAAGTACCATAATAAACTATTTTTTCATGATAATTACATTGTGCTTCTGTAATACCTCATTTTCCAAAGATACAGTATATCAATTATGAAAAATGTGTGTTAGAATGATACATAGTGTGTATATTATTGTCTGGGATGGGTTCCTGTGCAATAATTGAAAAGAATGTCCATTAAAAAAAAAAAGTTAATTACTTCAATAGTCCCCCCCAAACTGACAGTAACATGTTGTGTTGTACTAGCTTGATAGTTAGTAGCAAGCTAAAGATAACCGTTATAACAGTTACCTAGCAAGTTAAAGCAACAGATTTTGGGCAATTTACCCACCTTTTTCCCAAATGACAAATAAATTCGAATCAAAACAGATTACCTACATAAAATATCAAAAACTTTTAAAACTAACTACCAGCAAAATTCACAAGTAATACTAAAGTAATACTAGTTAGCATTCTGATACAGATGCAAACTGGGTACATAGGCTAATGTTGTGGTAGCTAAGTAGCGGGAGCGTATCAATGTTCCCCGGGTCCTATGTTCCCCGGTCCTATGTTCCCCGCTATTTGTATGGGACCGGGGAACATAGGACCCTTTTCTTTAAAAAGGGTCCTATGTTCCCCGCCTGGTATCTGACCGTGGAACAGGACGGGGATGTGCTTGTGCGTGCATATTTCCTGCCTTTTGTCAATTTTGCGCGCAGAAGCATACCTGTCCACAAGGGATGCTTGCTCAATTGTGCATTATTGTCGGAAGGGTGGGTTTCATTTTATTGGAACAACAACAAGCAACGCTTATGCGTGGCCACAGTATATTTGGATTGAGCGGGGAACATCGGACCCTTTTTTGGAAAGAGAGTCCGATGTTCCCCGATAGCAGGGAACATAGGACCGACCCCCTAAGGGGCTATAATGGTGGTAGTTAACACAGGAATGAGTTTGATCAATTATTTTAAAGTATCTGTACTTGTTAGATGAATTATTGAGAAAATTAAGATCGCAGATAGATGAAGGTGGAGTTTGGAAGTTATTTGTGTTGGTAAATGGGTTTCAAAAGAGTGACAACAAAGATTTTAGATCAACAGTGGTGGTGATCTTACAGTAGGCGGTGTTGGTTTCCTCTGGAAGAATTCAGTGATGACATCTATTTCTAATGGGGAAAAGGCCAAAGCCTGCTCTAAAAGTAACTAAATGTACCTTGATGACATTACACGTTAATTTGCATATCCGTGACGTGATTAGGTTTTGTTGGATCGTAGAACATCCACTTCTGTGTAAGGATCGGGGCTGATTCTACACCAGTCTTTACTTCTGTAATGGCACGACAAGGCTGGATGCAGAGCAGTATGAAAACATAGACAGTAGAAGAAATGGACACATGGTGTCGTGTTCATTGTGACCGGATGAAGCCAGATTTTTGATTTTTCGAATTGTTGGCCAATGAACCATATAAGATAAACTGACTAGTAGGCTAGATGCTGAATCACAAATCAGACAGCATACAACAATTTTCTTAATGACTATATATATATATATTTAAATCATTATCATAAGTACAAGCACACTAACTTAAGTGGAAAGTTAATGTTGTATTTCAGGACTTGATTCTTCTTCTACTAACTTTGGTTCCAGGCAATCTTACAAGCTAGCATGTCGAAGCTAGCTAGTCAACATGTACATACCAGGCTAGCGTGTAGCTTAGCCTAGCCATCTTTCTTTGGGCTCCACATGCATCAAAAAGTTAAGGTCCATAAAGATAACGACCCCTTTCACAAAAAATACAAACTCGATGCTTGTGGGGAATGTTGCTGGAAATCTTTTCCCGATATGAACAGAAAACTCAATGGGAATGAGTATAACAATATGGTAAATTTCCTCCTGTGCAACAGAAAGTCACTAGTATGAGAAGGTAGATGATTATTGATGTTTTATTAACAACAAAACGGACGGTCAAAACTTGCAGGTGCTGGTCATATAATTAGAATGTCATGAAAAAGTTGACTTATTTCAGTAATTCCATTCAAAAAGTGAATTTCACACAGACTGACATATTTCAGGTGTTTATTTCTTTTAATATTGATGTTTATAACTGACAACTAATTCAGACCCCAAATTGAGTAGGCCTATCTCAGAAAATTAAAATATTGTGGAAAGGTTTATTGAATACACCTGGTGCCTCACTCTAATCAGCCAATTAATTCAAAACACCTGCAAAGGCTTTAAAATGGTCTTTCAGTCTAGTTCTGTAGGCTACACAATCATGGGGAAGATTGCTGACCTGACAGAGCACTGTGTCCAAGCACATTAAATAGGGAGACAAAGTAAAGGAAAAGATGTGATAGAAAAGAGTGTACATGCAATACTTATAACCACACCCTGGAGAGGATTGTGAAGCAAAACCCGTTCAAAAAAGTGGGGAAGATTCACAAAGAAAGCTGGAAGCAGTGTCTTGTGGGTTTGCAGGGCTGGAAAGACACCAAGCTTTTTTCAAAGTTGAAGGTGCTATCGATGGCTACCATGCAGGATTAAATAATCAAAGAGCCCTGATGGTCACTGTTATAGAATCCGCAAGCTGTTTCTATCAATAACTACAGGCTGTGACACCTGCGTGGGCTGGTTGGGGTCAATTCATAGTTCCCGGGTTTTGTACAGCCCACTTTCCAGGGGGTCACTGTACCCTCCTCCAGGGCACTTCATCTTGGCTGAAGGTGGGTACCCTTTACAAAAGACTACAAAAGACTGCTGCAAGCTACAACAACAACAGTTAAATAGTTAGTGTTGCAAAGAATGAATAATGAGTCCCGTTACTTTATGAAAATAGTGACATGGTAGCCATTGGCTTTGCCAGCCCTGCAAACCCCATCAGTGCACACTCTGGAGAACACCCTAACAGTTAGGATCTTGAATGTGGCATCCCACCCCAGTTAAGCATCACTGCCAGGACCTTCCTGCGAAGTTATTGTAAATGACTTTTTTTTTTTTTTTTTTTGCTTTTGTTGCATAGCTTTTCAGTTACAATCTGCCTTTTTTGTAAACCTTTTCTGTACATGTTCTTACTTATGTAAATAAAGCATTGTAAAACATTCATTTATTAAATAGTTAAATAATATTTTTGTTTACTATTTTCTGCAGGTGCGAGAGCATTCTGTCCATCCTCTCCCTGCTCTCCTCTTTTCTGTTTCCCTATGCAGCCTCATGTCCTCTTTCATGAGATCCACAAGGTTGTCATTTCCACTCCTCTTCTTCTAGCCTTTCCCTGCTTGTTGTTCTCTGTCTTCTTCCATGACCTGGCTACCCACTGCTGAACTTGGTCCTGGTCTGTCCTCCTCAACTGAGGACAGGTTACTGGACAGCCTCTGTCCTAACACTTAGTCCATGAGGACAAACCAGAGCCAAGTTGTAGCAGTGAGTTTCCTGCCAACTCCTCTCCAGTCAATTGTCGCCACCTTGTGGCCATTATAAATGCAATTGACGCTCCCATTAAAACGTGTCATTGTTTTAACAGTTTTTGACTTCTCCACCTCAATAAACCGTAGCACTGATTAGGATTATTTTTAAACTTCGTTATGTTATAGATATATATTTAATGTTAGGGTACGTTTTATACATATACATTTTATACATATAATTACTCCCAACGTAGAGAGGAAAATATTTATTTCCACAGCGGGAACCAATCAGTTTTCCTGATCACTCACACCCCGCCTTGCCCCTAAAGCACACACACAAACTACGTGTAGGCTACTCTTCACACAGCGAATGCACATTTTGAAAGCGGTCTCTCCCTATCGGCATTAACGTTTTGGTAAAATCAAAAAGCCAGAGTCAATTAAAAATAGAAATGTGGCATCTTGTCCCATAGCCAAATGGCACGCACAGTGCGTAGGCTACAGCAGGCGCCACTGGCCTACATCTCACCAGTTATTTAAAGGGGCTTGGGCTGCTTCTATATTTAGTGGCGATAAACTCAAGCATAGCTGTTGCATAACTATATAAATGCAAACTTAAGGACACATTAGGCGACTCTAGAATGTCTAGACCTACCTGAGGACCAGTTGATCGCGCAAATATGTGGGTGAGTCAAACCCTTATATGGTGCTTTTATTGCGTTTGTCCACTTTTAATTATGCTGGTAATATTTATAGCTTTATCGCATAAATCAAAATGTTTTTCAAATGTGCTGTTAAAAATATTTTCCACTACTGGTTATTTTGTTTAGGAATGCTTGCTCTTAAGGCTTTCGCGTGACATCAGTGCCTAGATCCAGCAGTGGGCGTGACTTCGTTGGAGTTGTTAGCTATCGTCCTCTATCGAAAAATTGTTTCTGGTAAGATAGATATATTTCACTTATCTGTCATTTAGAAGGCAGACGTTGTATCAAACACAGAGCTATGCTGAGTCATAGGCTACACTGAAGGTACAGATTGCTTGCGTTGCTAAACGCGAATGTAGTTAAAGTTTGAAGAATCTTATCCAAAATAAACATTTAAGAACATGATACGAAATCCGTTTTTATTGGTTTTGACCTCATATTTACTGTATGAGGGATTTTTTTAATGGTCATTAATGAATCGGAAAACAGAGGATTGCGAGAAGTTTAAAAATAGCCAGGCAGTGACGCTGCAAACAGGTGTTATAACCCAATATGTCGAGGGCCCGTGACTGTATGCCAGTCATATTCCGGTTTATGGCATTATTCTCACACGAAAATGCTTGCCCCAAAATACATATATTTGTTAAGCCAGTACGATTATCATATGATAACATAGCCTATTCCAGACACTGGACATATAGCCCTACATTGCTTCTTATAACACGCCAATGATTTTTTGTCCCTGTAGAATGTATAGCCCTGATCTCATCTTTTATCCACAAATGTCGACTACAAACATGATGCGCCAACTCCGTCAATTTCTCCCAGTGATTTAGGCTCAAAGTGTCGGAGAGAATGAGCCTTCAGTGGACAGCTGTGGCTTTCTTCCTCTACGCTGAGATAGCGTTCATTCTCATCCTCTGCCTGCCCCTTCTGTCTGCTCAGAGGTACTGCCTGTCATTGTGGCGCTACATCTTGATGACATTTAGGGAACAATTGAAAAAAACCTTACCTTTTTTTCCACTCAGAAATGATTGTGGTGATATGCAAATGCATTATACATGTGTTTATTACTTCAGATGGCAAAAAATCTTCAAGTGGCAAATTTGGAGTGCGATGTCATCATACTGGAATAAATTTTTCTTTGCCATGATAATAATCCTTGTTGTTCTTTTTCTTGGTAAGTACTGTTAACCTTTGTATCAGCCAATTTATGTTAACCTGTTAACCTTTGTATCAGTCAATTTAAAAGTCAGTTTATTTAAATATGCTTTGCTTTGTACTGTTTCACCCAACCTCTTTTTTTTCTCTCACTCTTTCTCTGACCCTCTTTGCATTGTGTTTAAAATTTCAGATAAAGGACTGTTTAAAAGATGCCTGACTAAGGGTTTAGAATCAATAATAATAGATGTATTACACATTGAAATAAAAGAAATAAAAAGCATATGCATATGCAAATTCTCCACAATAGAATGAACTGATGCTCATACTCATTAGAGACCATAGACTGTATGTAAGAGAACAATGCCACGTTGGCACAAAGACCATAAAAAGGATTACATACTGAGAAAAATATATAATCCGGCGGATTAAGCAAAATAACAAGGTGTTGTTTTGCTTGAACAGTGTGTGTCCAATGTATGCATATGGCGATTGACCAAATTTAAGATAATGTCTGGAAAGCGTGGTGCCGTGCGGATCTCGAGATGCCATACAATGTGAGCTCGCATACTCTCAGGCCAGCTGGTGATGGCAACAGATATCGTTCATGCCTTCTTTAGATGTCAACAAATACACCATTGGAATTAATTACTCTCACACAGAATAAACTAGTAAAGTTATCTTTATACAAAATACCCAAATTTCTACACCTTTCAGATGCTCTGAGAGACGTCAGGAAGTATTCGGCTGAGGAGGCCTTTAAGTATCCCCAGGTCCACTCCAACTTCTCCGATCACGTGCAAATGATGCTCTTTAGAGCCCAGAGGAACCTGTACATCTCTGGATTCTCCCTCTTTCAGTGGCTGTGAGTATCTCAAAGGCATCTGCTTTATACACTCTGTGTCAGCGTGGCAGTCTAGTTTGTGAAGGTGGGTAAACTGTGATCAGTACCCCTCCTCTTTGCTCTCTAGACACACAACCACCATTGCACCTATGCTATACAAACCTGTTGATACTAACCTTTGCATGATTTTTGGTGGATATACTCACATCAAACAGCTTTTGTAAGTGGTTTTACTTTGTAAACCTGCGAATCACATAGACTACAGTTCTGCTCTGTATCAACATAGCCAGTAAATCAACAGAGCATTTCACCCAACATAGCGGTGCAATTTGTTTCGCCATCGCTGCCCCCACCCTCTGGAACTCCCTCCCCCTGGCCATCCGCAACTCTGACACACTACTCTCTTTCAAATGCCACCTCAAGACCCACCTGTTCAAGATTGCATATGACACATGACCACCACCCCCCCCTCCACCACCACCACTGATCACCCTCTCATTTTTGTATTTTGTGTGTGTGTGTGTGTGTTTATGTTTATGTATGTGTGTATCAATATATCTGTAAAGTGTCTTTGAGTACCATAAAAAGCGCTATACAAAACTAATGTATTATTATTATTATTATTATTACCAGTTGTTGGATTGGCTACAAGAAATGGTTTCCGTAGCAACATGTAATGTAGTTTTTCTTATTGTTTGGTGTTGCCATAGTGTCATGCGACGCATCATCACCCTGATCCACCAGGTGGCTCTGGCTGAGGGGAGCGGGGCCGCCCTGCAGGCCCAGGCAGAGGGGGCCAACGAGGCAGCCCAGAAGTACATGGATGAGAACCAGAAGCTGAAAGAGGTAAAGCCGGGACTGAGGAATACCACAGGTCCTGCTGGTCCCATTTTTTATGTGTTGTTGTATGTCGCTTTGGAGAAGAGCACCTGCCAAATACTCCTAACTGTAACTGTGTTCAGTTTATGGGTTGCTTTCATACTGCCGGGATGTGCCTTCATGTGCTGCACAGTCACAGTCTTTTTTTAGCAGCCATTTACATGCAGCAATGTAGCAATAATACTTTGCATAATGTGCACCACGCTTTGTCCCACACGATAAAGTGGACACAGTTAGACTTTTCAAAATAAGTTCATGAAGGCCTGTGACAGTGTTTAAGTGTTGACATCAGGATTACATGCACACACAGCAAAATTCTCAGAGTTAATTTCCCAGTGTTCAGCAAAAGTGTTTTAGCATTTAAGCATGTAAGTGTAAGATTAAGAGTTGAAATTACACTGCAAAAAGTTGCTTTAACTGTAAAGGAGTTAAATATGCAAGGGAGGAGTGTTAAATTAACACTACAACGATTGGGACAAAATAAACACTGGCATAGTATTAAAACTGACACTCAGAGTTGATGTAACACTATGGAATTTGCTGTGTAGGTATTGAGAGGTGGTGAGGCTGATTAAGGCATTTCATAATACGTGTACTATGGAAAGTGCCTCTGTTAACCTCTAAGGTCTGAAGCAAAGGAAGGACATTGGTTCAATGATGGTTGAAATCATGCACACCCTCTGTCTCAACAGGCTCTGAAAGAAGAGGAGAGCACAAAGTCGAGCAGAACCCAGCTGATGAGACAGGAGGTGGAGAAAGCAGCTCAAGACTTCAAAGCTGCCGATGATGGTGGGTGCTCCTCTGGTCGGTCAGAGTGACCAACTATATATATGTCCAGAAATGGACATCCCAGGTTTATAAAGTGAAAGTCCTGCAACTAGTTTGTTTCAGCCAAATCAGGAAACCAGCTTACCCTAATTAGCACAACTCTTCAGCCAGGTAATTGACCTAATGAGTAAACATTAAGAGCACAGGGAGAAGGATATACATGGCAGAACTTTTACTTTCTCAAGCCAGTTTGTTTACCTCTGCTATTGTGACCTATGCATGTGTTGGTTCAAAGTGAACCAATGAAGGTTAGTAGTGTATTTCAGTGCTGCATGTTAAAACAGGTATTCTTAGACTGTTTCTGATTTCCAGACATAAAACAACACATTCACTTTTGTGACATTCCTGAATGAATACATGTAGAAATAAGTGAATCAAAGACATTGTCAGTGGACTGTTGGTAAGGTCATCTGAAATATTAGAATGATTTACATGTTGCTCTCTCCTCAGCGTTGCGAAGGTCCCGTGTCGAAGTGGAGGCCGTGAAGAAGCAAGCTCTGGGACTCACAAAAGAGTATGATCGACTGCTAAAGGAACATCACTTGCTACAGGTGCTAAACACACATAAGCATGCACTCACGAACCTACAAACCCACCCACACACAAGCTCACACAGAAACACGCATACACACATATGCATGCACATGCACATACACAAATGTACATCCACACACACACACAGACACACACACAGGGCATACATTAATCTTATTGTCCTTCTCTTGCAGAAAAATCTTTCCAGTGGACCTGAAAACAAAAAAGATCAATAAGCCCCAAGCCAAACTAACTTACAAACTTTGGCTTGTTGTTCATAACTCTCCTTGCAACGAGTACACCATCTCCCTACAGCAACATGCAGTATTACATGGCAAGAGATGAAAGTGCATGTTCTGCCCAGGATGCCATTTTGCTATCAAGCAAACATTTTATAATACGCTGGACTCATTTATTTATGAATAATACTATACTTGAAGATATAGTACACCTCATGTCTGTATGAATCATTGCGATGTCTGATTTGTCATTTATGGGAGCCAGCACTGAATCTAGTCATTATCAGAGTAATTGCCATCCTGTTTGTGCCTCACCAAGTGAAAAATGCCTTCAAATCATTAATTCTATTGAAGTGGAATAAATTTGAAAATTCTACATCTAATGATACAAACAATGTTTGTTTCCATATAGTGGAAAACAACTAGTCCACAGCATACAGTGAGATCCTCTGAATTTTGCTAACTGTGTTTTGATCATGTCACATACTGTAGCGAAACAAAAACCCGCAAAGACAGAACAGATATTTTTTCAAGACTGTATTGTATTAAAAAAAATGGAATTTCCACTAGGCACAATGGTGGCTGAATATACTCTGAAATCAAGTCAATGAATACAACAGATCACTATAAACGGCCAAGAAAAAGAAAGTAAACAAACAAAGAAAATAAAAGAATGGAATTTTCAAATACACAGTGCATAAACAACACAAAGACAGCTGCTGTAGCATTTTACAGAAGTAGGTACACATCTGTAGAACACTCACAGAAAGAAAACAAGGCAAGAAAAACAGAGAAACCAAACTTTTAAATGCCCAGTAAAGCTAATATTTCTTATATTATGAACCTTACACGTGGTAGTGTATGATATGTGTATGCTGTGGTTTTGCATATCCTGACAAGATGGTAAGATACAAGATATTTTTTGTTTTGGATTTGAGATTAAGCAAAACCCTCCCACAACTAACTAACATATTAGTGTTTATGCAGGAAAATGAATAGTTCCTGAGCAGTAATATTATCACACTGTAAAGTGTATGTTGAATACATTTTAACGCACATCGCTCTCTCAAATTCTCTCTCTCTCTCTCTCACACACACACACACACACACACACAGAACCAGAAAGAGTAGCAGTACTTTAAAGGTTGTCTTTATATGGACTAAAAAATACAGGCTTCCCCAGTGCTATATGCCCACATATATCCACAAATACTTATGATCAGGAGGTTATTACAAGTACCTGGTTTACTGACTGACCCAGATGAGTTCACTAAAAGTAAGTGGTCAACCTCCTTATAGAAGTATTTGAGAGCCAACATACCCTGAGTGAACATACTCAGGTAAGTAACTAAACCTGCTTTCGACAATGCTCCCCAGACCATCCAACCCCCCCCCCCCCCCCCCCCCAACCCTTGCAATTAAGCACAAGGTGTTGGATAAATGAGAAAGAATCCACTAAAATATTTCCATATTCTGAATATTTTTGGCTCATTTGCCAAATGATGCAATTTGTGGGCTCTAATTGAACCAATGAATAAAATCACTGGTGCATAGTCTAAAGCTATTATATGCCATGTGGGGGCATTTGAGCTTGACCCACCAATGTTTGCAGTCAGAACCTTGCCCACAGTATTAAATTAGGAACCATAGTAAATAAGCGTTAGTTAGACTTTAGACTTTGCACTTTGCTCCTCATTTAAACTAGGGCCTTGTCGGTTTAGAATAGGGAATGGCTATGACTTACCCAGCTTATATTACATCAACCCCTTCATCTCTTGAACACTGGAACACTGGAAAAGTGGTCATAAATTATGACCCATAGGGTGAGAAGCGTTTGGCAAACTATTGCAGGAATTGTATTTTTGACGGAAAAATACCCAAGGAAAAAAAGGCTGAGCATCTTCAGTAAGTTAAACACGATACCCTGCACACAGTCTTCCAAATATAAAAAAACATCAGCATCTACATCAAACACGTTTACAAAATACTCAATAAAAAAACAACCAACGAAAAAAAATGAATGATTCTTACAAAAATAGGCAGAAAGTCCTTTACAAAACACAGCATATACATTCAAGAATTTAGATTTTTTTTTTTTTTGGAAAAAAAAAACACATTTGTTGTATTTCACAGAAATCTACACAGGTCCAGTACAAATATATAAAGATTTTGCTCTGTGTGGTGGGTGTGGTCGGTCAGGCTTGGCCACTGGGTGGCTTCCTTTCGTAAGTTCAGGAAACAACAAAAACAATGAAAAAAAAAACAAACAAACAAACAAATGAAAATTCCAAAGGGAGTGTTACCACAGAAGAAGAGACCTGACTGTCATCACAGCCGTGTCTCCCTGTCCGGGTTGCACTCCAGAGTTCTCAGGAGGTGTTCGCACTGCAGCGAGTGGTTCTCCTCTTTCCTGAGGCACTCCGTCTCCGTCCCTCCGTTGGTCAGCGCTTGTTGCTGCTCCTCCTGCCGCAGGTGCCTCCTCAGCAGCACAAAACCCAGTAGGCACAGGAAGAAGGAGATGGTCCGCAAGCCCAGCGTCAGTCCCAGATACACTATCCTGATTGGACAAGAAAAATAAAAGCACAGTGTTAGTCCCAAATACTCTATCCTGATTGGACAAGATATAAAAGCCCAGTGTCAGTCCAGTAGCCTGAGGTACACTATCCTGATTGGACTAGAAATAAAAGATTAGCATCAATCCAGGGGAAACTATCTTGATTGGACAAGATGTAAAAGGCCAGTGTCAGTATAGTAGTCCCAGGTACATTATCCTGATTGGACAAGAAATAAAAGCCCAGCATCAATCCAGGGGAAACTGTTTTGATTGAACAAGATATAAAATACCAGCATCAGTATTACTCCCAGATACACTATCCTGATTGGACAAGCATTAGCCCCAGGTACCCAATCCTGACTATATAAAAGCAGAGGGAGTCAGACGACTTATTACTGTAAGATCTGTATGCCTTTTCTTACTGCATTATGCATTTGGGTGAATGTTTAGAAGTTAATGTTTGTATCTGTAGATATGTGTAGTGTCTTAGAAACAGTGTAGTAATCCTCTACAGTAGCAGTCTTCTTTTTCTCCTTCTTTTCTTCTGTGGCTTTGTATGTGTGATGTGGATGTGAGTGATATTGGCTTTGTGTATGATGTGAAATGGGGAGGGGTGTGAACTGACACCCCCCCCCTTTACAGGCACTGTTTAAGCCCCCCCCCCCCCCCCCCTCCCAACTCCCAGCATGCACATCTTTTGATACTACAATAACAGGGTAATAAATATTACATGGCCATGTAATTATTCATTTGGATTGTGTGATGTAGAGCTTTTATGCCTATAGCATAGGCCTACTTAAGTCTGTAGAAATCGGGTCAAGTGACCACAGCAGTTTGTCACTATGATTCAGTTTATATTTTTGCACATATCCACTAGTTTTTAGAATATGTTTATACAATAGTGATTTCAGACAATGCAACATGTATACACCAGGCAATCTTTACATTACATTACATATTACTTTACATACACCAACTTATATAAATATATATGCTCAATATAAATAATAAATTTCACTTTGGAAACACTATTTACTGTTGCTTTAATTTCCAAAATCACAATCTACAATCACAATTATTTGTTTTTAGAGAGTAACTGTCAACACTATGATAAGACACCTAATGCTTTTTTTATTTAATCAGTTAAGCCATGCACACATGTCCATGCCTTGAGAACAGGAAGTGATATGAGCATGCTTTAGACTATGTTTTTCAAATCCCCAGTGCATTATGATTAGCTGCTGGCATATAAATCAGGAATGACAAATACATCATAAAAAAATACTTTAACTTTTATGTTTTAACCCTGTTTAGCCTCCATGTTGACTGCAAATTCAGTTGCAGGCACTGACTATCTGAGTAAAGGGACTGACAAAAAACAACATCAGCAACAAAAAAACCCTACTGTAGTGCACTATACACTAATGTAGTGTATAGTGCACTACAGTTAAACAGTTACCTTGACCAAAGCACCACTGCATTAAAGGAATAATTTTTACACACAGACACAGATTACGATGTGACTCTTGGTATGCTAGCAAACCGATGATATGATATGACTGCTGATATGTCAACGGGATTATGACGTGACTGCTAATATGCTGGCTAGATTATGATGACGCTGTTGATATGATGGCCAGATTACAGTATGACTACTGACAACTGTACATATTGTTTTAGAGGACAACAGGCATGTTTGATATGTCCACCCTGATCAAGAGTATGTCACCCATCCTTGAAAGCAAGTATCCCTGCCAGTCAGGGGTAAAAATTGATGTGTTTGATGGTGCAATGGGATATTTTTCTTTCAGGACAGGGAGAGCCATATAGTGAATGCCTGTGGCACTAGTTGCAGAGAAAGACTGCCAAAAATACACAATGCTGAACAAGCATGCTTAATGAGGCACACATGAATTCAAAGTGGTTTGAAAGGACGCCCCCTTTCTCATTTCTTCCCTTTGATCCTACTGACACAGGGCCAGTGATGGGACTGAAGCAAGAAAACAACCCAACAAAGGTTGTGGTGTAGGGGTGACCAGATCTCAGGGACCAAATCTCAGACAATCAGACAAAAACTGGGGACATTCCCAGTTCTGCAGTCAAAATCATCATCATAAGTAATGTTTTAACCACAAAAAGTGGGGTTTCGCATGTTTTACCAGAAACAGACCACCAAAAATACAGGCTTTCCCAGAAACAGTAACGTCTTATCACCCCATTGTAATGCCAACAGGCTTTTTAACCCACTAAAACACACAAACAGTGTGAAGGTGATGGATCAGATGTTTGGATAATAATAGTTCCATAGATCATCATTTTAAGTGATATTACTGTAGACTGTAGAAGAGGTTTGTCTTTCTGTAATCTGTAAAACACTGCTATGCATTTACCACTGCAATGCAGGAAAAACACAGCCAAGTACAGGAGCAGATACAGAGAGGGACTGGAGGAGCTTGCTGCTGCAATGACAGGAAGGGGGGCTCACCTGATGGAGCCATGGCTGGCTGAGTGTCACGGTGATGGGGGTGCTGTCAAGGAGTGGGACTCATATCCGTGTCACTGCTGCCATCTATGCCTCCAGACAATGCAGGAGTAACGGATGCCAGCTAGCAGGACTCGGCACTAGAACATTCACTTATAGCTCGTCATCTGTCCCAAACTGGACTTGCTGTGAGGTTGTGGGTTTGAGTGTGGGGCTGAATTGTGCAAGATGACCTAAGTTATATAGGGAATCTGTGCACACTGAGTGTTTGGTGAACTCATCTATCAGCATCGCCAGTGACGGCAGACTATCATGTTTACTACAGTGCCACTTTTTGTATATATTACCACATATGTGTCTTGCAGTGGTACATATATATTTTTGTTTGTTTTGGTTTCAAGGTGGTCATTTCCACTTAAACCAAAATGTTATTATTGCTATATCTCTTTTTAGCTAAAGCTAATAAATGACGTTTGTAAGTAAGAAGTTGTTTTTAAGCAGTGCACTATAGTTGCAACGCTTTTTGAATCTGCCTCAGCTCACAGTGTGATGATGATGCCATTTCAGGGAAGCAAATTATATCTTTTAAAAAAGGAACGTGTTAAGGGGGTTATAAAAGGCTGCACTATTCTGAACGCATCAAACTCACACAGGGGAGTGCATAACATAGGCCGTGAGTTCATCTAAAATTCAAACAGATCCATGAACTCCTGCCAGGAAGTGTGTTTGTGAATTCAAACCACAAGAACCTCATTAATATTTAACCCAAAGATTAAGATTGCATTGCACAATATTGTTATAGCCAGTTAACTATTTCATAATGAATTGTTATGTTTCCCTAGGACCATTTGCCTGTCCCCAAGGACATGGCCTTTGGTAAAGAGGGTCATAAACATATTTAATACATAAGTACCATGTTATTCTTAGGCTTTCTTATCTTGGTTATTCTTATAGCATGGTATGGCTGTAACCTCAGTTTCATAAAAGCTCTAGACTGGTGGAAGATTAATCAGGTAGATGTATAGGATTTGCTGAATGTGCTGTAATTGTTTGGTTTGTTGATGTGTAAAGGTCATGGGGTTACTAACCGGTCCCTACCCCTAATAAAGGACAGTCACTGTTCTCAGTCTCAGCTTCCACCGTCGTATGGAAAAAATGTTGCTCTATTACAGTAAGCTGTTGTTTTTCTCAGCTTGCATCATCTGTCTGTTCCTATTTGCCTCTCTCACACTCTCAGGAACAGGAATGCGGCGAGAAAGAGAGAAAGTGAGAAAGTGAGAGAGAGACAGAAATAAAGAGGGAGACAGAGGGAAAAAAAGAGAGAGATAGAAAGAGAGTAAGAAATAAAGAGGGAGACAGGGAAAAAGAGAGAAAGTGAGAGAGAGACAAATAAAGAGGGAGAAAGAGGGAAAAAAGAGAGAGATAGAGAGAGAGAGAGACAGAGAGGGAGAGAACCATAGAGAGAAAAAACGAGAGAGAGAGGGAGAGAGGGATGAAAGAGAGACAGAGCCCTGAGTGTGACAGGCGTTTAGTTTAGTGTACCTGTAGGCTGTCGTGTTGTATATCCGACATGCTCCGCGTCCGCCACATCTCTTCTGTCCCCACTTCAGGCAGGTGGTGTCAATAATGGCACCAAAATAGATGGGGGCAGGTATCCCAGCTACACACACACACACACACACACACAGCCATAAATGAAACACACGTGTGAAGTAAAAGCAAGGAAAACAGCCCTATTTTCAAACCATTACACAGGAGCCAGGCTTTAGGAGTGATGGGAGGAATGAAGACACTCGAGGTGACAGATAAACTCTACCTCTGACAAGTGACGATGTATTATGCATGAGGCTATTCCCTACATTCATTTATGCATGCTTGTGTATGTGTTTACGCATGTGTGGAGGCATGCAACAATGCTACAACAACAAGCATTGTACATACCTCGGTGGTTAAATATAACATGGCTTTGGGCAGGGGGGAATTGTAAGCATGGGGCTATGATGGCACAGCCTGATGCAGTGACAAAGAGCTCATGTGACCTGAATGGCCAATGGTAGATTGACAGGACTTACCCAGGGTTCTCGTGGCCAGTGTGTACAGGCCCAGTGCAAGGGACTTCAGCTGTGGCTTAATGCACCTAGTAGCAAATCACAGTGCAGGAAAACACTGATGATCAAAAGCATTGCATAAGAATTATGTAATCATTGCTGTGGTACAGAGACAAGCATATTGCAGAGGCTTAGATGCATGCTCTAGTTTCCCGGCTCACAAAGTAGGGAGAAGAGGCCTTTTGCACACGATTACTTAAAGGGCTCCTTCCGCTAAAAAAAAACCCACTTTGAGTAGCTCTATTTACAGTGTGGTGGGTCACAACAAGCAGTATATGCACGCAGCACTCCAAGATGTGAAATTCGACCCTCATGGTTTTACTGGTCATTGAAGGGTAGAGCTAACCAGAACGAGCGGACCAGAGCAGGCTAAACCTATCTACGTCACTAGGTCGTAAGCCCGACCCAGAGCCATGTATGGCACGCCCACATCCCAGAGGAAGAACAGTGGACAGAAGCTAGGTGAGCGAAAGACAGTGAATTTGCCCAATCAGAGGTGCCTTATTGACACGTCATGGATATTCACGAGGGACACCGGAAAAGCCAGTCGTTCAACCACTAGACCTGTTCTAGCTTACAGAAAACAGCGTCTAGCAAGAGAACTAGGACATAATTTTTCACAGAAATGATGCACAATGCATTCAACCATAGTGGAGACACAGCAATATGAATAAAAATAACGATAGAAGTTGACCTTTAACATTGGAAAAAAAACAAGAAGGTAAATAAATGGATCTTGTTGATAAATACATAGTGTCTTCTGTAGACTCACCTGATGAGCAGCACATAACCAGGGGTTCCCCCCAGGGAGATGATGAAGGAGGTGATGACTGACAGGCCCAGGAAGTAAGGGAAGATGTTGTCGCAGCTGCTACGGTGGGGGCAGTGGCCCAACAAGGCTGTCAAGTTGGCAGTCTGGGACCCTGGTCCAGTGGTAGCTATGCACCTACAGCGTTCAAACACCTACAGAGAGATACTACATTATGGACCGACAAATAGGTCAGACACACAAAAGCAAAGTCACAAAACATTGCACTGTGTGTCTGTACACACTGCAATGTATACCAATGCCATTCCATAAGACCTGTGTTCTTTCTAGTAAAGTGCTGAAAGCGCTGTACATGAAAATACTCATACTTGTCATGTCAGTGCTTCATTGCAAACTAGAACGTGCAACTGATGTTCATAAAGAAGGATGTTTGAGTAACCGTCACAATTTTTTTTACATAACGTTGCATAATAAATATCTATCACATACTCCACATCAATAGTACATTCAACAAGTACAGTATAGTACAATCAATATATAGGACAACAATAATAACTTGATAATTACAATATAATAACAGTAATATGTAATAGTATATAATAGTAACTTGATAATTACAAATAGCGGCAAATGTAAACCATGACTTGCACTAAATGTTTAAATGTGTTAATGATAATAAAATCATAAATTAGAGGGAAGTCTGACCGTTTCCTTCCCAGATCCATTGGAGGCAGTGCAACCTGCCAGGCAGGGGCTAACATAAGTGATTCCATTGTCCCCACACACCGGGTCCCAGTCCTTCCCGGAGCACAGGCAAGCAGAGTTACAGGTGGTAAACAGAGACCTCTCGTTGTAGGACAACACATCCTCACTGTTGTGTGGACATCAACATGGAGGAGGGGAAGGTTGGTACAAACAAAGGCATTATGACATTTCATTGAAATATTAGATACACATAAAGAGAGGGGTCATAGGTCAAGCTTGTGGGCATGACCTACCCAGAGTATGACACGGTGACGCCCGCCACCTTGGCATTCTCGCAGCCCATGGCGAAGAAGAAGAGCGAGAGGAAGTAGCCGAGCAGCGAGGTCCCAAAGGCGAACTTGGCAGCGGCCATGACGCCAAATTTGAACTTCTTCATAATCACGCCACCCAGGAACATTCCCAGGGCCACGGCGGGGATGTTGATGATGCCTGCGGCAAACAAAAACAAGGCTCGTTTAAAAATGCCGGGAAAAAGGAAAGGGGGATTGCCCCCCCCACCGACGCGGGCAGAGCTTGGCAGTCCTGGCAAGCAGTCCGGGCAGCCTGCAGTCGGTAGGAGTGGGGGGGATCAAAGAGGGAATTCTCCTGTTCATATCAAAGTAACATCATCCATTTTTCATCTGAAGTGGTCATGTCGAGGGGGATGAGGATTTCTTTTGATCGTTGAAAGGACAGAGGACCCAGAATAGACACGCCTGTGCCAAACACATACATATCACACATGCATGTACACAGACACACAACCACACACACACACACATGCACACAAGGTTCTCTAAAGGGGGCTCATGCCTTCATCAGCACATCTGAATGTCAACAGCTCATTTTAAAAGAAAACCTTTTATCTGGTCTGTGCTATTAATTCATCTCATTTCCCCATTCTCTTTCATGTGTCACTTTATAATTACAGTGGACTGACTTTTTTTTGGATGTGTGGGTGGGTGGGGGGCACAGGGGTGTTTTGTGTGTGTGTGTGTGTGACCCATTAAGGGAATGGTAGAGAAAGTAGAAGCTGTCGCACATTAAAACAATTTCATTTTGACAAGGTAATGGGCATCTCTGGGGCCAGAGTGTCATCGTGGCGCCAACAGAAGGGCTGGTCAGACAAGCAGCAGCAGAACAAGGGCACCTACCCCAGTGTGTGGGTCTGGCAACAATATTGGTGGGGACCCAGCACTTTGTCAAAATCTCAAACATGGCAATATTGTAAAATATCCGCGCAATGTGAAAAAAAAATGGTAAGGACAATTGAGCTCATTTTAAAATTGGTATTGGTGTGATCCCTACTATCCACCAACCATAAACATTTTGTCAGACCAGCAGGACGAGGGCACCTACCCATCAGGAAGTTGGCTTTGGAGGCAGACTGCCCGTAATGCTGCTCGATGTACTTGGGCTTGTACGTGACCATGCCGATGAGCGAGTTGAACTGGATGATGGTTACACAGAGATAGGTGAAATACACAGGATTACCAAGAAGGCTCTTCAAGGTGGGGAGGAATTCTAAAGAAAAACAAATAATATTGACAAAAAATAAAATAATAAAAGGCAGACACATTATTCAGGCATGGTGGTGGTGAACGTACAGCAAGAAGTTTGGTGATCCCTGCAGAAATATATATAGGCGGAGAGCTCAGCTTTAAAAAAGTAAAAATCCTGTCATGTATTTTTTTCTGCCTTTGTACTTAACACAAGTGATTAAAATAATTAGCTGATCTACCTGTCAAATATGTGGCAGGGTTTTTCACTTTCTGAAGCCAAGATTTCCACCTTAGTAGAAGCTATTAAATCTCTTATCATTACTTCAGACACTGTTATGACTCAAGACAACTTTCCATGAACTGTTTAGGGGACATGCAGGAGTGTGAGAGTGAGACGGCCGGCTGTGGTACCTTTGGCCATGTCGTGGAAGTTGGCCAGCTCGTCTGGCATGTACTTGTGCTTGATGGTGGGGGCGTCTTTCAGGAAGCTCGTCTGCTCCGGGGGGCTGTCCTCACCTCGCCTGTCCTCCAGGGGCGGCAGGGCCCTGGGCAGGAACCAGAAGGGCACAGCTGAAGCCAGGGTGATGACCCCAGCAATCAGGTAGCCCAACCACCAGGCACCCACCCATCGGGCATCGCTGGGGGTGATGGTGATGGTCTCTAAAGGGGAGAAGGGATGTCAGGAGAGGGCATAGGGGTGGGCGTGGACACAGTGCCAGGGTTAGATGATACCTCAGGTGATTTACACTGGCATGTACATTGTTTGCACACTGTGTTCTGTCTATATGTCTATACTGCTGTATATTGTGCAACATTGTGTGTTGATTTCACAGACGTATATTTGATTCTATGTTGCTACAGAAATCCCGATGGATTTTTGTATGTGTGGGAGGCACATGTTGGCAATGAAAACACATTCTGATATATCCTTGACATTCAAAGTAAGTGTCTGTCTCATTCTGATTCTGGACATGTATGCACATGTAAGAAGAAGCTATGTAAAAAAACAGCCATGTGCACACAAGCGTTAAGCAAAGAAAAAAGGCCTGCAATGTCCATACAACTCCAAATGAGACTGTTCTTTTATGGATTTATTCATTTCTGCACAGCTGGTGACTGAAACAAGATCTCAGACAGAATCCGCTCTGCGAAGACCCTCACTGTGACTCACCCATATCAACAAATCCGACATCCACATATATCTTAGCGCAGAGCGATCCAAGCAGGTATCCAAACACGGGACCAATGATTGCTATAGTCTGCACACAGCCTGAAATGACATTGATTTAAGCATTGAGCCTTAGTGAAATTGCTCTCTTCAATCTTAAACATCGCTAATGAAAAGAAAAGAAAAGAACATAACAAGAAGATTGACAAAACAACTGGAAAATCAATACAAAGGACTAAGATATCTAACCAATCTAAACAACAGTAAACACTCTCAAGTGTTCTGTACCTATGTATAGCGCTGCATTTTCGGCGTGGGCATAGTCATCGATGTAGGAAATGCCCAGTGGCTGCACTGGCGTTTCACCAATGCCCCGGAGTACGTTCCCCAGGAGGACGTAGATCCACATGGCGAGGCTGGACTCTCTCTCACATCCTGGAGGGAGTGCAGGAACAGCACATGTTCATTAATAGCTCCTCATTGCTCTGCATTGTTACAACACATATTATTTCTAAACTGCTTCTTCAGGATGTCCGTTAGCAAAAAAATCTGATTAATACTAATGGCTTATGCTGGAGAGTTATTGCAGTATCTGTGATTCTGTTCTGATCATTACAATTTTTTTCAGAAAAGAAATGGACATAAGGAAATGCTGACATCTAAGATGATATTTCTAATGGTTTAAATTGGAGTTAAGTTAGGATTAAGAATTCCCATCTGCTTGGGATGGCTAGGTGGGGCGGTCTTACCAACAGAGGGTACTACGGAGGGGCTGCTGCCTGTGTGGGGAGGTTCAGGCGTGCTTGAGGGACAGTACCCTGAGAGGTAACTGGACGTGTTCATGGCTGGCCTCACAGATGTCTCAAACTTGTAGCTGTGTTTAGAGCATATATATTACTACTGAAACATGTACATACTCAGAAGCACACAGACACAGACAAACAGACACACACACAAACACACACAGACAAACACAAGTGAACAAAGACCAAAAGGAATTGAATGCAAGACCTCAAGCTTAGGAGGCACTTAAGAGGCATCCATCTTGGATGGTTTTAACTCTCAGTCCAACGTACATTGGGCTACAGTCCCATGAGGCCAAACCATAGACTAGTAGAACCATAGTCAGTGGCTTACGAGATATCGCTCTAGACCACCACATTTACACCAAACACTTAGTGAACACACAGTAGTGTGTTCATGCATGTTTTGTGGTTACACTGACTACAGCATTATCAGACAAAGCGTATGAAACTCAATACACTCACATATTATACACTTTTAGAGACATTACGATAAACTCTATGTTGACTTTGTGGAATAATCACATACAGTACATATAAAAACACAAGAAAGACATGCAGTCAAGCATATGGAAACTTATTTCTACTTCTTCAGTGCAGTCTGGAGAAGCAATCTCTAGACTGCTAATTCACAAAGGCGACATTATACCCAGTCTCACCGGCCAATGATAAAATGAGGCATAGCGATTAGGAATGTCCCGAGTGACATGAGAATACAGCCAGTTGAGATGATCTTTGGGCGGTGAAGCTTGGCCCCAAAGTAACTCACAAAGGCAATCACCAGTAAATTACCTGGAAAAGACATTTGGAAGGGATCCCGTCACAAATAATAATAATAATAATGCATTTTGTGGTATATTGCACTGACTTCAATTACAACAGTGTGTGAACTTTGTAAAGTTTATGGTAAACCTGCACTGACAAAAGTCCTACAGTAAATTTTATCCAAACCCTAAAAACACCTCAAGCATCCTCACATGATTTTACTAAGAAGCCTTTCAGGGTGTGAGGCCCTGGTGGGAGGTTTGATTGTGAGGGGAGACAGGCAGACACTCACCTATCTCAAAGCTGCCATCGATAATGCCAATTAAATAACTGGGAATGTCAAATCTTCTTTCCAGCTGGGTAATTGTGCTCTTCATGTAACTCCCAGATAATGCCTTTGCAAAGTAGGCAAAGGACAAGGCTGCAAGGAATATCTGTGGAAACAAAGAAGCCGTAGCTGTCAAAACCCACTTCCGACCCAGTGTATAGTACATGTACATAAACAATGGGCACTCGTGTCCAGCACTGGTAGGCAATCTGCTCTCAGGATGGAATGGCCACGGGTGACAGACACACACTCAAGGAAAAATGGGAGAAAAATATCTGAAAAGGGAGAAAATTGAACCCTATTGTATGCCTTTTTTAACATGCATATATGTCTGTGTGTGTGTGTGTGTGGGGGGGGGGGGGGGGGGGAGGGAGAGAGGGAGAAAGATAGGTGATGGATCAACACCTGAAGAAAGACAACAGGTAGGATTTTCATAAATGAACGAATGAATGACAAATAGAGGTGAAGGGTGAGAAAGGAAATGCACCACGGTGGCATCAGGCTCTGAAGGCGGGCGAGACAGAGAGAGCGAGAGAGCGAGAGAGAGAGAGAGAGAGAGAGAGAGAGAGCGAGAGAGAGAGAGAGCGAGAGAGAGAGAGAGAGAAAGAGCGAGAGAGAGAGAGAGAGAGAGAGAAAGAGCGAGAGAGAGCCATCTATGACTAGCAGGCTGATGATGCTGCTGCTGTGGCCACTCATCTCCTCTCTCCCACTGGCTCGGGCCCCACAGAGGGAGGATTAGGGTGCAGACAATCCTGCTCCACTGACACATCACCGCAGCAAATGGCCAATGACTTAGGCCGGGTAATTGGAAACAGGTGAGCATCAGCCCTGTGTGTGTGTGTGTGTGTGTGTGTGTTTGTGGGGCGGGGGTGTCTGAGAGGGCACAAAAATAACCCTTGCCAGGAGATGGAGGACACTGCTGTCAGCAGCCTTTGACGAGCACACAGCAGAGAAACAGGAGGGCGAGCAGTGAGGAGAAGAGTGAAAGACAATGGGGGAGAGAGAGAGAGAGAGAGAGAGAGAGAGAGAGAGGGATGGGGAAGAAAGAGGTAAAGACAATGGGAGAGAGAGAGAGAGGGATGGGAAAGAAAGAGGTAAAGTGTGTGTGTGTGGCAGAAACAAGCTGTGTAAGGCTTTCTCTGTGCTGGGCTCCATGTCTTTTGTTATTTAATTGGATTCAAGCAAAAGGTAGACATGGAACAGGAAATCATTCCGTTTTTTCAGCAGATGTTTTCTCCTGCACACCTTACTGGTACACATGACCTTTGTAGCCATGCTCTAATCATGAATGTTTCTAGTGCCTAAGGATATGTCAATATTAGGACAATATAAACAAAACCCAATAAAGATCAGGCTTCTATCTGTCTAAATTGTAACTTGTAAAGTGTAAAGCAGACAATGTGCATATAGTTTAGGTAACCTGGTAAAAACATACTACTACATGACTTGGTAGTTTTAATAATTGAGCCAAAGCACCCATTTATGCACCCAGTTACGGAAAAATAATTACATTTGTAGGGGGCCACATGAGTAAGACTTATTGGTAATCCATGTGTTGCATTTTTAAGACAAGTTTTTATTACCTTTAATAATTTTTAACCTTTAATTTAATCTTTTATTTAGGGTAGAAGATCATATGTTATCATAAAAAGCCTCCACAAGACATGAAATCTGTTCAAAGGTACTGATTTCTCATCTTAATAACTAAATTCATTCCACCATGTCTTAGAAAAGCCCAGTAGCACCACAGCACAGGAAATGTCTGCAAAAGAACACCCCTGGCCAAATGACAATCAATTGCTATGGGTCTTGCACACAGGCTCCAAACTCTGAGGGGTGCCCAGGAAAAGTGCTGCTCTTTCCTCCAGAAACCCAGAGAAGAGGCTGGACTTGGTGTGAGTCGGAACATGCTCTGTTATTAAAATAATTTTCCACCTCTCTGTTGGAGCTGCACTTCTCACCAGCCACCGTGGTTTTCACAGTCCAGGTCCATGTTCGCCTAGATGTCTTGCTGTTCAGTCTAGTCTCACTCTCACTGTCACTCACACACTTTCCTTCACACATGCATATATTCAGACACACATGCAAGCACACACAGACATGCACGTACGCACACACACACACACACACACACACACACACACACACACACACACACACACACACACACACTCTCTCTCTCTCTCTCTCTCTCTATCTATCTCTCTGTCACACACACACACACTTTCTTTTTCTCTCTCTTTATCTCTCTCTCTCTCTCTCTCTCTCTCTCACACACACACACACACACACACACACACACACACACACACACACACAGCAGCAGCAGCTCACAACAAAGGCATCACTGCAAAGCCTTTGCATCAATAATGCCTGTGCCATGTCACAGTTCATTCCACTTTAAGGATGATAGAGGAGCTCCTTTAACAATGTTTCTTACACCTAGACACCTTAGAGGGAGCGCCTGACTGTGTCTAATGCTTGTGAGTGTGCATGGTAGAATGCATCTGTTAGTGTGGGATACTGCTCACTCTGCCTTTTACTTTTTCAGCACAGCTCAAGCAACCAAAAGAGGGTGGTGGAGTAGCCACCATTTTGTAGAGATTTGTTCCAGTGCCATCGCATATCATCCAGTAACTTTACTTGAGCACTATCATTAAATATTCCCCTCAAATACTGTTGCTGGATATATACAGGCTGTCAAACTGTCAGCCAGAGTCTTCCTGGAAGAACTGGGTGATTTGTTATCAGTTATCTGCATAGGTTTTGACTGTCCGGTAATACCAGGGATTTTAACTTGCATGTGGATAACCTAAAAGAGCTATACTCAGGACTGTGTTGTACTGCTTGATACTTTCAATCAACTCAGCATGTACATGTGCTCACATGTGCCCTATATCTTACATCTCCTTGTCCTCGCCCATTCGAAGCAAATTTGTTAAAATTCAAAAGCAAACTATTAATCACCAAACAAACATTTTCTTTCAAGAGGCCTTGTTGCAGTCTCTTAGTCCATTAACAGGCCCAGTAGATGGGCTGTTGTTTAAGTTTAACTCCAGTATGACCTCCATCATGGATAACGTTGCCCACTTAAATCCAAGACCATCACTGTCAATTCAAAGACACTATAAATGCAAAACCCATCTGTCAGACAATGTAAGAGAGAATGTAGAAAGGCTAAAAGGAGATGGCGTAAATATAAACTATCAATCCTGTAAAGACACCGATATCCCGTATCTTTGAAATTAGCAAGACAAGGCAGTTATATTTTTCTCACATAATCAGTCAGAATATTAACAATTACCGTACTCTCTTCAACAACTCTTGCAAATGAATTGAATTAGTGTCTCTCTTCAAAGGGAAGATTGACACAATAAGAGCCAACATGTCCTCATGCTCATTATGATCTCATTATCCAGACCTACAAATCCCAACAAAGGAAGCAAATCAAATAATGACTGAATTTAGCCCCGGTCAACAAAAACACTGTCTTTGAAACAGTGCAAAACCTATACATGAACTTGACATATTTCTTTAAATCATTTATCTTCTTATAGATAAAATGCTTGCTATTGTAAATACTTTACTGCACATTTGCCAGGGCCCTAAAAACCACTGTAGTGAAGCCCCAACTTAAAAAGAAAAATGAAGATACAAAGTACTACAACTACAGGCCCACATCTAGTCTGTCTTTACCTGTAAAATTATTGGAAAGGTTGTTGTTAACCAATTAACCTCTTTTCAACATCATAGTGCTGCTATGACCTCTTTCAATCTGGCTTCCGTGTTACTCACAGCACTGAAACTGATCTCAATCCCATCAAGGTTTTAAATGACATATGCCTGATTACCGAAACAGACATCTACCTGAATCTATTTATTTATTCATCTTTTACTTTCTATATGTCTTTACCATGTTTTATCGTATGTATATTTTTTATCTGTTATTAATGTTCCAGCACGTTCTATTTTCTCTACTTACTTTTCTGTCACATTACAGATACTGTAAATATTAATTATTCTATCTTGATAGCTTTTTATATGACTTTTTTATGCCGTCTTTTTAAGTATTATTATTCCTGGGACTGGGACCATGGATACAATGGGAATTTGAAATTTGCTATATATTGCTATTACCTGTGTAAAGCACATTGAGTTACCCTGTGTATAAAGTGCGCTATAGAAATAAAGTTGCCCTCCCTTGCCTTGCCAGACCACTGCTCAGGTTGAGTGGCCTAGATTCTCACTCGCTTTCATTTCCCTCTCCCGCTTGCTGTGTCACCATGGCAATTTCAACTGAAAGCATCAATTTCAGTTCAGGCCCAAGCTGACTGCGGGATTGTCACAAAGTGACTGATGTCATGCACACTTTTGTGCTGCTTTGCAAAGTCATTTGTTGATTTTTTATTAAAATGAATACAGTCCATCTTTGAAAAGGAGGGCCATTTTGTTTTTGATCAAAAATGTTACATCAACAGTCACTGCCCTTGAATTTTGATATAGAATCGATTTTTCATGTAAGATTCCCACCGCCATAAAATGGTGACTTTATAAATCAAGTCTACACTTATTTTCTCAAACAAACTATATAATCAAAGTTGTTCATTGTCATCCATCTTGTCAGTAACATATGAATAACACAGGTGTGGGGCCCCTTCTCAAACAGTTAGAATTAAAAAACCAATGCTGCCTCAGTGTAGTCTTAATTAGTCTTAGTCTGTGAATTATGTGCCAGTTCTCACTTCCAAGCATACAAAATACAGCCAGTAGAGCCTGAGTCCCGCTCCTGAAAAAAAAAAAAAAGAAAAAAGTCATCATCAATAATCCGTGCGCTTCCCAACAGGGGCAAGGGGAAAAGCCCACAGAAGAATGGCAGCCTTGTTTGCCAATGGTGCCAGTCCCAGTTGGCCGGGCAGCGTTTAAGTGGGTCACCGCGGCGCTTGTCATTTCCCACGGTTGTCGTGCCACTTCCGCTCGCGGTGGTGCTTGCGACTGGCGGACCTCGAGCTCTGTTCCTATTCCAAGCACTCACACAGCGCAGACTAGTGACAGCCATCAGGTTCTCCTGACCTCCCTGCACCCCTAAGCTACCCCGCCCGCCCGCCCCACTGCCCGCAGGCGATGAAGCCCTGGGACTAGGGCTGTTATGGAGGGAGAGCAGAGGAGCTGGAGTTCCAGTCTGTCAGTCATGCTGTGGGTCAATACACACACAGCACACGTAGCTTGCCTCACTCTGAAACCTCTTTTTAAAATATCTTTTAATTAACAAAACAGAGTTGCATACTAGCATGAGGTAAAAAAAAAAACAGAGTTGCATGCTAATATACTAGATAGTATGCTCTCCAACACCTCCCTGAAACTCTTGGGTGCACACTCTAAAATGCTCTTGTAGAAATGCGTTAGGGTGTGACATATGGTACTGATAAATAAACTGAAATGAAAGCAGAAGGAGTGCCAGCAACCTCAGAAAAAAAGCAATTAACTGTACAAAACGAGTTTTTTTGTGGATAGATAGATTCATTATTATGGAACAGCATTTGGGACAACAGTGTCTTATAAAAAAGTAACTAAAAAAGTCAGCAAGCTATTGGAGGTTCTTTGTGAATGGATACTATTTAGTGCTGTGGAACATCTTGAAGGCAAGAAGTCGACCAGCATTCAGAAGGGGTTGCTGGTTCGATTCCAACTCCTTCTGATCAAAGTGTCCTTGTGCAAGACACTGAAAACCATACTGCTCCTGACATGTCAGTTGGCACCTTGCATGGCAGCCTCCTGTCATTGGTGTATGAGCGATTGGTATAAATGGGTGAATGTGAGGCTTTAGGCACTCTGCTGAGAGAGAAAGCACTATATAAATGCTGTCAATTTGTCATCAGTTGATACACTGACTGTAGGTATGTACAAGATGACAGCATTTCCTGACAGACCTTGGTCTCTACCATATTATGTTGAAGAGGAGACAGAGAGGAGGAGGAGAAAGTAAAGCAGCATTGTCCAATCAGATTCCTGTGCTGATTTGGCCTTGAGGTGTTGTGATGAATTGTGTGACACTGGGGATTCTTGAATGTCAGGCGCATAATTACTGGCCTCCTGCAGCATCCAGCCTCTTAGCGGGGAGAAACCTTCCCAGGCTCCGGCTGTGGAGGGATTCAAGGGACACTTGCAGAGCCACAGACCAAAATAAATATGGTGGTTACTCCAACTCACCAGTGAAAAACAAAAATAAATAAATAAAATTTAACACATCATTTCATTTTTGCCCTAACCAGAAAAAGTACCTGATTGAAACCATGGTTAGCTTACTGCTTTTTTGCACAGTATGCCATAGGACTATATCACTGACATTAGGGGTGGTAAGAAATTACATTATTTCTGTGATTCATTATGATATTGAGACTCATATGTTTGACAGGGCCAGTGAAGCACTGCTTCTTCTGAGACTGAATTCCAGCCACTTTAAAATGAGCTGATGCTGTGACCTTATAGAGGGCAATATGCCAGAAAACTTTTGCAGCGAGCAGGAAAAAGCAGGAAAGTGCTAAACTTATTCTCTTTCTACTGTAACAACACCAACATGTTCTCTGTTCATCATAGCACATAGCCACTTCACAACAACAACAACAACAAATTAACAAACAAATGAACAAACAAATCAACCACAACACAAATATCACTCATTCATACCATATGTATGCATTCATATCATACCATCCTGTTGCAGTTATAGAACAATCTGTTTTTTTAGAGTTGTTTAGTTTCTGGAACTGCAACAAAGAACATTAAGGTCTGAGATTGTTGTTACAGTTTTTACCAATCATTTTCACGCGTTTTGCAGGGCAATGTTCACTTTTGCAAAACTCTTAACACATTTGCATGAACCAAAGTCTATGGGAGACAAACTACGTTCTCTTTCGCGTTGCTTTCACACAATTGCGTTCAATCACCACTTCGACCAAAATTCATAAATACTTCTCTCATTTAATGTTCATGACCAACAAAATTATGTACAACTACAGCTAAATTTTCAGACATTTGGATACTCTTATCAAAACAGTTAACTCTAGGACCAAAACCTAAAAGCAATACAATACAGTGTAACAAAGCACAGCATTTTGCATTTTGTCACACAAAAAAGAAATAATGTGCTTGAGGCATCTTTTAGCCAAATAATTATTGATATTTAGCACTTTTACACTTACGTGTGTATTTCTTCATAATATTTTTTTATTTTTATAGCTTGTTACGTAGCAGGTAAACAAAGAGGTTACATTTGCATGTTTATGGGCAAAACATTGTGATGTAGAAAGTTGTGATGTAGAAAGTTGCTGTGTATTCCATTACCAGTATGTACTGTAGGGTTTATCATGGTTTATCCAAAATGCAGCAGCATCATGGATCAGCATTACAGTAGGTAGGGCCAAAAACGACTTCTATGGATGACTATATTTACATAGCCTGGCTGTCGCACCAAGCTTGTAGACAGAGCTTGGTCTGGCAAGTCTCCCTCAATGTAGCATCACATGCAGTATGGTTGGGCCCAGGCTAATATTTACATACATTTACAGTTTTTACCAATCATTTTCACGCGTTTTGCAGGGCAATGTTCACTTTTGCAAAACTCTTAACACATTTGCATGAACCAAAGTCTATGGGAGACAAACTACGTTCTCTTTCGCGTTGCTTTCACACAATTGCGTTCAATCACCACTTCGACCAAAATTCATAAATACTTCTCTCATTTAATGTTCATGACCAACAAAATTATGTACAACTACAGCTACATTTTCAGACATTTGGATACTCTTATCAAAACAGTTAACTCTAGGACCAAAACCTAAAAGCAATACAATACAGTGTAACAAAGCACAGCATTTTGCATTTTGTCACACAAAAAAGAAATAATGTGCTTGAGGCATCTTTTAGCCAAATAATTATTGATATTTAGCACTTTTACACTTACGTGTGTATTTCTTCATAATATTTTTTTATTTTTATAGCTTGTTACGTAACAGGTAAACAAAGAGGTTACATTTGCATGTTTATGGGCAAAACATTGTGATGTAGAAAGTTGTTGATGACTATATTTACATAGCCTGGCTGTCGCACCAAGCTTGTAGACAGAGCTTGGTCTGGCAAGTCTCCCTCAATGTAGCATCACAGGCAGTATGGGCGGCCCAGGCTAATATTTACATACATTTACATGTACAACACATATTACACGTACATTCTTTTGCAGTGAAACATACTCTAATTGATGCAGGTAATGGGCGTTCACCTTTCCTGCTGTGGAACACAATGTGGTTATATGTAAGCACAGGGTGAAGGTATCACATGTTACAGTTCATCCTGGTGTGTTTCTGGAGTGATGTGTTTTCTGTTTGTATGATTGTGCATATTTGATTGACACAATTTATCTTCAGTTCTGAAATGTGTACTGCAGTCAGAATCCAGAAAAATTGCGAACTATAGAAAATCCACTGAAAAACACCTTGTGATTCGCATCAACATTTTCTAATACATATGGTACTTTACACAAAATGCTGTAATTCATTTGTAAACTGTATAGGTATAGCCTATACTCTTTATTTATCTATTATCAAAGGTGCATGAATACATACAAATGTCACTTAGATTGTTTGATAAAGTGTGTATTTACAATACATATCAGTAACGTGCCATACTGTCAGACAGAGGCTAGATTTTAAGTGATTTGTTTCAAGTTGTTTGCATTTTTTAGGTTATTGTACATTGACTGGCATTGTAGACTTACTGACCGACAGCGTGTGTTATAGTTAGGTTGCTGTAGCGCATTTTGCAGCAAATGTTAATTGATGTGCTCAAACGCATGTTGGTACAGCACACTGTGTTAAGAGTTTTGCAAAAGTGGACATTGCCCTGCAAAACACGTGAAAATGATTGGTAAAAACTGTACATGTACAACACATATTACATGTACATTCTTTTGCAGTGAAACATACTCTAATTGATGCAGGTAATGGGCGTTCACCTTTCCTGCAGTGGAACACAATGTGGTTACATGTAAGCACAGGGTGAAGGTATCACATGTTACAGTTCATCCTGGTGTGTTTCTGGAGTGATGTGTTTTCTGTTTGTATGATTGTGCATATTTGATTGACACAATTTATCTTCAGTTCTGAAATGTGTACTGCATTTAGAATCCAGAACAATTGCGAACTATAGAAAATCCACTGAAAAACACCTTGTGATTCGCATCAACATTTTCTAATACATATGGTACTTTACACAAAATACTGTAATTCATTTGTAAACTGTATAGGTATAGCCTATACTCTTTATTTATATATTATCAAAAGTGCATGAATACATACAAATGTCACTTAGATTGTTTGATAAAGTGTGTATTTACAATACATATCAGTAATGTGCCATACTGTCAGACAGAGGCTAGATTTTAAGTGATTTGTTTCAAGTTGTTTGCATTTTTTAGGTTATTGTACATTGACTGGCATTGTAGACTTAGTGACCGACAGCGTGTGTTATAGTTAGGTTGCTGTAGCGCATTTTGCAGCAAATGTTAATTGATGTGCTCAAACGCATGTTGGTACAGCACACTGTGTTAAGAGTTTTGCAAAAGTGGACATTGCCCTGCAAAACGCGTGAAAATGATTGGTAAAAACTGTAATCCAACCTCTACACCTTATAAAACTATTTTATAATGGAGCACAAGTGCCTGAGGCTTAGACCACTGCTATGGCTAGCCCCAAACATTTGTTACTCTTCAGTATTATAGTGGTAAATCATAAATCATAATCATAAGTCTAAATCGGCCTGGATTGAAATAAAAATGGCACCTGGAGCAATTAGAATGAAATACAGGGGTTTTTTTTGTTTTTTGGTGTGAATATTTTTATTTTCTTTAATATTCACATATTTTTTTTTTTCAAAAAGAAAGTTGTCCAAGTTTAAGCAGCTTGTTTACAACTGTCTAATGCCACACTAATCCAGCCGAGGGATAAACCCTTCTTTCTGAGCTCATCTACAAAATGTGATCCCATGCACAATGTTGGCCCTTTCTCTGAGCGGTCTCAACACCACAAAGGTGTTTAAACATGGCCAGAGTCCAGGGCCTGCTGCTGGGATGAATGTATACTTGCTCTGTTTAAGTGGGACTGACCACATTTTTTTGGGATTGTGAGCTTTGAGAATGTGGATTTCAACCTCTGCTTGGCCAGCTCCTACTGTGCATTACATGTTTGAACTATGGCAGCATGAAAAAAGCTGGTCTAATACCTTGAAGGTTAAAAGAAATCTCTACTTCTGCTAATCAGCCATCTGCTATTTTTGGACTTCAGGCTCACCGTGATTCACGTATCATTAGTATGTCAGCACTTGCAGCCATTTCCGAATTGATGTGCAAAGCTACAACTGGGCTAAGGTTTATTCTTTATTCGCATTCAGGGCTAGAATAAGAGCTCCCATCCCTCACCATCCCAAAACTGCTCTGCTCATCAAAACCTAAAAATCTGGCCATCATCAGCATAACCCACTTTTCCGCAGAACTTATGTCAACGTAGTTCATTCTGCTGCTGAAGCAAACGTTTACCACATGTTAATGAAGTGAAAGTGAGCATTTTTTTTCTTGCAGTGATTGCATTAGGCTTTTCCAGAAAACAACATTTAAAATCCTCTCAGCTACAACAGATGCTTTGTGTCACTGAAGAGCAGTTATGATAAGACATAGCTCTGAAAATACCACATCTTACTATTAAAAAGGGACCATATTTATTATAGCTAATAACATGAACCACCACAGTTTTGTCACTAACTGCAACAAACTAAACTCACCTTTAAACCTTTACATACACTGTACAAATTCTTTTTCTGGCCAACTAGAGAACATAAAACTAGAGAACATAATTCCAGGGAATTACACAGTGCATGAAAGTGCATATGCTGTTGTGCTTTTCTTTAACTAAAGTGAATTACAAACAGGCCTATTGTGTAACACAGTGTACTGCCAAACAATTCTAAAAGTACAAAAAGCAAGTTAATTCTTCTTATGGTTACTATAGTTTCTGTGGTTGCTACACTGGTTGCTAAGGTATACCGGATGTCATCACAAAATTGGTTGTTAGGAAATGGCCAGAGTACTTGTTAAGACTAGAAGGGATACATAGGTCAAAATCACACTGCTATTACAGAGAAAAAAGAAAACTAAAGCAAACTGAAGTGGTTGCTATGAAAACTGACATAGTTGCTTATTTCAATGGTTGCTGTATTGGGTGGTAGGTTTATAAATGATTTAATATAGTTGTCTGGAAACTAGTTTATTATAGTCGACAGTTTAACATGCCTGAAAAGTTTAATAGTTTAATACTTTAAATTGTTCATTTATTTAATAGTGAATTGTTGTAGTGGGGATTTTTATTTTGAATTAGTTGTAGGCAGAGAAGAGTTGACTGGAGACATAGTTGATTACAATTTACATTTTAAATGGCTGAATAATTAAATAGTTAAGGACTGTAAAACTAACGAATAATGAACTATTGTAATAAGGAGGAATGAGGTGAAGAGAATCTGTTCTGTTTCTAGTCCTAGAAAGCCAGATTGTATGCTTCAAGCCTGTGACAGTTACAATTTTCAGTAATTACTGCTAGAATGAGACAACGAAGAATGCTGTTACAGCTTTTTACAGCAGAGTTCGCAGTTCGCAAATTTTGAATCGTGTTTAAATATTATCTCAAAAATGTTACAAAAATGAAATGAAAAATACATTGACGATTACCTAGTAGAAGCCCCTAAACTGCCGAGGCAGTTCCTTGTGACTCTCACATGCATGACACAGGTGGATTTAATCAATATACATCTCAGATAGCCACAGAGTATATGGTCCAATGTTCCTTCAACACATCTCCCTCAAACTTCAAACTGCTCTTATTCCATTTTCAACCACTGCACTGTAGCTTTCATTCACTGTGTGACTAAGAAGGTTTACATGCATCAGGGTTCTCAAGTCTTTGCCTTGGGGAGTCAGTTTTCACACATACACACATGCATGCATCCATGCACACACAGACACACAGACACACACATGGGTACACACACACACACACACACACACACACACACACACACACACACACACACACACACACATTTACACTGCAGAAAGGAAAGAGACTGCACAAAGTTGGCAGGCTGTGGCTTTCTGGATGAGCGATAGAGGCAGAAAGAGGGAGAGCGAGTGAGCGAGGAAGCGAGCAAGACTCCTCTCCAGCCTCTGGGTTCAGATTCTCCAGGCCAGTCAGATGACTTTGAACATGAAAGTGCTTGATGGCCACGGCCTCTTACTAATGCAGAACATCCCCCCCCACCTTCTCCTCAGGAATCTGGTGGTTACACACGCCTGCACACAGACACAGACACACACACACAGACACACACACACACGCACACATACATGAACACAAACACACACACATACCTGAACACAAACACAAACACACACACACACACATTCCTGAACACAAACACACACACACACACACACACACACACACACACACACACACTCCTGAACACAAACACACACACACATACCTGAACACAAACACACACACACACACATACGCAAGCTTACATTTTTATCCTGATGGGGTATTCTAAAATAACTAAAGAATACTAAATTGTGCCCAGACCAAACCCATGTCTACATTAGTAAGGAATGCAATTTATTCCCCATATATCACCCTTTCTCTGTTTTTTTTCTCTGGTCTGGTTTTTCTCTTGGTATCTTAGTGTGGAAATGTATGTATAGCTTTGATTGCTACACACACACATACACACACCCACACACTCATAAACATAAACATGCATATGCCCACACACATGCACACACACACACACACACCTACTGTGGAAAAGGGACTCTGGCGTCACATCGATCACTTTTTGCTGTGCATCGTAAACACCAAGGACCAGTTGTGGTCGTCAGTTTGGCTGCATGATCTAGTGTCTGAACTGACAGCATCTGTCACTGAGGCATATAGGCAAATGTCAGGCCAGACAGAGCGTGGAGCCATTTTAAATGGTCATGCCTGGTCAAGACTAAAACTGGAGCTTGATAAGTAGCCAGGCAGAGAGCATATAGTACACAAGACACTCTTCCTTGCTCCGTCTTTCTCCAGTTACAGTGGGTAAAAACGGACTCGAGACTGGACAAGAGAGGCTCCTGTTTTGCAATGGGAGCATGACGTATTTCCTGTAAAGGCATCCATGCCATTTGTGCAAGCCTTTAACACTAATCATCGCTATGTCACCATTTTGGCTACTCACTGTGCCAGGTCCCAACTAGCACTGTCAGTCTGCAGTGGTTTGAGGAATGAAAAAGGCCCTGATGGTTGACAAGAGGAGGTACAGGTGTACTGTTTTTTATGTGGTATGTTATATGCCAAAGCGTTATGCGCCCATGAAATAGGTTTTCAGCAATATGCGACTGACTATAAACCAGGTTTGCATTGGTGACTGGTGCAACTGTTTTCTGCGTTCTTATATTAGCATCTGGTGAGCTTTGTGCCATACCACACTTGTTTTTTTTCCATGACATGCTCGTGGGGGCGCAGTGTCATCTCCTATCTAGACAATGCAAATTTCTGCCGGAAAAAACAAATGATGCTCTCACACAGAACAGTAATGACAGCATGCGCATGTCACGAATGCACAGTGCACCGTGTCAAAATAGATCCCTAGTGTCAAAAAATAATAATAAACCAATCCATATATATACTGTATATATATGTATATATATATGCCACCCCCCAAAAAAACTTCTTCCCTGCTACTGAGAGTTGGATCCAGCCTTGGTAGATAGTCAGTTATAGTAAGAGATCATCTCTAATTATTATGTTGTTATTCACAGCCAATTCAGATCACAAAACAGATCTTTGACTTTAAAAAGTTGTGTGTAAAAGTATCTGACTCTGTAAGGTCCCATGAAATATAACCTTATTTGTACACAAGAGCCCAAATTCATTGTTATATACTGCCTTCAAAGTTACTATTTTTTATGAATACTTTACCACTATGATTTTGAGTTTTGACTTTCTGAAGAACCTTCCAACTACCTAAACTTTACTTTTATACCCAAGTTGTAATTCCACCCCCTTTATCACTAGATATTTATTGATATTAGATATTTATATATTTATTAATACTATTAAAACAGTTGCAAAGCTGCTGACTGCTATGCAGAGCACATGTTTACAAGCCAAAATTAAGGAACGCAAGAGTGAATCATTTGTACTTTCAGTTCAAGTAATTAAAAACTTGCCGTTTAATTAGAGACAGGTGAGCTCATTAAGTGCGTAATTTGTCAACCTGCAGCTGTCCACTGTCAAACCTCTCTTCCTAACTAAAGTAATGCCTTCCAATAACATGACAGCCACATGCATCCGACTGGAACAGGTACCCACCAAGGATAGTTCTCCATTTCCTTTTTTCCTCAACTCTCAAACTTCTATTTTTCTCTTGAGAGAATGAAGTCTTTAGAGTCTTCAAAGACTCAAAGCTTCAGATCATTCTGGTGGAGTGCATCCCTAGCTTGTTTTTTTCTTTCTGTGTTTGAAGGCCACTGTTCTTCTTAACACAGAAGCACTCTTTACCTCTACCTGCTATATATGAATCCCTTAGAACTATGCATCATCTCCACATTTCCATTGCTTCTTCAAATGCCTAATCTCTCCAATCATGCAGCCAACCATGCTGCACAAGGTCCACTAATCCAGTGCGAGTGTGCCAGGCCGTCTCTCTATTGTGGCACAAGTACTGATGTCCTGTGGGCTTTGGTGCCAAACCTTTCACTGCACTTCAATCACAGTGAGTTCCTTTTTCGCAAGTAGTGCTTAATTTGGGGCCCCTTTATACTTTCGGCCAGGCATTTTCCATGTCCTGGTGGGTCATCAAGCCTTTCAATTAATTCTTTTCGGCTGTCAGCATTTTAGAAACCTAAGGGGTTCTCCTACCCTCCCTCAAACTGTTTTGTTTATTTCAACTCTAATTAAGGACACACCTGTTGAGAGTGTGAACTGTTATAAGTACCTGGGTAAAGTTGTGGACAAGAATCTTGACCTCAACCTTGACAATAATGCAATCTGCAAGAAGGGCTAACATAGATTGTACTGTATATGGAGATTTTAATGTAGACAAAACACTGATGGTTGTATGTTACAGGTTGTTCATTGAGTCTGTTTTAACCTTTTGCTTTGTCTCTTGGTATGGTGAGCCCTTAATGCAAAACAAAACTATTTTTTCCTGTTTTGTAAATATAGCTAGTAAGATCATTGGCATACAGCAATTTGGAACAGGTAAATATTTAAAAAGGCAAGGTATGAGCTTCCTAGGGCAAAGTGCAACAAATAACAAAGTTTTCCTTCGTTGTAAATGCAAATAATGTGTTTACTGAATCAACCCAGTCTCTCGTGACATTTTAAGCAGCATTGATAATTTAGCTTTTTGTGGCTGAAATTAGTCAAGCTGCTTTTGTCTTAGATCTTTATGTTGTATGTTGTCTTTTGTCCAGATGTGCTACTGCAGACCAAATCCCCTGCCGAGGGACAAAAAAAATGTCTGAACTGAAATCAGCCTTATCCATGTTCATCTTATTTTTTTCAAGGTTAAAACCATGCCAAAGACCATAGTCAAAGCCATACTAAAGATTGTGTGAGTCTTTGTGAGAGGCTTTATGTGTCAGTGAGTCATGCCTAACTCCTATTCTGTTTGAGGTATTCTATAAGTTTGTTTTTCTTTTATCTTAATAAAGGAGTATTTATCCGACCAAATAACAAATAAGGTGAATGCATCAGAAGAAAAGCTTTTACATCTTAACGCATATGGAAACATCATGGTCAAGTAAGATTATTAATTCATTTGCTTTAGAAAAAAATATCTTTTGAGTTCAACGTGTAGCTGTACTATACCCACACTATTCAACGTGTAGCTGTACTATAGCCACACTATACCTAAAGCCTTTTTTAAAAAAGGAGGCATCAAGGCTGATGTTGAAAAAAAAGGAAAAAGAGAAAACAAATTTTAAAAAGCCTACCTTCAGACTGGGACAGCAGGCCGGCCGGGACCTTGGGGAGGATGAGGAGCCACTCTCGGGTGCCCATGTCCCTTTGGTTGTCTCCATCCCACACAAAGAGATACCGCTTTCCTTGGACACTATTTCTCTAATGGAATGCCTTGGCATGGATGCACACCTAGAGGAACGGCAACAGAAGCAATGGGCAGAGGTCACACCTGTTGCTTTTACAGGGTTGTGCTCAGGCATTGACTGGCAAGTCTGGCATATTATGTCCCAAAAAATGACTTAGCGGAGAGCATGGATCTAGCATCTTCCAGCAGATTGCACATTGCAGGACAAAAAACTGTTGACAGCCCAGACTATTCACACAACTGTTGCTTTTCAAAGACGCAGGGTCAAAGTAATAGGTGTTGCAACTGAAAGATTTCTGGAGTGCCATTCAACAAGGTGAATTAATGGTTGATTCCAGTAACTCACATGGCAGCTAGTCTGATATCGAAACACTAGAAGGTTTAGGAACATCATCATCTACATAGATTTGACCTGATGTTTGGTGACCACTATGAAGTCACATTCTATACTCTATGCTATCAGTCTTATTACACAATTGTGTATGGACAGAGGTGACTGTTGTATTAACATACTGTCATACCTTTGAACAAATGCTTAAAATGTTTAGACACGGGTGTATAGCATTCAACATCGACAACACAACTGGCTTATGGGAGGAGTGCCACTCTCCACCTCCCTTTTCACGCTAAGGGTGACCATTAAATTGTCCATGCTGGTGGGTGTGGCAACTGACATCCCAGGTGCTGTCTCAGGCCCACCCTATTGCATTGTGGGCCGTGCATCTACCCCAGGTCACTACAATACTACCTGGGGAAATTATGAGGCCCTTAGAAACAAATATACCGAAGCAGCAGATCAATATCAGAGAACATGCAGAAAAAAGTAGGTCAGTAACAACAGACAATAAACAAGACACTGTCAGGGTGATGTTTCTCACCTGGCTGCTGACGTGACAACCTGATCTCACGACAGTCCATGAAATCACCACAGCCCCTTAACTCAAAGGGCTTGTTTGAAATGACTGGCTAGCTAAGTGGCTGGTTTAAAGCAATGCATTCTGGACTTAAAATACTGACGTTTTTAAACAGTGGGCTTGTGTTAAATGATCTGGCTGGGTAGTGGCTGGCTTAAAGCAGTGCATTCTGGAGTTGAAATAGTGACGTAAACCATACCACACTGTACTTGCCTATGTGGTACACTGATAATTGTACGAGACTGTCCAAAAATGTCACCGTTTCAAGTCCAGAATGCATTAAAGGTAGCCAGACACTAGCCAGCCAGACTATTTCAAACAAGCCCAACCTCTAGTCACCACTATTTCAAGTCCAGATTTGGAAACTTAACATTTAAATATTTAGGTCGACTTTTTTACTATGGCTGATGTCATGTCACATGGACATGACATGCATGAACATGACATCACCTGTCATTTTCTTGTTTATCCATCCAACCCAATTCTAAGTTGATCTGGAATACTTGTAGCCTTATTATTTCCTGAATCTGTTCATTTAAAAAAAGGTTTTGTGGAGCTTAAGTTATAAATCTGTGTATTGAGGCATTATTGTGCTATTTTAAATCTCTGTGTTGAATGTAATGCTGTGTAGTGCTACTGTTTTTACTTTCACTACTGAAATTTTAACAATGTTGCAGGCTAGACAACCAAGCCAAAACTGAACATTCTAAAGTTGCAATACATCACATGTCCACTAGGGATTGGCTGCATACTTTCCATAGACTCTTATGTTAAAGAGTCAATTTTTAAAAATTAACATATTTACAGCTTGGGTTAAAAACGGTTTTCTTTAGTTTTTTACATATTTATCTTCAGCATATGCAATGTTTGATACGATTTTGGGCAACTTGCATGCCATTTAAACATACAAAAACATAAAATCATCCATTTTGCACATTGATCTAATAGGCGCAACATTTTACCAAGAACAATATAGGCTAATGAAAAGTACATTGTCAAAACGACATATTTGAAGAAATGTACTTTTCTGTATCCACTGCAACATACAGAAGTAAACAGGTGTCCCTCGAGTTCTGACGACTCAAACAAACTGCTTAATTCTTTACTGAACAATTTTAACATCACTTGATAAAAAGCCTAAGCCCATCCTTTGCAGAATTGTTTTTGGGACTCAATGCGATCCGTAGCAATCGATAAACTCATCATTCTTTTCTTCAAAGATAATGTCTAAGATCTTTTAGAATTATTATTATTATTTGAAGTGTCACCCAAAAGTTCAAGGACAAACATGGCCAAAGTAACACTGATTCCACACTCATTTTAAATGACAAATCAAAGCGACGCGAAGCCTGGCTAAGACAGATGACTAATGATATTCACTAACCTACTTTTAGAAATCTATCAGGAGGGACGGATTGTCCTATTAGGCAAACTGGTAGGGCGATGTATGGCACCTGAGAGAAGAAAGAAGACAGCAGCTGTACTTATCACAAGCAATCCTGGCCGGTGCACTTTGCTTAATTAGCTGATGCATATTAAAGCTGCTCCATGCCCATCAACTAAACACAAATCCACTCTGATTGCTACTGCTCTTCAACAGCTTCTCATAGTAAAGGTTATCTTTGTTGCGTGTTTATACGGTCTCCACGTTGAAATCTATTTCTGGGTTAATGGGTCTATTTTAGGGATTCCTGGCTTGGCAAAATAGAATGACAAGGTTCATTAAGAAAACAGTAAATACTTTATCGATGAGAAAAGATGCTCAGTGTTAGGACGCAGTTGTGGTAAGCAGCATGATACTGTCATAATGTGCTTCTTTTATTTCTATTTGTTTCAGTCACTCCAAGTACTTGTTTACTTGAGGTTATAAACATCAAGAGTTCCCTTCAGATTACTGTATTGGTTATACCCTACCATACAATGACACATATAACCCAATACAATTCGTACCATCTGATTTAACGCAAACACCGGTCTAACCTGTAAGTACAAGAACACTAGTATTTTCTCATAAGCATTGAAGTAGACTAAATCCTCTATGACCAATGCGCTCTTGGGTAAACGTAGTTATAACTTACCCAGTTCTGACGAGGATGAGCGCTTTATTCTGCTTCTTCAAAGCTCCGTGTCTGATTTATCTGTAAATGTTACCAATCTGAGAGCTACCGCGCATGCTGTGAATGTCTGATGTGTTTCGTTCAAACTTTGCATTAAAGATGAGAGGTATCTGTTCGGCGTCTTGAAAGTAGGCTGTGTCACGTTAGTCCTGTACAATTCTTACTTGTATCTTCGGTGATCAATTCACCAAGGTTTCAACTGGATAGTTCGTTGACGTCAATTTGTGTGGTTGCACCGCAGCAACCGCAAGAGGCAGTTAAAGGTCTTGGTTAGTTTGTGGCAGCCGCTTGTGGCACTTGCTGTAACACGTGACAGCGCCTCCGAACTAAGCGCAGTTTGTCCAGATAGCAGAAATAATCCAGCTAGGAAGTTCTCGACTTGGAAAAAAACACCTGCCGTGTCTGATAAAAGATGACAACCGTCAGTCAAGAGATCTGACACATGCAGCCAAGCTCAGAACTAGGTGGGCGCTCAACAGACGTAGCGCTCACTGCAGCAGCGCAGACCTTGGCATCACATTCACAAGTCTGTGTTACTCTGCAGTTTCCAGCTGGAAAGCAAGCCGTTGAGACTCCAAACATCTCTCAAACGTCTCAGAAGAATGGTCGTATTTAGCCCTTTTCACAAAATCAACAATATTTCAAGAAGTGATAACAGGATATCAGACTATTATGTATAGAGGGCTACAGGTGTACGTTTCTGACAGTGTAAGAAAGGTGCTCGCCATATGACAGTTAACACTGAATCCATTAAGCATGTAACCTGCCAGCGACAGTGAAGTGCACTCCATGGGGTAAGACCTTTCTTTGAGATTTCCCATGGCCCACTGTTGCTATGGAGATTGCAAGGCTGTGCATGATATGCAAATATTTTTTTCCCCACATGCCTGTTATACTTACAGTATGTTCTTTGACAGGTGTAAATTGTCAGCGGTCATCCAGAGACACAATTTAGAAAATTACTGGTCATCACGCCCTACTTCCAATGCGCACTGACCCCATACTTCAAACCACACACACACACACACACACACACACACACACACACACACACACACACACACACACACACACACTTTATATGAAATTAACACATTTCTGGGTGAAAAACAATACAAGATAGCCCGAATGCAAATGCAGTGAAAGGTTTGCGTCATGTGCAAACTGTGTAGGTTTATGTGCTCTCTGGTGTTCTTCACACAGTAAGCTGTTGTTCTTCCATGTGGATGGTTAAGAACAAAAACTGGGAATTGCCATCACAGTCTGTGCAAGAGGGGAGACAAAGTGAATTAGTCCAACAATCAGGGCAGCAGGAGAGCTGGCGGACACGACGCACTGCAATAACAAACACAGACATTCAGTAGGCGTCTCTCCCTCTCTGTGCCCGCGTGCACGGGTGCGTGCGTACGTGCGTGTGTGTGTATGTGTGTCTGTGTGTGTGAGGTTGTTCTTGCACACTCTGGCATCCTACAAGTTAGGGGCCCAAATGTCACGATGCAGGGGGCAGCATCCAGGCTCCGCTCGCGCAGCAGTGACCGTGAGAACAGCTGTATTTGTTCATTTAATTGATTTAAATCAGATCACACTCAAGCACAAATGGGTTAAGTAGTCATTTAATGTGGCAATGAATAAATAATTTAGCCTATCGTCAGCCCGTTTAGCCTAGAGTCAACAGCCATAGAGAAAAAACGAGGTCGAGAACGGAGGGGTTTACATCACAGAAAACAGAGGTCGTGGTATACAGAGGTGGAGGTATAGCCCATTTTTTTCATACAGAAGAAAGGAAAATTTGTTCACAAGGAAAGTCAATTATACTTGAAAATAACACATTAATGCACAGAAACAGCCAGCATTGTTCTGAGCAGCCATTGTGTGTGTAGAATCTTGCTAGTGTTGTAAAATTAGCTAAATGACTGATTTTGCCATTAATAAATGAACTCAAGGGCATACCCAGCGGACTTTAGATGACTCCAGCTGCGTTGCGAACTAGTAAAAAAGAGAGACCCTATTGTTGAACACTAGACGTAGTTATTCCACGATAAAGTTTCATGTAAATGATGTTTTCAGTATATCTATTGGTCGATTTCTCCTGTTAATTTATTGTTTACTACACATTTTTTTCTTTTCATAGTGTTCACGCAATAATATTTTCATAATTTCTACAAAAACCCAGGGGGACTGGTTATGTTCCATCCTATTCTTTGGAATTAGAACGTGTTAATGAGAGGGCATAGCTCACTGGATTAGTCACACTCCTTACATGTTCTTAGCTGGTGGTTTAGGTCAGAGGCTGCAGATAAGCCTGTGTGTGTGTGTGTGTGTGTGTGTGTGTGTGTGTGTGTGAAGGATACGTCTGAGAGCAAACAAAAAAGCGGAAGAACGGAAACAAATCTACAGATACTCACCCATTGACGACACTGCTGTCATACTATTCGTGTCATGAAAGAGACGCACCTGACTTGGCTAAGAACAATGTCTAAGGCCAATCGGAAGAGCGGCGAGAGCATTCAGAAGCCATTATGTTACTGATCAGATTCTTTTGGCCCTGGACTTTCCATTCTACAGACTGGTTTTAGGCAAATCTCTGAGTAATGAATTCAACAAGGTTTGGAGATTTTAATCTTTGTAATCCCTCTCTTCAACCTACCCCCAGGCTCCCTTTTCAAAACAAAAAGGGAAAAGACGGAATTTATTACATAACATGAAGTCAGTGTGGGATTATGGAAAACACTGTAGTGCATTCAGAAATGGATGGCGCGTGGCGCTCCGCTTCTATTTCCCGTAATTTTTTGAAAGCTCATAAGAGTAGCAGAGTAGCCTACTAATGGATCAGCAATGGCTGGTGTGATTTAAAGCACAGATCTGTAATCGTTCTTCTAAAAGTGAATAATTCGTACACCAAGACAGAGTCTGGCCTAAATTCAGTTGTTTATAAATGGGAAGATATGGATCAGAGGTCGCGGAGTGTGCGCGCTACACTGTCTCAGCTACGAACCTGGCTAAATTGTTCGTGATAGGGAGTAAATGTGCTTGGGTTTAGACAGAAACATCTAGTGGCATCCTATGGTCGGGTCTTAATGCACACTTTGGCACACTTGCTGTGCATGTGCGTCTTAATGCACACTTTGGCACACTTATTTTATTTATGTATAAAGTATAATGTTTACTTGTTGTGACCGTTAATTCCCCAATGTCCAATCCATCTGCATCTTCCCAGCTGTGATTCCTGTGCCCATGATGAAACTGCTGTGCTTCAACGTCACTGCTGCCCTAATGCCCACCTCCACTGAACCGCCATGCACCTCCCCGTTTCTATGCTCTACTAATGCTGTTCTTAATCTCATGTCCTTATCCCAGGATGGTATTAACACACCCCTATACGGGTTGGCCTATGTAAAGCACACTGGAGCTTAGTTTTATATTATGGTGCTACATAATCAAAGCGGAATAAAATCATTCTGAAGATAAGCAAAAGTGCATATATAGATGATCATTTCAGGGACATCAAAGTTCTGTGGATCACACAAAAGTTGACATTTTCTTTTCATGTACTCCTCAGCGTTAAACTACTAAAAGACTTATACAAGCCCTTGTCATCCACTCAGCTGCATGTGCCGCAAGGGAATAAAAGAAAAACTCAAACAGACCAAGTACCACAGAAAGTATATTGTGTAATTCCATGTATTCACATTACAACATCCACACAATTTAGCTTGTGAACAGTTCTAATGATTTCCATACATATTTACTGTATAATACATTTTTTTTACCAAGAGGCACTTCCAGCAATTCTGGCAATATAGGAACTACAGTATAGTGTCTAAATTACAAAACAGTAAAAATAAATAATGTATATCTAAAAGACTTTTTTGTTGTTATTTTCATTTTCCCCCGACTGTACAAGTAAATATATATTGTACAAAATGGAGCATTAACCAGCAAAGAAAGGAATCATTTTCACCTACCAAAATGTTGTGATTTACATATCCCACCTTTTTAGAAGTATTGCTACATGTCGTAAGTGCAATATACTAGTGAGAGGAACAGAATTATTTTGTGAAGTGCCAGCTATATAGAGATTTTAAAAAATACAAGTCTCATTTTCTGTCAGTTTGTAAAGCTTGTTTGGTATCTCTCAGTGATTTGGTGAACATTCCAATGATCAGGGCAAGGCATCAAACAGCACCTCTGACTAACTCATTGGGGGGGATGGATGATACAATACAAAGAAGAGATAAGATGATAAATTTATCTGATCAAAAGAACAAAAATAATTAATCAAAATTAATAAATACATGGGTGGGTCCTCAAAGCAGAAACAAGAATCATATCCCAAGCTGATAGCGGTGATTTAACTTTGAACTTGAGTGGGAGAGGCAAGCATAGTTTAAAATACAACAATATGAAATGATTGCTTTTGTGGAGCTATAGCTTTCTGTAGACCACAACAAATTAACTGGGTTGAATGATGCCGCTGTTTAAAATATTCACTTATCGGACCACCCTGAGAGAGGTAGTGGGGCAGCATATAGTGAAAAAGGGAGATGACACAGGTGGAATCTACCACCACATCTTACTCCAGCTCCACATTTCATATGAACTTCCGTCTCTACGGGTATGAAATGATACCATGTTTAACATGCTCTGCTCCTGTCTATGTACACTAAATACAGTGTGTAGAAAATGAGACGGACCTGTGGGGTTTGCCTGAGGCTTGAGTGGGGAAGCACTGTGTAGAGGACTAATAGACCTCTTGCCGTACGGAGCAGAGGTTTCTGTAGCATAAAACTCAATTGGATTTGGCCACTGCACTCTCTCTTTTTTTTCCTCACATACGCCCCCACCACCATACACAGACAGACAGAGACAAACAGACAGACACAGACACACACACACACACACACACACAGACACACACACATACACACACACACACAGATGCACACATGCACACATCTCTAACTCTAAGGTTTTTATCTGACATTCGTGAATGGACAGAAAATTGTCACTACTTTGCATGACACTCTTCCCAAGCTGAGGACTGAAGGTACGAGTGGATAATGTCTCACCCTGCCGCTGGAGGAGAAATCCATGCATGATGATAGCTGAAATCTGGAGCAATCAACTATGAACTGGCCATTGACAGAAAATGTCCCCATCTCTCACTAAATGCAATTCCCATTGTATCCTATAATTGCTCCAAAGCACAGTTATATTGGATAGAATATATAGGCATGCATCTTACTGACCACTGTAAAGACCTTCTCTGAATCAATGTGTATGAATAAGTTCCTTGTAAGTAAGCTGGAGGAGTAACTTTTAAGACAGAATCCTATCGCACAAGATGTCACATTCTTTTTCTCTTGGATGTGGACTAAAACATGGAATGACAGCGTCCATTATGGGATGAACTCACGACGGGCCTCTCACCCCACACCCTTGTCAAAACAGTTTTTGGTTTATCCTGTGAAGGTTTGAGATGTGCGGATGTAACAGATCTTATGTAATGTTGCACGACCAAGGCTGAATCATTCATGTTTCAGAATGAAGATGGTGAGGCACTAAATTATTCAGGATTCTTAGTACCACCATCAGCCAGTGCCTTGCCTGGATGTAGCATGCTGTGAGAGCAGCCTAATGCTTCCTATCGTCTCTAGGCGACACGCTCCACGCCAAGGTTAGGGAGAGCCAATGGGAAAACAGTGTAGCCTTGATGGTCTCCCCACACCTTTTAAAGATTTCATGGGCAGAATGTATAAATCTGTGCATTTCATCACTGCAAAAAAAGTACACAAAGTTCCCTTATACATAAATTCTATTTTCACACGTGCGCTGTCAGATTTTTCATCCTGTGTCAAAATGGCTCTCGTATGCTTACAAAAACTATCGGAGAACGGGGTCGCTTATCAGACCACCCTGACCACCTGAACATGGTTGTTTTTTTTTACCTTCCCCTACCTACTTTTAGTCTGTGCTTCCACAACGAACCCCGCTAGCTCTGGCCAAGATGGAGTCAACCAAAGAGTTGCCCAAACATCTCTGTGCCATGAATGAATGTGGGCGCATGGGCCACCAGAGTCCCTGTGAACCAACACCCCCCTCAGAGTGACCCACTGTGTTTGAGAGTGGTACTGTACACAGAGCGCAGAACTGTGTCATTTCCTTCCAGAACATTCTGTGTTAGCATGTTAATAACACATTTACACAGGAGAGACTGAGAGGGAGGGCAGGAGAGGGAGAGGGAGAGAGAGAGAGGGAGAGAGAGAGAAAGAAAGAAAGAAAGAAAAGAAGGAGGGAGGGAGGACACTGCTCGGACAGAATGTTCCATGCATGCTCTCTTTACAATGGATGTAAGGAGAAGTATATGTCGAGAGCCATGGTGCAGGGGGTAGTTAAGGAGGATAACAAAAAAAAGGGCAGGAAGAAAGCAAGAGACCAAAGATGGAGTGGGTGGGGGTGCGGCCTTCTTACATCACCAAATCCCAATCACAATGCTTCCACAATGTCACTTCCCATTCACAAAATGCCCTGAAAATTAAAAGACAATACTGTGTAAAAAGAAAACACCCCAAGGACAGCAAAGGAGAGCTGCGTTGAGTCACAAGACAAAATTAGCCTATTTAATGTAAATAGAAATCTCCTGAGGGTCTTACTTACTCCCCTGACAAGCCACTTGAGCTGCAAGGAGCACACAGGAAGACCAATCCAGGGCTCTAAGAGTACAAACACTGCCATGCTATCTTGTGTGTGTGCATATGTCTTCCAGCTGTCCATCAAGCCTCCTGTTCTGAGAGTAAGACAGGGCTTTTTCATGATAAGGTCTGTCTATGTGTGTGAAATATGTGTGTCTTTGGTGCATTTCCACAGTCTCAGTGTTAGGTTAGACAGGGCTTGGTCTCGTCCTCTGAGGAGACTGTCAGGAGATGAAAGACTCTACCTCATTTCCTAAGGATTCATTCCACCTTAAAGTACACAAATTTGATCTTATTTGAAGGGCTATATTCATTCATGAGCCTATTCATTCTTCCACAGAGGTGAAGTAGCAAGATTTGCTCTTCATTTTGTCATAGTTAAAAAAAAATGTGTAGAAAATATGATGTGCAGAGACTGTAGATGTGTCGCTCACTCTGCCTCTCTCTCTCTCTTTCTCTCTCACACTCTGTTTCCCTTCACTCTTTTTCTCCCGCTCATCCCTTAACTCACTCACTCACTCTCTCCCATGTGTTAACACCCCCCCCCCCCCTTCATTAGTAATCTCCGTGGACATTAAAGAACCAGGCCAGCGTGCTGCTCTTGCATAAGCCCCAGCATGGGTGGCGTGCATTACTGAAGCCCCAGCACTGAAATATTCACATCATAAGGGTGCCTGATCAAAGAGATGGCTGCTTGACTGCAGCAGAAGCAGCAGCAACAGCGGCACCAACACCAGCATAGCCGCAGACAGCGCGCGCTAAAGCTTTAAGCAGCATGCTCCACACCAACCGCCTATATATAGCCCATTACAGAGGCCTGGAATGTCGTAATCGTTGCCGAAAACACCGGATTAAAGAGCGGCAATTTGGGATGGATCAGGACAGAGTTCCTGATGAATGCAGGAGTTCAGCTGTGGGTGGTGCATCGGAAGAGACACAAGCTGTCCCATGGTTATTACATACGCTTGAGGGCGGATGCAGCAGTCTCTGCTTCACATGCAGGACCACTACTGTGTGCACTGGCCATTGTTCACACACAATTTCACACCAACACACGCTCGTGACTTGGCCAAATAATGCCACTGACAACACTACCGTTAAAGTCATTCGTCTAAAGAATTCTGGACATGTATTGTACCTACTTCAATGATGTATCATAGATAAACTTAAGAGTTTTTGAGTGGACTTCTGATATCGCTTTAGTGGTATACACTGGAGAGTGAGATCCTTTAACTAAGGTTCTAATCCTGACAAGAAATTGTAGAGGCAAGAGGTTATGATGGATTTAGCAGGAAATGGCGCAGACATACAACCATGATGACAAGCCACATCTTAAAATCTGGCTCACAGAATAAGGCTGTCAAAATAAGATGGCTAAGGAGTCGAAAATATCATCAAAAATAATCCACAGGGACACTGGCATATGTGTAAATGTAAGAGAGACCTTTCTTTTTTTCTTGTTTTTAAGCCTACATGTAAAACATATCTCACCACCCCCCCCTGATATTTCCGACTGAATATTAAATGCAAGTGTAAAAATAACGTTCTTTGGGGACAAATTACCATAGGTAGATTGTGAAGTCTTATGGACAGAAAGTGCTCATTCATGTGCTTGACTGGTGCACGGGAGTGTCATATATCGATCTAGACAGTGCGGCGAAGAACCTGAAGAGCCTTGGTCATGAAATAATACTATATGAACTGCTGTTGCCCTTAACGTAGCTGGCTGAATACACAAGTATTTCATTTTTGTTTCCCTTTTATGTTATCCTATTTGGTCTCGGGGCAAAGTAGAAATGCTCACATCATCACGACCAAAAGATGCTCACCAAGCCACAACTCATTCCTGCCCCCTCGTTGCCATTTCCAAAGAACTGTAGGCCACTGCAGCTCAGTGCTTTTTTTGTGTGAAGTAAGCACTCGGCTGATTTTCAAAATAATTTACCCCTTAAAAAATTGCATAAGTCTGTGAAGTGTCAATAGGGTTTGGGGACCGTTTAGCAGTTTCTGGTCTTGAGGGGGCACAGGCTGAGAGACGAAGGTTGGTGACTCAGAGTTGCAGTGTTGGTTCTTGCTCTGAGTCAGAGTCTCTTGAAACCTGACCTTGGTAATGAAAGGCGAAGATGAAGAAGAGTGTCTGTCTTCCTGTTAAGAAAAAAAAAACAATGTCCGCCAGAAGCTTTTGACAAGAGCCAAAGGAGAGAGAGACCCCTTTTCTCCTCTTGACGAAAAAGAAGCCTTTGTGTGTTTCAGGCACGTGCTCCTCCCTTCCTCTACAGTGTTGTGTCTTCCCTCCTTTTTTTAGTGATGTGCTGGAGTCTCTCACGTCGGATCTGTGAAAGTTTTGGCGCGCTAAAAGCAGAGACGCTTTCCCAACCGGTTCACTCCTCTGGGCCCTCTGGCTGTTCCTCCCTTGGCTCCTCCGGTTGTGGTGAGTCGATCTCCTCCAGACTCGACAGACCCTCCTCCCCGTCTCCAGCATCCTCACCTGCAGCCTCCTCTTTGCTACCAGGCTCCTCCTCCTCTGTGATTGGCTCAGCGGGGTTGTTCAGGAGGGAGCTGTCATTCCCCTGGTCCTCCTTCTGCTCCTCGTTGCTAATCACCTTCTTCCACATCTCGTGGTTCTCCAGCAGATGGTGAGTGATCTGACAAAACACTTTCCTGCGCTGCTTCTTAGGGGCCTGGCTCTCTGGATGGACACAAAAGGGACACAAAAGAGGTCATCAGAGGACATCTCAATGGAAAGGGACCTCCCTCAGACCTCAGATCAGCTGGGGTGACTGAGGCTGTGCACTCAGTTGACCTCAGTTGAGGTCTACACATGGGCCTGTAAATAGCATTACAATTAGAATCCAAAGGTTGCATTAAGAAATGCTATAATCGCAAGCAAGCAGCACACCAAAGTCCAACTGTGTTTTATGCAAGTAACCTGAAGTTCCTCTGTGAAGAGTCAATATTAGGCTAAAAACAGTCTAGTGCATGAAACAGCCAGCTACCACATTGGACCATAAATGAAAATATAAATAATGTATTATTTTCAAGACTTTAGCTCAAGGGATACTAAACAGGGGAAGGGAAAACAATCAGCGGCATGCGAGAATGTTATTGAGTACTGTGTGAGCAGCATACTTACGTGAGGCCTCGGAGCTGGTCGAAGCATCTTCCTCCTCCTCCTCCTCCTCCTCCGCCGTGTCGTCCTCCTCTTCCTCAGCCTGACCCCCTCCTGGCTCCCCTCCGTGCTCTCCCGCTTCCTCCTCCTCCACACCTCCAGGGGGCTCCACCCAGCGGCCAGGTATGAGGGCGGCCGAGTCATACGAGGTGCAGAGCGGGCCTACGATGTGTGTGATAAAGGACTCCTGCAGCTTGGCCAGCTGTGGTGCAGAGCGGTCCATGTAGGGACTGATGGGCAGGCCCAGACTGGACTCTTCATCACCCTACAGGAGGGAGGTAGAGGACAAACAAGTGAGAGAGAGAGAGAGAATGAGAGAGAGAGAGAGAGAGATTATGTGAGGTCACGTCTGAAAAATTCACTCATTCACTATATAGTACACTGCACAGAGGTGTGAGTTACATTGTTTTTTTTCCTTAGATATTGCACTGTATAGTGAGCAAGTGAACATTTCGGATTTGACCTGAGTATGTGTTTGTGTGTGTGTGTGTGTGTGTGTGTGTGTGTGGAATGGACAACAAAGATTTAAAAAGTGGTGGAGCAGTAGCACAAGTGGCTTAAAAACAAAAAAAACGCTAAAAATTGTACGCTTTTCCCCCATGAGTGACAAAGGCAATGGAAAAATATTGAGAGGAACAAGCATCTACAAAAAAAAAAAAAACAAGAACCATTTCAGGGTCACCCAACAAACAGAAGCTGGTTATTTTTGAGGGAGAGACAGCACAGGGCAGTATGGTACGCATGTGGTTCTGCACAGAAAGCCCTTTTGACAAGGGCCTCTTAGCGCCGAGCTGAGCATTGTGGAGCCGCAGCGGCATGCAAGCCCTGGTGACGTCAGGGCCTAGATGCACACGGACCACAACCTCTGCAAGGTCCCTGGTCACTATGGCAACAGCTCTAGTTGTCACTGGCACGTCATGGCGTTGTGTACGGTGGGGGCAGACACAAAGAGAAACGACTTAAAAGGACCCTCTGCTGTTGCAAGGGCTTGATGGGATTCTTTTTTTCTTTTGCTCACTGGCTAAATTGAATATTAAGCACAGAAAACAGGGGGGTTGAGAGCATCATTGCAGCAGATAAGAATGAAGTGTGTGTGTGTGTGTGACAGAGTGTGTATGTGTGTGTGTGTGTGTGTGTGTGTGTGTAAGACAGCTTGATCTTTGATGTAGTTAGCTTCTGTCACTCCTCTCTCAGACGACAAGACCATAGCGACATCCTCCTTTCTAAGCCTCACAACGACGTCTATCAAGGACACACTCTTCAAGGCAAACTACATCCTGTCAGTAGAGACGCTGCTGCTACTGCCATCACCAAACACAGTGTGATTCCTACTAAGGCATCCATCCACAGCTGTGTCACTGTTCAGCATGCCACCTTTACCTCCTCACCTCACCATGCGCCCCCTGTCCAAACGTTTGATCATATCATGGACATCTGTGGTCTTGCACATTTCTGACCAACCATTGGAGTGCAGGTTCGGTAAAAGTGGCTGTGTACTGTGTTACTGGGGGATGTGTACATTTCAAGGTCGTCCAGCAATCAGGCAGGCTGAGCAATCAGTGTGGTTCTTGCTGATTCGCCGACCTGGTTGCCTGGCGCCCTCGAGCATCGCTTTCGATTCATCCCTCATCACTGCAGACCCTTGCTGTGTGGCAGGCCCTCCTCCCAGGGAACGTTACTAGGAATTAAGCTTTACTGGGGCACTGTCCCCCCAGCCTACATCCTCCCTCAAACCCACTTACACACACACAACACAATGGGGAGCAAGATGTTTTAAGATTTAGAACAATGTTTTCTTTGTGTTTTGATCTATGGATTAATTAGCCACACGCAATGGCATTGTTCTTTGCTAGTGTAGACAGTTTTATGAGGAATGTTCCTTTAAGTTGCTGAAAACAGGTGAGCCCTCTTCCTCAATCTGTGCAGACTGAATACCATTTACATGTGTTACTGTATGTTAGTCAGTCTTAATTATTGCAATCACAGCTGTTAGTTACAATGAACCACATTTTGCATCCTCACATTTTCTACACGCATCCCTTTTCAACACTTGTTCCAGATACAAGAAAATGTTACTCTTACCATGCATAACACAGCACCAAGGATACAAAAAAGGCCCATGAATATAATTTCAAAACATGTGTATCATGAGTTTAGTTTTGTATAGTTGCCCATTCACTAACATCAAAAAGAAGCCCATCTCTTTTTTTTTGTCAGAGAGCGCCGGTAATCATATAACGTATACCTTTTATCTGTCAGAGAGGTTTTCAATCGCGGACCATACAGAATGTCATTTTGTGCCCCGCTCTATCGCGGTGACATTCAGCCCGTTATCTCGGCCCATGTAATTGCGTGCAGGGCGCGTGGCCATGACAATCAAAAGCTGCTTCACAGTGACAGTCAGGAAGAAAACAACACACGTCTAAGCCTCCCTTGAAGAGGTGAGAGAAATCCGTTCCTGTGCTCCAACTGACACAGGAAAAGGGAGAGAAAATAATTTAAAAAAAAACCCTCTTTGACTTTTACTTGTCAAAATCAAGGAGGACAGAATGACTCAACTGTTCTACCTTGAGAATCCTGCTAGGGTATATGCATTGTGACAAGGTGTCATAAATAGCTTGGTGACTACAGGTAAAAACATACCAAGCACACAATATGGAACCAAAAGAAATGCATGTGCATGCAAGAAACCAAAACAAAATACACCCATTATTTATATTCATGCTGTTTCAGGCATGATGGAAACACAGTTATCAAAAAGTGTGGTGGCTCGACCTTAGCTGCTTATGTCTTACCTGTTCATAGAACTCATTAACGATTCCTTGTGTCCACTGCAGATGAAGGTCCTTACACTTGAGAGGGCCGTTGATGTCAGCTAATTTGATGCACATCTGGCAAACCAGGAGTCTGTCATTCTCATTGGACCAGTTGATGCCTGTGCCTACATCATGGGCTACCTGTTGAACGTCAGATCAATTACAGTTATTTACTAATGAGTAATTTACGTCCTGTTGATTTCAGGTTAAACACTGTTGTCACCTTAGGGATTTACAGAGTGGGTCATTATAGAGAGAGGAGCTAATGTGTGTAGGAGTGCTGGAGTGGGGAGGCAGTGCTACATTATGGTTGTTTTTCTATTTCAGTTTGCAGTCTGATGGTTTACATCAGTATGTGGGGAAGTGTGGGTGTCTGGGTGTGTCAAATGTAAATTAATTTATCCTTAGAATATGTTAAATATGTAAAACATTTTCTGTCATGACCATGTTTCCATGATATTTAGTGTTGTATGACATTTCTGTAAGGTGTTGCTTTCAAGTGCTACTAAAGGTCCCATATTATGAAAAAAAAATACTTTTGATGGCTTTTGAATGTCTTTTTGGTCTATACTGCCTCTTCACACTCCTGGCGAGGGATGGCAGCAAGCACCCAATCCATTAGTCTGTTGGCAAAGGTGGCAGGAGCATTGCACAACTCAAAGCTAAGGACCTTAAACTGCCAAAGACCCTGGCCTGTACAAAAAGCAGTCTTTGACCTTGCGCTGGGCAGCAGTGGCACCTGGTAATAGCCAGAGCGGAGGTCCAGAGCTGTAAATCAAGTCCAGCAACTTGTCCATGTGGGGCAGTGGGTATGAGTCTCTCTTTGTCACTCCATTCAATGGCCTGTGGTCTGCACAGAGGCACTACTAGAAAGGTGGTACATTTTTAAGGACCATAACCACTGCAGCCAGCCTCTCCTCTCCTCAGAGGGTTGTGACTGATGGAAACCATTGTGAGGGGGAAAGGGGGGCGGCAGGCAGAATGGGACTATTGCAGGTTAGAGAAGGGCTGGGGAAAGAGTGTTGGACACAGGGGTCTGAGGTAGCAACTTCTCGCGTGGACAAGGCAATGGGAGAAGCAGGCAGAAATGTCGTGGCCCCTGGTGTGATGACGGGCCCATCCTGGAATCTCAGTGTGCCCCCGCCCAGGTCCAGCTGACAGCCGGTGGCCTTTAAAAAGTCCAGACCCAGTATACTTGTGTCCTGCACCCCCACCACGCATATGGATTGGTGGATAGCCCTGCCGCCCACAGTTAAAGTGAGTATCCCCTTGCCTTTTATCAGTTCTAGTCCACCCTAATTGCACAGTGTTGGGTTCCAAGTCTGGCACCACAACAGGCGTCACTAACGTCATTGTTGTTCCGGTGTCTACAAAGGGCAGATACAGAGATTTGGCGAAAAGTCCCCAACACAGGTCCACCCCCCTACCACTACCACAGGCTTTGGGAAATGATGTCATCTGCTTCGTGAGGGGTGGGGCCTGACCCTCCTATTTGTGCCTTTTTGGGTACAAGATTGATTGTGCCTTTGGGTATGAGGTTGGGGTCCACACAGCCTCCTCTATATGGACCCCGTGCCATTTCCCTGACTCCTGAACACTTTTGTGCACTGCCTGAGGAGCTGTCCGCACCCCCAACACTGCTTGGGTGATGTGTGGGCATTATGAGTTGTTTGGAGTGACACTGCGCAAATCAGCTCACATACGTATGCAGGGTTCTCTTGTTACACTTCTGTCCCCGATGCTGCTCTGGCTGCAAGCATGTTCTTAGTGTGCCTGCCTTCGACTGGCATGTTCCATACAATCACCTTGGGTGACTGTAGGTGCACCGACTAGACATGGACACACAGCTCAGTGGAGGACAGTGCTTTTATAAGCTGATCTCTTGCCAACTCACTTTGCACATCAGGTGGCACGTGATTGTATGCCTATCATGGGAGGCACAGAGTGGAGGCTGAGTGTTGTCCGAATGAATGGTTTATTAAGCAAACAGAACTAACATAAACTCGAACGTGGATGTCAGCAATCGAATAGTGTAAGAACTACTGTGAGACATCTAGCAATGTATCTTTTTGAAGTTGAACTTTTTGTATCTAACTGCCCCCAGCTACTTCACCAACAGTGCATGACACACACCACAACTCATGCACTGTGGATGCTGGCAGAGACCGAGGGACAGGCAGGCAAGACACATAAAACACACATTAAAGCGATGCACAGGTCGCTACAATACAATGTATGTATATAGTTTTCCAAAATACAGAAGTGTCTAAATTAGCACCAAGAGTTATTCTGGCATTTCTGGAATAGTTTCTCTATTGCAGTTTACAAGAACTGCAAACATTTGGCTTGACCATGCTGCAAGCTCTCGACAGTAAATCCCAGTTGTCAACACATCGGTCAAGAGGGAATTGAACAGAAGAGCTCAACTTTCAAAGAAACCTATCCGATCTAATTTCAGTCCAACTGCCTACCAAGCTGTTCAGCAGCATTTCCCCAAAATCAGAGGTAAGCACACACTAAGATTAGGTCTGAGGCCCAATACAACACACGTGACTGCATAAAAAAGCAACACCATTGTATAAGGTAGGCTATTCATCAGTTCAACACATGCCACAACAAGGTCACAACCAGTGGCTTGGTGAATATGAAAGCTCCTGGACCCTGGAAGGGCTAATTTTCTTTCATTAGTCACCAATCATCTGTCCTCATCAGATTACGATTTCAGTGAAGGCTTATAATTTTCCAGGAAACAAAAGGCATACAGGGTGCACTGCTGTAACAGAGGGAGAAGAGAGAGAGAGAGAGAAAGAGAGAGAGAGAGAGAGAGAGAGAGAGAGAAAGAGAGAGAGAGAGAGAGAAGGAAGGAAGAGGAAAGAAAATGTGGAGCTGTTCAAACTAATCCTGAATAAACACTCTTTAGTCTAATATCAGCACAAGGTAATTAGTAGACATTTACTTCCCTGGCATACAGAAAGCTGAAGCAAACCTTGTGTTGGCACAGTGCCAGACCTGATCTGATGTGTACAGCAGATTAGCATCTTATAGTATAGTCAAGTCTACAAAACATATCACGGTGAAAGCCTTTCTAAACATTCATTTCAGGATAAGAATGTTCATTTCAAAGTAGTAAGTAGTAAAGTAATAAGCAACAGTAAGACCATTCTGAAGGATTGTGTTTACACATAAAACATGGAAGAACATGCTTCTTAAGGTCACTGTGGAACAACCGTGGTGATGGTGACACGTTCCTTCAATTGTATGCCTACAGATGCTCTATACTGGCCACTGAACATCCCAAACTCTACCCTAAATTATACACTGTGGTTGACATATTTTTGAAAGTTTATTTCAAATTTGAGTTTTATGTAGATAGTCTCAATGGAAACATTTGTGTGAAGCAAAACGGTGGTCATAAATCTTAGTGTTTATTCATGTCTCTGGGGGGTTCTTGCACTACCTATCGTCCAGTTAATTGCTTGGCCTCTTATTCTGTCATGTGGTTGGCTATAAATTACCCACCTTGGCATTGAACTCAGCCAGGAAGTCAAAGTGCTTCTTTAGGTCTGTGGCAAGGATGGCCTCGATGACCAGGAAGCGAAAACGCTTGAACTCCACGTGACCCAGGTGACCCAGGAAGTTGTACTCGGGGTGGGACATGAAGAGGTTCCAGGCTGCTGCGGCATGGTGGTTCTCTAAAACAGAGCGATCGTTGTATAGCACGGCCTAAGCGGCGGGAGGATGTTTGGAAATGAAAGAATAGAGTTAATACATAGTAAGGGACAAAAACATAGCCTGCAACACACACATGCGCACACACACACACACACTTGGCACTTGACAAGTGCCTAAGGTAAAATGAGCTAAATCTATGCAGTCATACTGTAGCCAAAAGATTTAGCAATGTTTCTACCAAAACAATTAGCCAGAACTGTACTTTGGTCTTGGTCTGTGCTTGCATTTATTGTTTCAGATACAGTCTGAAGAACACTATAAACTTTTCCGCTGCAACACAGTACCCACTGCTAACTAACACATACTGTAATTTTAAGTACTTCTTCTGCCTGTGCATAGAAATTAATCATTCAGTTAATCTGTTGAGCCTGTCCAAAATACAGTGAACATACTGCCCTCCGCTGCAAGCCCCAGTCCCCAGTTCCTGCATACAGACACGATCAGATTCAAATTGATAAATACCACACTCTGCACTCTACACTCTGTATGCCCCTTTTACACTTAATAATCTGAGGCAAATTTAGTGGAACACTAACTTCATGTAAATGTTAAATCTTTTGGCCACAATGGTACTTTACACATCTGTTCTTCTGATAAAAGTCCACCCTCCCTTTCAACATTTTGTTTTTCTTCAGATATAATGTATTGTAGCCAGTGATGGGAAAGCTAGATTCAGAACCTACAACCTACAATCACCTGGCTCTAGCTGTGCACTTGATTTCAGTAATTACATAACTCCTCTACCTGACTGAAGAGCTGTGCTAATTACAGTTTGCTAAATTTGCTAATTAGCTGGTTTGTATTGTATGGCTGGAACAAAATGTGATGTGTGGTGCTTCACTGTAGCTTCTGAAGCCAGGTTGCCCACTACTAACGGTCGCCAGGCAACTACTGCTCCCTTTTTCCCCCTCTATGCGCTCAGAGTCCCTCACCTGGGGGGCGCTGGTAGCCACCAGGAAGGCATTGGTCCTGCCGGGGTGGTCGTAGTCATGCATCGCCGCCGCCACATACAGGGCCATGAGCTCCAGAGCGGGGATGAGGCCGGACAGGCAGCCGTAGCCGTCCTCCGAGGCGGGGTAGGTCTTGGACAGCAGGTAACCCAAGTGGCTGTGGGTGATGCCGCTGTCCGAGTCTAAGTAAGGATGCCACATACCACATACCCATGGAAACAAAACACCACATCACCCAGTCACCATCAGTACCACTGAGTCAGTCACCAGACAGCGGATAGTCTAGCGTGGCTGAAGTATGTGGAGCTGTAATGGACCTAATGACTTAACCAGGGGATTCCAGTGCAGATACCCTAAGCTCCTCTAAGCAAAGACAGCTGTGCATATAGATTGTGTTACTAAAAACGGTTTGAGATGGTAAAGTATGTGTAGAATGTGTGGGCTCTCGTAAAGTAAATAGCACTGAGTAAGTGGATGGAGGTGCTCTGACAGTCAAAGTGCCATAGGGGCAGAAAATAGCTAACAACCATGACTTCCCAGACACGAGCACTGACACATCAGCCCCAGAGAATGTGTGTGCTTTAAGCCGGACACGTATAGAATGCATGTAACTATGCTGGGTGCGCACACAAGCGGGTGTATTTTAGGATAATGCTTCAGTCTTTAATTGTGTACAGTGTCTAGATGTTGACTGCAAGGGATTATTGAATGCTCAATGTTTTAGATGAACCCCTGAAAAACCATTTACCCATATTAAAAACACATTTCATTTTGTGAACTCTGTTGGTGCAGGGACATTTTTTTTTCTAAAACCAAACTTGTGGACTGCAGCCAAACCCTCAGAGAGAGAGAGAGAGAGTGAGAGAGAGAGAGAGAGAGAGAGAGAGAGAGAGAGAGAGAGAGAGAGAGAGAGAGAGATAGAGACAGAGACAGAGAAAGAGAGAGAGAGAGAGGCAGGCACCCTGGGGCCACACATACCCGAGTCACTGGCAGAGTTGTGGTCATGGATGAGGCTGGGCAGCCCGGGCACTGGCTGGGTGGTGAGGTACCACACGGCATGCAGGACGTCTGTGGCATGGATCCGGTTGTGGTCTGTCGAGAGGGAGAGAGAGAGAGAGAGAGAGAGAGGAAGAGTGTGGGTGTTGTGCTTTCCAGAAGTGGCCACCAGAGGGCAATGTGTCACTGTTTTAGCGCTCGCCACAAACCTCCGCTTCAAAACCAGGTCAGCAAAAAATATCTCAAACCATTAAAATAAGTAGAAAATGAACCAGTTCAGCAGATTTGTAAGAATTGCACAAATAGTGCAGATGTATCAACCCTTCCAGCTAAGCGCTAACTCGCTGCAGTTTATCATATGCCATTTTGTGTTTCATTGCAAAAAAAAGAATTGGACCTCTAATTCAGCACACACCAACAACCGTGACACATGTCCTCCAGCAAACACAATCTGCAGGATACAATCAAGAGTATTGAGCATTCAAAAACTGCTATGAACGCAAATGCAAGTTTACACTCTGAGGAGACCCTTTCTCATTTCCAAGGAGACTATTGCTCAGAGAGGAAAAGGATTCTTTTTATTTCAAGGAGTAATCCTGTTCACACTTTGGTAACACTTTATTTGAAGGTGCCTACATAAGGGTGACATGAGCCTGTCACAAATATGCCATGGCATGTCATGGACATTAATAACACTTCATTAATTAATGATTGCTGTCATAAAGTGTCCTTCGTTTTTTTTGTCGTATCAAGTTGATATTATTATTATTGATATCACACAGAATGAGTGACTTAAAGTGAGTGACTTAAAGCTCTGGCATGTCTGTGACAGGCTCATGTCACCCTTATGTAGGCACCTTCACATAAAGTGTTATCGAAAAATGTCATGAGGTTAAGGAAAGATATGAAGAAGGGTTCACCAGGACTTAGGAAAAGACACATGTACTGCTTGACAATCTGACTGCACCCACACTTGCCTTGCCTATGATGTACATGAATGCTCTTTGTAATGTTGATTGGTCATTGTTGATGCTGCTACTGCAAGGATTCATGGGCTATTGTTATTGTCTCTCCTCGTAAAGGATGCTCAACTGTCCCCTGTACGTATAGAGACTAAAGAAGAAGCATTAAAACACCCCTCATAAGCAATTAAAGAGAAAAAGACAAGCTCTTACCACTGCTAGCTTAGGGCATTACTCAGTTTGCCACCTTCCAATGCAAAAAAACAACCTGCTGTCCTTAGGAACATCTCAGGAAAAAAATTACAATGACTTGTGGCACCCTCTAGTGGTGGCTGTTTTAACTCCACTGAACTCCTGAACTCCTTCTGTGTATAACATCTGATGCCCCTTGGTGCTACTCACATGGGATGTCTCTGTAGCCACTCTCCAAGGCATGGAAGTAGTTCATGAACTCTTGCACTGGAATCTTGAAGATCTCAAAGAGTCCTGTGTCTTCAAACAGCTTGTAAGCAACCTGGGGTAAGAGACAGATAGATGGATAGGTGATCAGTCAGTCAGTCAGACAGGCAGTCAATCAGTCAGTCAGTCAGTCACACAGACACATAGACAGGTAGATGTAGCCTAGATGCTAACTGCTTTCGCTTTGGGCTGTATCTGTCTCAAAAGCTGTCTTGACTTGCCTTGTCTCTGAGAACTGTAATAAAAACTCAGGTGTGAGAACTCAAGTTTATTCATGTCACTGGGGACATAGTTGGGAAATCTTTTTTTCACAGAATAAAAGTCCTGCTATGTAATCGACTGGTTTTGTGAAACAAATGTGTAACATGTTCTTATATGTGTTTTAGGAAGCAACAGTCAAGATTCTAGTAAAATGTCCCAAGGTTGGGTTTGTTGGACCACAAGCCTACTTATAACAACCTCCTCACAGTGCAGCCATAGAAGCCTATTGTTTCAGCAAGTTATCTATGACCACTAAAAGATTATGACGGTGTACTGTTGAAGCCTATTCACCATCTGCCAGATAACAGCCACCATGAAAGGTGCAGATCCTGTTTTGGACTACACCAACAGACAAACTACTGTTGACCAGAGTTATTATAGTTTAAAATATATTTCGTTTTTTAGTTCAATGGATATTCTTAGTTTAGTTTTTTACTTTTATTTACTTTGTCTAACAAGTGCATTCATAGTTCATAGTTTTAGTTTTCCTTTTAAGAATTGGCTAGTTTTAGTTTAGTTGTTATTAAGCTTTAGTCTTAGTTTTAGTTTTTTTAGGGTTAGACAGCTGTAATTTATAAATCCTGGAATTTCATTACAGAGACACCTGTTCACTTTGCCCAGAATCACTTTGAATAAATAATTGTTTCATTTTAAGTTAGTTTTGCATTGTTAATGCAAAACTAACTAAAGTTTATATTAAGTTTTTTTTTTAAACTGTCATTTGTATTTTTGGTTAACAAAATGGTATTTTCAGTGCTAGTTTCTGTTTTAGTCCCAGTTTTCATTAACTATAAAAACACTGTCCGATGACCCAGAGGCCTGGACAAGCCCCATACCTGACTGAGGATGCGGCCACACTTGCCCTGGGTCCTCTCCACCAGGCTGAAGATGGGGAAGTTCCAGTTGTTGATCTGACACATCAGTGGCTCCAGATCCTCCATCACAAACGGCTCAGGAGCAAGAATGGGCTTATCCTGTGGTATATATGCGTATAATATCATCTAGTGTGTGTGTGTGTGTGTGTGTGTGTGTGTGTGAGTGTACTTCTACGGGGATGAGGCTGGGAAAATGGTAGGTCCTGCTGCTGTTCAGTATGTACATGTGCACACCTGTATGAGTGTGTGTGTGAGTGTGTGTGTGTGTGTGTGTGTGTGTGTGTCTGTGTGTGTACCTCTGCGGGGATGAGTGGGTGCAGGATGAGGCTGGGGGAGCGGTAGCTCCGGCAGCTGTCGGGGGGCTCTGTGGCCCTCTGGACCCCCTCCGGCTGCTCCTCACCTGGGCCCTGCTCACTGCTGTCACTGTGGTTGGCCTCCGCCATGCTGTCATAGTCCGACGACGCCACCACCAGATCATCTACAAGCACACACACACACACATACATACGCACACACACACACACACACACACACACACACACACACACACACACACACACACACACACACACACACACACTCACACTTATTAACACATTCACAATCTTGCACTGAAATGCGTGTTGTATTGCTTTCAAAATTTGCTGCCGATCACATAAAAACAATCAAATGATTTTCGAGAGGAAACAGAAAAAAAGTGCAGGACAACATAATCTATTTGTGTATTGCAAAAATATGGGACAATTTTAGTATCACAGGCATTGACTGAGAGCACCCAAACTCCCAGACCCACAACGTACTTTATGCCGCTCTACGCTTGCTGTGCTTACATAACTCGTAGGAGAAAGCTAACTTTCACATAAAAGCTCTTCAGAAACATATTCTGTGACCTATTTTCTTTAGCATGCTATAGTATTGGGTGACCTATTTTGTGTGTATGTTTTGCATGTTATAATATTTTCAAATTTGCCATCTTTACTCTAAACTAAAGTTTGTTGTGTGACTTTTCTAACTGTGACCCATTTGTGGTCAGGTTAGTATAAGAACAGAAACTATAGTCCATATATACCAGTACTGATGTAGGAAGCTTTGGGTTTCAGTTCTTTGGCTTTCTTTTTTGGTCCAGCACCCAGACCGCTTGAGATGGATGTGCGTGCTTTAGGGCCTATACTGTACATTTGGTGAGGTTAGCATACCTGTCCGGTGTATCCTGTCTGTAGATCCCTCACCATGGCTGAGCTTGCTCAAGGGCCGCCCACAGCTGAAACAAGGAAGTTAAGTTCAAAGGTCAGAGGTCAAAAGAGCAAAAGCTGCACATGGTGGCAAGGGTTACACATGTATCCAACATATGGTAAACAGGCATGCTTAATGGTGTAAAAAAACATCATTGCAACATCACGTGTGTGTTTTGTAATAAAATGTATAAGGATTGAATACAACAGAAGAGTAGGTGTTGTGGTTAATGACCATATAAAACACATGCTGAGAATAAAATATGATTCTAACGATTCCCATGAGAAGACGACCTCATGCAAACTCACACCTGCATCCATTCATACCATCTCTCTGACTATTTCACCACTCCTCTTGGTGACCTTGCAAAAACATGCAAATGAGTTATGTCTGTGTGTGTGTGTGTGTGTGTGTGTGTGTGTGTGTGTGTGTGTGTGTGTGTGTGTGTGTGTGTGTGTGTGTGTGTGTGTGTGTGTGTAGGCATGTGTCTGTGTGTGTGTGTATATGCGTGAGCGGGGTGGTGTGCCAGCATGTGTTTTCACTCCTGATCCATCTTTGAATTTCAGCCCAACTGGAAGATAACCCATTTAGTATACTATCTGCGTTTGAAGTTCCTCAAATTGGCAGGCACTATCAGAGGGTTTTTATTGTGTTCCCCGCTGAGCCTTCGAGTGGGGGAGTGAAGGGGACAGGGGGTGGGGTGGGGGGAAGAAAAAGAAAGAAGAGAGAGAGAATGAGAGAGAGAGACAGAGAGAGAGAGAGAGAGAGAGCAGTCTCAGGACAGATGCCCATGGAAAATCTCTCATTAACAGTCTCTCTGAAACTCCTCATTAACGCAAAACAATCACAGCTCCATACATAAACAAACACTGCACCTAATGAGAAGGTGGTGTGCTGTGTGGTTTACACTCATGGCGAGTAGGACCACTGTGTTATTTCCAAGGATAATGCTTCAAGTATTTTAAACATGTGCTCTATCAAAAAGCACCCCCTACTTGTCAAACTCAATAGAGCTGATTGATAACTCATTTGCCTTAAGGCTGTGCAAGCTCACTGTTTTCTTCGCATGTTGCCATTAGTGATATTACATTGCTTGACAGCAGAACAGGTTTGGTGTTTTCTGGTCCTACCATCCAACAACATGTAATATTTTATACTTACACTTTACATACCTAACCCTAACCCTATGGTGCAGTGTAAGTACATACATGTTTTTATGTACTTTGTTACACTGTACCAAACTGATGTAACAGGAACAGTAAAATAAGGTGTTACCCACTCCTGTGTACTACATAGAAATGGAACAGCAAGAGGACAGTGGTTATAATTCCTTTACCTCAAGCTGAATTGTTCTAGAACCCGCTACTGTGGAAGAGAATAACCAGATGCACTGTTTCACACTTATTCGGGAGAACTGGGGGTCTTTAGGATGCTAAACATGCTTGCACCTTTTCTGAAAAACACCTGGAGAACCCTATAAAAACAAACTTGCGTCCATATCAGAGTAGGATGCTTGGTGAAGTGTGTCTGACTGCTAGGATATTAAGTATCATGTACTTGATTATGACAGGAGCTCTCTTACCAATCTTAGCACCACCACTTATCATTGTGTGCCTGAGACCTCCTGAGAGCGGCAAGGCTGATAACATCAGATGTTTCTCTGGCACGTGGCAGAACAACAGCAATATTAGCTATCATTACACACTACACACCGTATCTTTTTGCACCACCTAAACTGTGTACGGTGCAATAAAATGGCTGCCGTACGCTCCGAGAATAAAGCCACACACATGAAACCAAATACGCTCGTGTTTTATGCCTCTGTTGTCCCACTACTTGTTTACAAATCATCACATGTCCGTGGCGACCCCTAATAGTGCCGTCTTTCAGCTAGCGTGCTCGCAGACTTGTCATTACTGGTTTTGAGGGAGAGTGAATTGTGATGTGCCATGATAAAAGATGTGTTGCAGCTGCGGAAACCATTATTATCTCTTTCCTCCTCTGAGGCACGGCGGTGGCGGTGGCGGCGGTGGTGGTGGCGGCAGCCCCGAGAGGCGCTGCACACACAGCCTGCCGGTGTCGCCAGTGTTGAGGCCTATCAATCAGGAGGGAGCGGGCCCTGGGGACACGCTTACACACACACACACACACAACCCCCCACAAGTACAGAGAAATGAAGAGAGGAGGAAGGTTTGTGGACAGGGAGAGAGACAAAGAGAGACAGAAAGAGAGACATAGACAGAGACAGAGAGAGACAGAAAGAGAGACAGAAAAAGAGGCATAGACAGAGACAGAGAGAGACAGAAAGAGAGACAGAGAAAGAGAGAGAGACAGAAAGAGAGACAGATAGACAGACAGAGAGCGACAGAAAGAGAGACAGACAAACAGACAGACAGAGAGAGAGGAGAGGGAGAGAGAACGAGCGACAGAAAGAGAGGGACAGAGACAGAGAGAGACAGAAAGAGAGACAGAGAGAGAGAGAGAGAGAGAGAGACAGAAGAGAAGCAGATCCAGAGTGTTTTTGGCCCTGTGATTTCATTCATAGTGGCAATACAATACCAGCTTTTTCCTGGATGGTGGTCAAAGAAAAAGGGATAAGTGTTACAGTTTAGGTGTAATTGCCCTCTTCTTAAGCCAGTAATGTCTGACAAAGGTATAACCACAAAAACGAGACGGAGACAAGTGGTCCTCCCAAGCTTTTTCCACAAACATACCTACAAATGACTGTGTGTCAATTCAATCCGGTTTGCTTTTGAAAAAAACCTGATTATTAAGGTTGTGTTAGGCCACTGTGTTGTGTTCTAGCAACCTTTTGCTACAGTAACAGCCAACAAAAGCCAGCCATAGAGAGGAAGGAAAAAAAGGAGAGAGGTAAGATATCCCAGAGCTCTTGGCTGATGTTCTGCACTGCCATTGAACCCTATCTTGGTGGCCCCGGCCAATCGCATCCATCATATCGAAATGAAAAACACACTCCAGTTTTGCGCTTTTGTTTTCAGAAGGCAAGAACATATACTAGCTTAATGCTGTTTGGCAGAGAGAGGCGTACGTACGCACACACACACAAACACACACGTGCACACACACACACACACACGCACACACGCACACACGTGCACACGCACACATATGCACACACGCACACACACAGACACACTCTCTTTTTCATTTTCTGTCTCTCTCTCACACGCGCACACACACATGCACACACACACGCACATGCACACACACACACACACACACACACACACACACACACACACACACACACTGAGAGTGTGACGGCTCTTGGGGCTTTTGGCAAAGTGCAGCCAGCAGGACTCATAGGATTCACCCTGGAGCCTGAGAAAGTTCCTGCAGATGTGTGGAGCAGAGCAGAGCAGAGCGGAGTGGAGTCGGAGCAGAGTGGAGTCCAGGGGCGGAGTCGGGGGGGGCGGGGCTTGGGACGGCCGGTAGGATGATGGATGAGCTGAGGAGAGGGGACGCTCACGGGGGAGGCTTAAACACACTGTACAAAGCCAGACCCCCAGACCCCGGACCCCGGAGAGGAAGGAGAGAGAGAGAGAGAGAGAGAGACAGCAAGACAGAGGGAGAGAGAGAGAAAGAGACAGCAAGAGAGAGAAAGGAGAGAGAAAGTGAGAGAGGGGAAGACTGGGGGGACAAGAGGGGTAAGGGGGGGGGGACAAAGAGCAAGACACAGAGGAACATCAAATAGGGGGGAGTGATGGGAAGTGGTAAAGAAAGGAAACAAAGAGATACAGAGATACAGAGAGTGAGAGAGACAGGGCTAGAGAGAGGCATAGAGACAGAAAAGAAGGAAAGAAAGAAGGGAAAACTGCAAAAGAGAGAAATGAGTAGGATTAAGAAAAAGGAAAAAAAGAGTGATAAAGCGTAAAAGAAAAAGGAAAATAAGAAAGAAAGAGGAGGACGTGGATAGAGAAAGAGACAAGAAGCGAGAGAGACGGAGAGAGAGAGAGGCAGAAAGGCAGAGAGATACAGAGGGAGAGAGAGAGAGAGAGGTGGGACAGATGAAGTGATGCAGCTGAGCTGTTTGGACCAGGTCAGGGCCCCCCATGGTTCTAACCAAGCCTCAGTTTGGGTCCTTCTTCTTTTAGACCAATGCAGACTGTTTTCAACAGAGTTGTTTACATATTTGCCTCTAATCTCTCCTCCCATTTCTGAGATGGCTTTGTCAGTGTGGCTGACTGTGTTCATTTACAGCATGTGATTTATTTAGGTCTTTCAAGCACAGGGTCTTGTGTGCATGGTGGACATGTGTGTACATTAGACTCTGTGTGCACATGTGTTTGTTTGTGCTTGATGTGCCTATGCATATATTTATGATGGTGTGAGGGTGTATGCTACTGCTCCACACAAACGCGAGTGTATGCTCATGTGTGAGTGTGTGTGTGTGTGTGCGTGCGTGTGTGTGC
>CM059268.1:24831955-24839455 GCA_030347295.1 Setipinna tenuifilis | reverse complement strand
ACTATGAACAGGTAAAGCAGGTTGTCCTGCTGGCTTATGAGGTGGTTCCGGAGGGTCATAGGCAGCGTTTTAGGTCTCTCAGACGTAAGCCCGGAGAAACCTATTTGGACCTTATTAGACATCAGGAGGCTGCATTCGAGCGCTGGCTTAGGGGTGTTGGGGTTTACACATACAGTGAGCTCAGAGAGCTGATTTTGTTAGAACAGTTCAAGCTCAGTATACCTCGACATGTAGAACTCCATATTAATGACAGAGAAGTGACAGAGGTTCGTAGGGCAGCTATGATGGCTGACTCTTATGAACTGGCTCACAGAGAACCAATCAGGAAAGACCGGCCAGTGTGGAGTAAGCCTCCTATAGAGGAGCGTCACCCACAAGGGGGGGTTGAACGTTTTTCAGGTTCCAGGGTCCACAACACTGGGCAAAAACCAGTACAGTCTTCCTCAGTGTTGAAGGACATGATATGTCATTACTGTAGAAAACCAGGGCATATGAAATCTCGGTGTCCAGTGTTGGAGAGGAAGGCTTCTTATAAATCTGACCCTTACAGACCTATTGCTGTAGTTCAGTCTACTCATGAGCCGGTGTTGGATGGTGAACCATCTGGAAATGTGGCGGTGGATGTGTATAAAGGTTTTAAGTCAGTTGGCACTCTATCATTGTCTTGTGAAGAACAGGGGGTCCCAGTGAGTATTTTAAGAGACACTGGGGCAGCCCAGTCAGTATTGCTACAAGGGGTAGTGGAATTGCCAGAGTCTGCGGCACTGAAAACTTCAGCCTTGTTGAAGGGCTTAGGGGGGGAGTTTCAGGCCGTGCCATTGTACAGACTCTATCTGGAAAGTGAGCTGGTTAGTGGAGAAGTCACCCTGGGGGTGGTTCCATCTTTACCAATAGAAGGCATACAGCTGTTGCTGGGAAATGACCTTGCTGGAGAGCGGGTCTGTGTTAGTCCAATTGTTAGCAGACTCCCATGTGAGGCCCTTGAAACCAAGGCGTTAGAGGCAGAGTACCCTGCTGTGTTCAGTGCGTGTGTGGTGACTAGGTCACAAGCCCAGCTGCAGAAAGCAGGTCCTACATGCTCTGCTCAGCCTGTTAGTTTAGGAGACACACAAATAGGTAAGCTGTTAGGATCTTTCACTGAGCTACATATGAATCATGATGAGTTGTTGAGAGAACAAGCAAGTGATCCTGTCCTTGCTCCCCTCATAGAGTCAGCAGCCAGCTATGAGGAGAGTAAGGACATGGCTGAAGGGTTTTATCTGGAACAGGGGATACTGATGAGGAAGTGGAGACCACCTAGGCGGCCAGCCACTGATGACTGGTGCATTGTGTCTCAGGTAGTACTGCCGGAATGCTTTCGGGGGGAAGTGTTGAGACTGGCTCATGAGAGTCCCATGTCAGGCCATTTAGGTATACGCAAGACCCAAGAAAAAATCTTGAGGCATTTTTATTGGCCTAAATTGCATGGTGATGTAGTTGACTTTTGTCGCACTTGTCATGTGTGTCAAGTGGTTGGGAAGCCCAATCAGACAATCCCTGTAGCTCCATTACGCCACCTTCCTGTGGTTTCAGAACCTTTCTCTCGGGTGCTTATTGACTGTGTGGGCCCTTTGCCCAAAACTAAGAAGGGTAATGAATATCTATTGACCATTATGGATGTTGTGACTCGTTTTCCTGAAGCTGTACCGTTGAGGAACATCAAGACCCGAACTATTGTGGAGGTCCTGCTTCAATTTTTCTGTCGGGTCGGGCTACCACAGGAGGTGCAGTCCGACCGGGGCACAAATTTTACTTCTGGTCTCTTCCAGGAAGTAGTGAGTGAGCTGGGCATTAGACAGTTTACATCGTCACCCTACCATCCACAGTCACAGGGAGCCCTAGAGCGGTGTCACCAGACACTAAAGACAATGGTTAAAACCTACTGTGCTCAGTGGCCAGAGGATTGGGATAGGGCTATGCCTTTCCTCTTATTTGCTATCCGTGATTCTGTTAATGACTCCCTTGGTTTCAGTCCATTTGAGCTGGTCTACGGTCACGAGGTCCGTGGACCACTCAAAATTATGAAGGAGAGTTTCCTGGAGCCGAAGGGGGGAGGGAATCTCCTACAATATGTGGCACACTTTAAGGACCGGCTTCAGTCGGCATGTGAGGTAGCTCAGGTAAATCTGGTAAGGTCAAAAGACCAGATGAAGAGACAGTTTGACCGTAAGGCAGTGGCACGCTCTTTTGCAGTTGGGGACAGAGTGCTGGTTTTGCTTCCCACAAGAGGGGAAGGGCTCAGCACAAAATTTTGTGGTCCCTACACGATCGTGAAGCGAGTCGGTGAGACCAATTATGTAGTGAGCACGCCTGACCGCCGGAGGAGTACACAGCTGTGTCATGTGAACTTGCTGAAGCGCTATCATGATCGCTCCGTTGTAGACCCTGTGTGTTGTGTGGTGAGGCAGCCTGAGCTGCTGGATGAGGACGTTAGTAGTGGGCGAGACCCAGTCAGCGCTCACCTTCAGAACTCAGCGGCTCTAAGTGATTTGCATAAACTGCTGCATCATTTGACACCATCTCAGCAGTCTGAGGTACAGGTGTTGATAAAGTCCCACCTGCCACTTTTCCGAGATAGGCCAGGCCGCACATCACTGACAGTGCATGATGTGGACACGGGTGATGCAACTCCGATAAAACAGCATCCTTATAGAGTGCATCCCAATAAATTGGTGGTAATGAAGGAGGAGTTGGCTTACATGGTAGACATAGGAGCAGTAGAATCGGCTCAGAGTGCGTGGAGCTCACCTGTGGTCCTCATTCCAAAATCTGATGGGTCTACTCGTTTTTGTATTGATTATCGTAAAGTTAACACTGTGACAAAAACTGATGCTTACCCTATCCCACGACTAGAAGACTGTGTAGACCAGATAGGGAAAGCGGAGTTTGTGACTAAGTTGGATTTGCTAAAAGGGTACTGGCAGGTTCCCCTGTCTGACTATGCCAAGGATGTGTCTGCCTTTGTTACGCCTCAGGGCCTCTTTCGCTGTCTTGTGTTACCTTTTGGTATGAAGAACAGTCCAGCAACCTTCCAAAGGTTAATGAACCAGGTTACATCTGGGTTAGATAATGTGGTTGCCTACATTGATGATCTGATTTCTTTTAGCTTTTCCTGGGCTGATCATATGGTACATCTGGGCCAGCTGTTTGGCAGGCTGGAAAGTGCTGGTCTGGTGGTCAACCTCCCCAAGTGTGAGCTGGGGAAGGCTAGAGTGACATATCTGGGTCATCAGGTGGGTAACGGTGCCATACGACCTAGAGCAGCGAAAGTGCAGGCCATCTTAGACTTCCCTGTCCCTCAGACTCGTCGACAGCTGATGAGAGTCTTGGGAATGTGTGGCTTTTATAGGAAGTTTGTCCCCAATTTTGCGGCTGTAACAGCCCCCTTGACTAACTTGCTACGCAAGGGTGTGAAATATGTGTGGTCTCAGGCGTGTCAGGTAGCTCTTGATCAAGTCAAGGCTATCTTGGCATGTGAACCTGTTCTTACTGCTCCTGACTTTACTGCCCCATTCAAACTGGCTGTAGATGCTTGTGACGTTGGGGTAGGCGCGGTGTTGCTTCAGAGTGATGTATCTGGGGTTGATAAGCCAATTGCGTACTTCTCAAAGAAACTGAATGTCCATCAGAGGGGGTATTCCACCATCGAGAAGGAGGCTTTAGCCCTAGTGTTAGCAGTGCAACATTTTGAGGTGTACTTGTCGGGAGGAGGGGACATAATGGTGTATACTGACCATAACCCATTGACATTTCTGGACAAGTTCCGTGGTTCCAACCAGAGGGTGTTCCGCTGGAGTTTGGCATTGCAGCCGTACAGTCTAGTGCTGAAACATCTGCCAGGAACTGACAATGTCATTGCAGATGCTTTGTCCAGGGTGTGAGCTGAGCCTGGGTAACACTGAGATCAATTCTTTAATCCTCCAGTAGGGGGAGTAGCGGGGTAAGAGTGACAGATAAAATGTATAATGTTCCTTAAGGAGCTAGTTTTCTTTACTTGTACAGTTTTAGGGGAAAATGAGGAAAAGGTAAAAAAAAATGTTAAAATGTAAAAAAAAAAAAAGAAAAACAGGAAAAAGAAAATTAGGATGAAGTCTCGGGTTGTGTGTGTGGGTTTTTTTTTCTTTTTTTGAAGGGGGGAGGACTGTTAGGATGGGTGCATTACTTTAGACAGCACACTATTCACGTTCACACTCCATACACCTGGGGACGCTGGTTTGCCGTTGTGTGCATTGTATATATATACGCCCGCAGGTGGAAGGCCAGAAGGTCACGTGAAGCTGCACACCTGAAGCGAATTTAGTACTGCTGGCAGAAGGCCTTTTGTGTTGCACCGGAGAGCAATCGTGGACGATATAGAAATACCCTCGTGCGTTTTGAACGCGTTGCTTTTGAGTTGTGTGTGTGTGTTCGGGACTTCATTCGCCTTTTAAGAAAAACCTTGAACTACAACGGGGCTGGGAGCGTGAGCTGTCCGACCGAGTGGGGTCTACGCTTGGGCTGACCACGGCACAGGTAAGCTGGCGTCCCGAGGGACATGCACAACATTAGTTTCAAACATACCAGTCACCACGGCTTTTCACACTTAGGTTAGGAGCTTACTTTAAACCGGGGAACCCTAGACGCGAGTTTGTTTGCTGTATCTGTGGTAAGCGCTTAACACTTTGTTTAATAAGATCACTGTATATCAAGCCAAACTGTGTGCCAACACCTGGTTGCCACTTATCAAACAGTCATTTTTATCCAACTGCTCTAGTCGACTAATTAATATACTGTGGAACCTGTATTATCTGCTGTAACGGCAGACTGACTGTATCCCTTCGATTTGTCAGATGAACATAAAAGTCCTTCGTATGAGTCTTGGCGGTAGGGAATGCTATCAGTGGACTATGATGTTTTCTTATCATTACCACCTTGCTAATAGATGGATTAAGATAAATGTATCAGACTCACTGGTGTGCTGTTATATGAAATTTAAGCATGAAGCAGGGATTATCTTTTATGTTTACAATAATCACCCGAATTCATGAGGTGAAACTAATCTACTGATGTAATAATGTCTGTGAAAGAGAAAAATGTTTAAGGTTAATTCTCTTTGAGGTTAAAATGTACACAAGCACAGTACACATATAAAGCCTTAATTGCAGCAGCAAAGCAAAGTTAAGTTACAAATAAAAGTTTGGGTGTTAAAACTCCACAGACATCACAGACAACACAGGCACAGACAGGCAACCACAAAAGGCCTTACAACATATTTTCACCACTACAATTGGCCATGAAAAACAAGTCTTTTCTATCTACTTCTCAGACTCTCTGGAGAGGCCAAATCTAATTAAGCACTTGGCTATTCACTCGGCAACTGCTTTTCTAAGGTCGTTTTACAAAGTTTGATGTCAAGCTAAAAATACACGGAGAGAGAGCTGAGATGGGTCTCTGAGGTCTCCTGAAGGGTATCGGCACATCCCTTTGATTTCTCACGAGCGACTGGAAGACACGCACAGCAGGGCCGGCAGGCCGGCAGGCAGGCGGGCAGGCGGGCAGGCGGGCGGGCGGGAGCGCTACTTCAGGTAATGATCCTGCTGCCGCTGCTACCGCTACCGCCATCACCGCCACTCAGGGCAATGCACATGCTGTCTCACAAGAAAGAGGGAGAGACAGTGAGAGAGAAAGACAGAGAGAGAGAGAGAGAGAGAAAAAAGGAGGAAGGGATATAGTGAGAAAGAAAGACAGAGAAGGAGAGAGAGAAATGGAGAGAAAGAGAGAGAGAGAGAAAGGGAGTGAGAGAGAGAGTGAGAAAGAAAGACAGAGATAGAGCAAGAGAAAGAGAGAGAGAGAAAACAGAGAGAGAAAGAGAGAAAGGCATCCCTCAGTGACCCTGTCAGGGCGCTAATCATAATGTGCCCCCTTCAACTAACCAAGAACCTCCACACAACATTCGCACTGTTTTTGCTTCCAGATCTTTCCTGTTGACACAGCTGGGGAAATGGAACAGAGCGCTGCACTCACAGAGCCAGACATGCATGTTCTCTCTCTCTCTCTCTCTCTCTCTCTCTCTCTCTCTCTCTCTCTCACTTACTCTCTCTCATCTTCTGTCTTTCCCTCCCTCCCTCCCTCGCTCCACTCCCTCTGTGCATAGAATACACAGCAGTCTGTTAGCTTCTGAGGCAGCGGAGGGACATAAATGGGACAGATGTAGCAGAAGACGGAGAGACTACAGTCGTGCTAATATATTTGCATGTATTATGAAATTCAATGATGCGCCACTCGTACTGTCATATCTCTTCTGCACTTGCACTTGCCCGCATGATTAATGTTTAATGTCAGCTACTGTAGTGTACCTCAGGATTCAGTACATAACATGCTGCTTTTATTCAGCCATCTTGTAAGACACTTTTTTTTAGCTATTCAGGTTACATACACATGTAAACAGTGGACAAGCAGCAGGGTCATACTGTAGATACAGTTCGGCATACATACTGTTTTTGCCTGCCTTTTCCCAATAATAGTGTGATACTAACAAGTTTGATTCAAGCGTACAGTTAACTCACTGGTTAATACATTATGGGACACATTTTCAAACCATGTAAATTGAATTGATATAAAGCCCTTACCACTGTATCAATGACTGTATACTGCACTGTTGACATAAGAGTGTTGGGAATATGAGAATTCTAAAGGATATTAATCCAACGGATATAAAGTGGAAGTTTGGAATCGCACACTGTTGGAGTCAGCGTTCTTGAACAGAATGTTCAACCCCTACCCCACCCCTCCTCCTCTCCACCCCCCCACCCCATCCCGCTTGAGGGTTAAGAGAAACTAAGAAAGCAGTGAGCCGAACGAGTGCGACCACAAATCCCACACAGATCACTGTTGATTTTAACAGCTTCTTCGAGAGGAGCCTTGGTGAGGTTTTTTTTTTTTTTAACGGTGAGGAAGGCCTTTTACTTTTGGAATGGTGAGCTTCTCGCTCTTCTCCGGTCCTCCCTCCTCGGAGTCCGAGCAGGCGTGGGCGTCGGTGGGAGCGGCCAGCTGGCTGAGGCGCGGCCGGTGGTGCAGCGGCTGGAAGGTGAGCTGTGTGCTCAGCAGGTTGCTGACCGCCCGCAGGGAGCTGCAGGTGTGGGCCGGCAGCGAGGGGTCAGCCAGCAGGTCCGTGATCATGCCGTGGGCCTCGCCCATCACCGCGATGTCCACCGTCACGCTGGTGCCAGAGGACTGCAGATGGGGGAGAGAACAGAGAGAGAGATAGAACAAGAGGTCACTTTGACCTTTGACCTTTAGTGTCAGGGATAACATGTATGATGCATATGTGGTAAGTATCTGATTTGACCAACATCACAGCTTATTGAAAGAATGATGAAGACATATCCTTTTTTGTGCGTGTGTGTGTGTGTGTGTGTATGTGTGTGATTGTGTCTATGTGGGCGAGTGTGTTTATGCACGTGCATGCATTTGAGTATGTAA
>CM059268.1:24811955-24826955 GCA_030347295.1 Setipinna tenuifilis | reverse complement strand
GTTGCCCGCACCCGAAGACGCTAAGAAACTTTTGGAGTTGAGCGCACTTTCCAAAAAACACAGTAACACACAGGCCAGTACAGCGGTTGGTTCTCACGTCACACAGACTTGGCTGGCCTGCGTGTTATGGCCGCTGCCCACTCACTGCCTGCTTGGCTACGGTCTGGTTTAAAGTGTGAAGCTCCTCTCAAGAGTTCCGCCTGCAGGGGAGACATTTGGACGGCCTCGAAGCCCCCAGTAAAGCCTCTACAGCTGGCCTCCACAGCAGCAGCAGCAGCAGCAGCGAGGCTGCACAAGGGCAAGGCTGCGTGGACGCATGCCATACGTGTCCAGACGAGACGCCGATCCAGCCTCACTCGCTCACTCACTCACTCGCTCACTCCCTCGCTCGCTCGCTCACTCTGGATCTGGAGCCCCCCAGCATCCAGACATCTGCTCGAGTGCTGCTCGGTCGCTTTACTGTAAAGCCACAGGCCATAAAGCGCGTTTGTGGGCAACATTAGTCAGAGCTGTGTGACAATCCGTGGCCCGAGTGCAGTTCGGTAAAAAAGAACCATAAGCGAGGCTGTGGAACCGCATCACAAAGATGCCACAAAAAAAACCTGCTGCACTGCGGCTTCACTTTTCTACGTGATTAGCGTTGCTCTAGATTCTAATGGTGTTCGAGCTGGTTATGTTCCACACATTTCTATGACTGTTTGTCTTTTTCTTGGCACAGATAACATTTTTGCATCTATTATGCATTACAGATTTATTTTTTGTTGCAGTGAACACAGTCTGCATTTAGACTTGATGTGTATGCAGTTATTACAGGGAACGGTAACTTTATTTTACAGTGTCATCACAGTGTCTGTCTACCTAATTAGGAACGGTGGTGCAACCTGTGCAACAACATGTAATGTTATGGACTATTGTTTTGTCACAAAAAAAAACATTATGTTTACACAACACTAGTGCACGATATTACATATTGTTACACATGTTGCACCACTGTACCTAATTAGGTAGATAAATTATAAAAACTGACACCGTAAAATACAGTGTTAGCCAGGAAACATGCCGTCAAACATTCGTGTCATTAACAAGAACATTCTTAACAAACATCTGTGTTTTCATTGGTTAGGTGCTCCGGTATAAATTCTCACGATGCTGTACAGAATGCTTTTCATGTGCTCAGCAGGAGGCCTTCCTGTACTGTGACTAGCCCTGGCCCGGCCCTGGCCCTGTCAAAAAAACCCCATCCTGTCAATCACGTCCACACTAGTCTCTATAGCCTTGGTGGTGGTGCATGGGGTCTGTCCAGTTCACTGTTTGTGCAATAGTAGAACAAGGCTCACAGCAGCTATTCCCTCTCTACTACTGAATGGAGCAAAGAGCCTCTAGGGCCTTATTTGAGTAAGATATTTGATTCTCTGAGTAAACAAGGCACAGTAGTGGGCAATAAAGGCATGTCTGAGAAAAGCCCACCTCTCCACTACAGGCACAAATGAACACACTCATGAGTACTGACAGGGGCACACACACACAAACACATATGTACACACACATACACACATATAAACATGTGCACACACACACACACACAAACACACACACACACAAATATAAACACGTGTGCACACCCACACACACACGAATACACAAACACTGCCATATGTGCACACACATCCATATGTGCACACACATGTATACTGTACACACAGAAGAATGTTGCAGATACACAGACAAATAAGCAGGCTTTGGTAGCACATACAGTGCACATACACATAAAGATCACCATTATTCATCTCCATGGTAAAAACACTGAGGCTTCACTACTGAAGCGTAACATACTGTTTTTGCCCCTGAGGTCTGAGGTCCACAGTTGACTCAACAAATATCTATCCAATTACAGCTGTTTTTTTGTTGAATTCCCTTCAGCTTTATGCACCCCCCGCCCCAACCCCCACGCTCTGTTAGGGTCTCTTGTGATTTTGCAAAGGATTCTGAGTAGTTCCAGAAAAAAAGGATACAGTTGCTATGTGTGTGTGGCTGGTTGGACACTCGGACGCTTGGCAAACTCTCCCAACATGTACTGTGTGAAAGAAGAAGGCCCTTCTGAGAGGAGAAGGCTACATGGTGATCGTAGCAAGGCATTCTTTGGATGAAACACAAAGACAGAGAGAGAAAAAGAGAGAGAAAAAGAGAGAGAAAAAGAGAGAGAAAAAGAGCGAAAGAGAGCGCTGCGCAGCAGAGGCACAAATCACAGCAGGACATTTCGAAAAATCTGGCGCTCTGGTTGCCTCGCATGCAGTAACCTAAACTAACCCCTGTTTTCAGAGCCTCTTCATCGACCTGGAACGCTTGGACCCGGCATCTCCAGCAGGATACAATTACATGCTTTTCTACTTTTTATTAAAAAAGGGAGGGGAAAAAATCAAAACAAATCTGGAGGAGTAAAAGGCTCATTAAGCAGAGAGAGAGAGAGGTCAAGGCAATTGACCCCCGTGCAACCCAATCATAATGTCCGCGGGGAGGGCCTGTTTTGTTTGCTTTAACTTCTGTAGCAGGTCCTCGTGTTTCACAAAAGATCTCAAAAACAGACAGGGGAGGACAGAGGGATGAGGAAGAAGAGCGGGGACAGAAAGAAAACCCAGCAGGCATCTAAGTGATAAAAGATCGTTTTGTAACATTATGACGGCATGAACTGATGTGGAGTTTGTAGTTTGAAACATAATTTTTAAAGAAGTGGTGATGAAAGGCTGTAATAGAGGATAAACTGTGTGTGTCGAGAGGATGAATGTTGGAACACTGTGGGAACAGATGACATGGAGAGTGGAGGGCAGAGAATATAGTGCACACACACGCACACACACACACACATGCAAACTCTCTCACACTTTTAAACACACACTCACACACATCGTCTCTCTCACACACATTCTCCAACTCTTTCTCTCTCTTCTCTCACACTCTTGAACACACACACACACACACACACACACACACACACACACTGCTTGTAGCACATAGCTACACGTGAAGGATGTAGGAAGTAGCATAACTTCACATGTGTTTGAGAAAGCCTGGTGGAGCCCAGGACATACTGTGACCAGAGGGCCCTTACCGTTGGCCTTGACCACACCCCTAATAGAATGAAGATAACAGAAAGAGCTGAGAGCAGAGGCAGTCTGATATGAGAGGTCTGCAGAAGACTAGATACCTCTGTTACAAGTGACAACAAAGTTTCAGCTTGTGCCAGTAGAACCTGTACAACTGATAGTTTAGTTTCCTGTGAGGAGGAAGCTGAAGTAGCTGGCTGCAGGGTAGTAGTAGATATTTCACTGTGCTATCCAGATATCTGCTGCTAATGTTTGCTAAGAGGTTGTCCGGCGCAGTTCAGCCCCAGGTTCGGACCTGAGACCTCACAGCAACTTCTGTTCAGGAGACAGAAGCGCTACCAAGCGGGCTAAAAGCTAGACTATTAGCCAGAAGTCATAAGTGTATCCTTTTGAAGTGTTAGGGGGGAGGTTTACTAACATTCTAATGCTAAGCTGTGCTAGCTGACATCCACACTAACACTACCCCTACATTAACTTCATACCACCTTGTTAAATAGGCAAATGAATGTTGCTTTAAATGGCTAGTGTTGGGATTATTTTTTTGGCGGGTGTTGTTTTGATTAAGATCAGTGATGTTCTGATCTAGACGGAAACAGTAATTACCATCTCCTTATTTGTGCGCTAATTCAGATATGACAGTGAGAGAAGCGCAAAGTGCACAAATGGAAATGGTTACATGTCACTATTCAGACATGTCATTAGTCAGACATTAGCGTCCAATTGTCGGAGTAGCGACATTATCATTTTTTAAAAAACATATCATTATTCCGACAATTTTTTTTCCCATTGTCGGAGTAGGGGCATGTTGCTATTTTTGAAACATTCCGCTTTTCCGACATGAATAGTTTTATTGTGACGCTGAAAACCAAGGCCTACCCTGGAGGCAAAACCGACTGTAGTCAAAGTCCCTGTTAACTAGTTTTTCGGATTTAAGTTAGGGAAAGGAAAACTGGTCCGTGTGACAGCAGGCAAGGGATTTTTTTCCTCTTTTCTTTTTTTTTTAATATCAATACAACGTAGAGATAAGCAGCAGCGACAGACACGTACAGCAGCAGGAGTAAACGGGATAGGTGCACTCAATTAACAAGGAGTTATGCACTGTACGCGCAATAAAACTCAAATTAAAGAATCGTTTCCCCTCGTAGGGCCTATGTCTGTCACATCAGCATAGCGTTGTTGTCTGCAGTAGTCGTTTCATCCAGCTGTATGCTGAATGGATACTGACGCAGACATTTACACAACTGTTCCTCAGTATCCGATGCCATCTCGTTAATCCTCCGTGCCACATTGCTGAGTGGCATGGCCCTCAACACCGATGCTGGATCTTGCTCTGCAGCACTGGACCTCTTCATTGACAGGAAGAACAAGTCTTTCTCCAAAAATTAACGGTGATCCCGATTTCGCAATTAAAAGAGAAATGCGTGATAACACCAACTGGCTCTGTGTTTGACTTCCCTTCCGACAAAACAAGGTAACAATGTTGCGCTTTGAATAGGCTAATGCTCCTTTAGGGCTTAGGGGAAAAAAACGTGGGCTATCCTCTGATGCCTTGCAGTGTCATTGCCTCATTCGAAAACACGTTCACAAAGAAGGCACATCGGGAGGTGAGTGAGTTGATGCTCGTTATGTCGTAGGACTTTCTTTTTCGCTGCCATGTTTAAAAATAATATATGCATATATATTGATAGGCCTAAATAGTGTGCTTATTAAACAAAACTCAATGTAGGATTTAAGTAGGCCTACTTTCTGAACCAGCTGAACCCAATTAATCAAGCAGCCCCGCTTCGTGAGAGCAACTGTCAATCATTAACTGTGAAAAAAAAAACTGTCGGAATAGCGATACTAAAAAGTGTCTGAATAGCGGGATGTCTGAGTAGTGGGATGTCTGAATAGTGGGATGTCTGAATAGTGGGTTGTCTGACTAATGACATGTCGGAATAGGGGGTGAATGCCAATGGAAATATCCATCTGTCAAGGACAGGCTGCCCAGGAAGTACTGTAGGAACAGTATGCACACATATGTTGTTTACAAACACTGTTTTGTTTGATAAAGATGCTAATTAGTGACTTTCAAATGGTTAGCAAAATTTATATGACCCTAGCAACCCTAGATGCTTTCAAATATTACATGCACTCATTACCATTTTTCAAGGACCCTTGGAATGAACCCTTATGTAAATAAAGGCTTCTTGTGCAAATTGTCTAGAAACCTGCTGCAAAATGGTATCAAAGAATAATAACAAAGAAAACCTAACAGCAGACAAGCAGGTTGAGGGACCAAGCTATCAGACTCCTCAACACCCTGACACTTTGCCATTGCTTAATGTTAGTATTGCTTATTTATTTATACATATATGAGGTCGTGAGGGGGGTGGAAACCTAAGATGTTTGCTCTTGCACTACATTAAAATACTCTTTGAGATGCAACATTAAACTTGAACTCGAACCTCCAGGAGCCCTACAGTAGCCAGTGCGCTAGAAAAGCAATGCTCTACTAAAGCATTTCTATACATGTATGCTAAACAGAGGGTAGAATAATCTAGAACAGCGGTATTCTACTGATGCAGTTATTTACATGTGTACTAGAGAGAAACCAGAACAATACAGCACAGCTGTGCCATACACAGAGTCCTACATGCGTATACTGAAGGGAGGCCAGCACTAAACCAGACAGCCAAAGTTGCTGAATTCTGCATTCCTCTTAAAACGTTTCCTTTATACCACACCACTTCTCTCCAGTAGGAGAAGACAGAGACTCTACTACGAGTGGACAGCGCTGCCAAAGCATGAAAGCTGTGAGAACCACTTGCTAAAGCCTGTAGCATGGGCATCACTGTGTAATACAGACCCATTAAAAATCAGTGGGTTTGGCAGGATGACAGTGTGTTGGAAGTAGGGATCCACCAGGATGAAGTGTACAGACACTCCATACAGCAGAACACACACATGCAACATGGGTAGTTAGTGCTTTGGAACTAAGCAGTGTCCTACATACAATTTGTTTTAGGTACCTATCTGCTAATCACACCTCCCATTCTCATACTCTCAAGAAACTAAAGGTTGATGTTGTGTGCAATCTCTATACATGTATAAAACAAAAAAACATATTTAGTACAGAATTTTAATTTAAAAAACACACAAAAACACTATTCAACAATACAGTTCATAGAGTAAGAGTCTTACAGAAACTTTCAGTTGATGCTTAAATAAATTTATGTCACACACCTGACCTGGTCACATCTAAGGACTATAAATGGCTCCTGGCACAATTTTAGCACACTCAGTCCACAGCTGTCAATCTTATTCTGCATGTTTTGGTCAATTCGGATGTATGGGACAATTAGTACTGAGCATAAGCCATCAACACTAACTGATATACTGTACGCATGTAACTGCTGCAATTAACAGCTAACAGAATTTCTTTTCTTCATTTGTTGAAGGCAAACGGATGTCTGGAGCATGGAAATGGGATGCATCATTGATAGCAACAACAATACATTTATTTATATGCTCATTTCCATTGCCTTGAGGCTCCCTCCTCCTTGCTGTTGCCAGGCTCTAATGGCATGCTGATCTCACTCACTGGCCCAGCAGCCTTTCTGCGGGCTACTCCCTGGAACTTGAGCTATTCGACGGATTTGGTGGATCCCGTCGTGAATCCACAACAGGGTTGCGAAACCTGGAGCGTCACACGCGTTCTTCTTCCCACCAGACAGTCTCTGCAGGTAACATTCCAGCAACCACAATGTTTTCAGCATCTTATAAATATTCTTTTTTTTTGCGTGGAACTTTCCCTTAGATTTGTAACTCAAAACATCCACCGCAACCTTTGTAATAAAACTGCGGTCGGGGGAAAATGGCCCTGCTAATGTGTGCATGTTGGCATATCTGGCCCCGGCAGAAATCAATAAATCCTTTTTGGTGGATGGTTCTGGAAAAGACGACGTGATTTACATGTCCGACAGGCCGCTGGTATTCTCTGCGGCAGGGCTGTTTTACAGAGAGAGAGAGAGAGAGAGATTGAGAGAGAGAGAGAGAGAAGAGCTGAAGGGGAAGCACATCCAGGGGATGCGACAGCGCGCCAAGACTAGTCTCCACTTCTTAAACATCTTGTCAGTCGGGGCTTTTGCGAGATTCTTCCTGATGAATCCCAGATACACAAACTAAATAACTTCACAAGTGAGCACCACGGTCAAAACGTCAGCCATCACCATCCATCAATCAATGCTGAATGTGCTCGCTTCACGACCTTGAACAAAAACAACCCGCCCCTGCGAGTGGGCCACTAATGACATTCCAAACGTCTTCCTCTCCTCTACCTTTATAGCCGTGTAAATATTTATTACGCATTCAGTGAGCTCATATGCATGAGTGCTGACTATATAAACATGAAAGATACTGGAAAGTTCTGAACCCCTCTGTGATATTGAAATCACACGGCAGATCAAGGTGAAAAGTTTGCTGCTGGGGTTTATTTGAAAAAACGGGTTGTTCCCCCCAAACAGTCCATCTTGCTGAGTGTGTAACAGGTTCGTCTGTAAGGTCTACTGACAGTGTGTGTGCCCAGTCTTCACAGCGTAGGCAGGCAGAGCAGAGCCTCAGAAAAAACCTTGACGGCACGAACACCCCCCCACCCCCACCCCCACCCCATCAACCAAGAACCCCTACTCCCACCCCCCCCCAAATCATGTTCGTTCCCAACGGGAGGATATCCTCCTGATTACAGGGGGGTACACCGAGACACGGACCAAGCCAGCGCTGGAGCCTTTGTTTCATTGTGTGCTCGGTTGAAGCTCGGCTCCGGGGATTGTGCAACACCTCAGTACATTACATCCAGCGGAAACAGGTCAATCGCGGGCAGGCAATGGGGGAAGACTGACGGCCTAAAACTCTCCACTGTATTCAGCCCTTTTCACCCACAAAATCCAACCCCTCGGCCTCCTTTTTCATCATGACAAGCCAGTCTGCGAGGAGCCCGAGCTCTCTGCACACCCATGTCAGCTTTGCCCCTCCACAAAACAGATGACTCAGGAAAGGGGCTGTCATGCATGCTTTATGGCCACGCGTTTCCTGCACGGTGGCTGTGAGGAATGCCTTCATGGTGGAGAAGAGGGGAGAGGATTGTAGACATAGCACTGAATATCATGTGCTCTCTTCTCTCGTGCACATACACACACACACACACACACACACACACACACACACTGATGGTAGGGTGCAGGAGATGGACAGATGGGTAAAAGACCACAGGAGGAAATATAGAGCACAGGCACTGGCAGATCCTCTCCAGAATATTTTGAGTGTGTGTGTGTGTGTGTGTGTGTGTGTGTATGTGTATGTGTGTGTGTGTGTGTTGTGTGTGTGTGTTGAGGTAAAGTGTAGGGAATTGGTTATTACCTGTGACCCCCTGGAGCCTCGTTTTTGGTCCCATTCTGGGTGGGAAAGTATCTGCAAAAAACAAAACAAATTCATTGTTAAAAACATGGATTACAAAAGGTGCAAAAGCCAAATCTCATGTGTTTTAGGGGGTAGCCAGAGTTTCCATCCTAGCAATGACATCAGACACTGTAAAAATAAATATCCACAGAAACTCAAGATATTTAAAAAAAAAATTCTCCTCCATTTGGATACAGCACCATGAACCAATCAACAGGGGTGATGTGCACATTTCCTGTTGGAAAAATGACACTGGAAAGGGTGTTATATTTTGCCCCCTGGCAATAAGATGTTACAATTGGGGTAAAACACAAGATCAACACAGAGTTAAGTCAGTTTTAGACAGCATGACAAACAGCAAACTCTTTTGTCTTTCCTTTCCCACTCCTGCTACAGTGCTACTAGGATCAGAAGGAAAGGTTGAGCACCAGACAACAATTATAGAAATAAACTTTGCAAACTGTGAATGTGATGGTGTGCCATCACTACAGTTAAACAATGTGCCATCCCAACCAGGGTGGCTTTTTTGGCATTGTGGTCAGAGAGCATGCTTGGTACCCTAAGATCTGGGTTTAAGGCTGGGTGTAGTGACTGCTCTCGCCCTTCGCTACAGTAAACCTTTACCAGCCACTGACAAGTAAGTGGTAAAATTCAGTAAATTGTTACTTTGTGTCTTATTGTTTTGTGTCTACTGGTCACTTTCAAAGTTAAAGCTTTATTGCCACAAACCAGGTTGCACACACAGAATTTGAAATTGCTGAGGAATTTAACCAGCTTTAACTTTCTATTTAACCAGCATTTGGCTGGTGGCTGGTGGCTGGTGTGAATTTCAATCCCCTGCCCTTGTGGGAAGCGCACCCCTCCACACACCTACACACAGCGGATCTCCGTGTCATTCGGCACTGCCAGCCCGTGGAGGAGCATTAGTGCCACTGAGACGTCACATGATCAAAGAGGTGTAGTGCTGTAGAGGCTGTACTCCGATCAGGATCCCTGTCATTGATTTTTCCTTTTTGAGAGCACTCAAAATCAGCCTGGTGATTGGGGGCCGCTTTGACAGCAAGTGCTCGTGAGGCTTATGTTAGGCTACTGTTTTTTTTTTTAATTTAAAAGAGCCCTTGAACTTAACCCTGCAGAGGAGCCAGGGAGCACACACACACACACACACACACACATACACACACACACAGACACACGCACACACACACACACACACACACGCACACACAGGGGTGAGTCCAGGACTAACCTAAGAGACTAGAAAACAATAACACACAGAGGCCTCTGAGATGTGCTCATGACCATTTGCCACCTACTCTATATTATGTGCTGTAGCTTTGACTTAGACTATTGTCTGACATATACAGCAAAAACGTTGAGGAGTAGGCTTCTAAATGTTCATATAGCACCTGCATCTATGATTACATTATATTACACTTTTATCCAAAGCAACTTACAATTTGGGAAACAATTAAGCTTCATGAATGTCACTTCTCTGTTTAATTAGACAATCACCATCTTAAGGATTTAGGCAATTAAGGTTATTGTATATGTCAGACACATCTTCAACACATTGTGTATTTTTGTTTGTTAGACAAATAAGTGGTAAATGATTGTCATTGTTCATTCACGTAAGAATGCCAAAACAAGCTAACCTTGATATGTAGGTCATGCTCAAGCCATCAACACTCAACATAAAAAAGTTGTGCCGTGGTTTACTGTTACACAACAATTACTCTTTGCCCAGGAGTATCACCTGACACCAGACACCACAACATTTAGATGCTGGGACATGGCCAGCTTAGGAACCACCACAGCGGCTCTTTAGTAGAGAAAAGGTTCACTATGCCTTTAACAGCCAGTACACACACATCCTCAGCATTACCACTGCCCCTTTACCTCCTCATTCCATTTAACCAGGAAAATGACTATCGATGCAAGATCTGTGTGTGTGTGTCAGTTTTAGTTAAAGAGTAGATGAGCAGAGGTGTCAATCCCGGGTTCAGAAAGTAAAAACCCTGCCAAGTTTTCCTTCTAACACAGGTGACTTCACTGAGTAGCTGATCTACCTGTCTTGAGAGCTCGTTATGGTCAGCTGATTCAGAGCTGGTTGGATCAAATTTGTGGCAGGGTTTTTACTTTCTGAACCTCTGTAGAGGGGTGCTTGTCAGAGGTCTGAGCTCTTTGATAATCCACAACCAAACCCCCCAGACCCCCTTAAATTCCCCCCTCTTTGCCACACATTTCCACCACCTTTCGAGTCAATGGGCATCTGTGAAGGGCTAGCTACAAATGAGGGCAGAACAAAGGGCACCATGACCACTGGAGCCTAGCACAGCTGAGCTGCCCCCGAGCGCTCCTCGGTGAGCCAGTATAAACATCTGGAGAAAGGGCTTTACCTGATACGGCGTGCGTTGTTTTTTTTTTTAGTGTTTTGTGAGTTAATGAATCAGTTTTAAAGACACTATGGTAATGATCATATCTGAATCAGGCAGCACACTCTGACTTACTCACTCGCACACACACACACACACACACACACACACACACACACACACAGAAAGAGAAAGGAGGAGAGAGAGAGAGAGAAAGAACAGAAAAGAAAGAGAAATAGAGAGAGACTCCAACTGAAGAAACATATGCATCCATCACAGGCTTGTCTATGTTCTGACATAACACAACTCTTTCATCAGGCCATCTAAACACACGCTTGCTACATCACTGCTATTTCCACACCGCCTTTGATCTGACCAAAAAATAAATAAATAAAAAAAGGGTAAAAAAAAGACAGCAAGGAACGCAGGTAATTATTCTCTCCACTGTGCAGCAAGAGAGACATCTGAGTGCTTCAACAAAGCGACTTGTCAAAAGATCCAGTTTGAACCCAAGGGGAAAAAGATTCATACTTTTATAATGAATCATGCTCTTCTTTGTGAGAGAAGAAGAAGTTGTGTAAAAAGAAAAAGGTACATTTAAGGTCATCGATAGTTCAAGCTATATTTTGAAGGTGCCAATACTTTTTCTATTTCAAATATTCTGTATACTATTTTAGCTTTAGATTTTTCCAAGGCGGTACATACAAAAACACATTTAAAGTTAACATTCTTTCCTGTAACTTGTGGAACAAAAGTGCCCTTTGCGATGATTTGTGATGAATCTTTTCCAATGTTTTGACATGAACTTTAGAAAAGCACACTGTAATCCATTTTTTGCCCACAGGGATTCACTGCATCAGCTCTTCTTCACAGAGTGACAACACCTGGAACAGGGATATTTGTGAGTCTCATTCTGCTGTGACAAGTGCTCGAGTATTAGGATGTCTTCTGTAGCTTTATAGGTATGTAAACGGCAGTCAGGAGAAAATTGAAAAAAGGAGAACTGCACAGGAGGACTGACCCCGTGCAGACTGAGACATGGTACTCCTCTGTGTTCTGGACATACTAGAACAAAGCAACTGTATATGTTTTAACCCTCTAGGACTGACGTTGTTGTCTGTATATATAATTTGTATGTATGAAAGTTTAGAACTTTCCATAGTTACAATTGGACCCTGAGTCTGTTAATAAAGTTAATAATAATACACACATCAACAAAAGTCCAACACGTTATTTTTCTGCATTTTTTGTTATGTCTCCATGTGTGTCACTGCACAGATATGTGTTTCCGAAATGGAGCAAACAGAATGTCCTCCAGCCTTCCAGAAACTGTCTTTAAGGGACTACGACAGCTGATCGGTAAGTAAGGCCATCTGTCTGTATGTATGTGTGCTTAAAGAGCCTATGGAACCTTCCACTGAGCCAAGCTTCTCTGAGACCCATTTTAGGAGGCGTCTTGGGATAGCAACCCTTGGGGGTGCCCATGACCATCTATCCTTAAGTGATGCTCCCTGAACTGAGACCATATGTTCTTTTGAATCTGTCCTTAAATGCACTGAGAAGAACTGTACAAAAAGTTTGGGTATCTTAATCTTTTTTTTTTAAGTTGGGTATCCGAAGAAGTCTTTGGTTGCTAAATTATTCATTTAGTAATATGCTCATTACTATGTTGTCAAACTATGCCAAACTGTTTTAAGAGCATTTTGCTCGCACAGCTTGATATCAAAGGAAATGTGTATGGATCCACATACTGTACTTACTTTTACATGAAGCTGAGAAGCAAACAACTGTAAAAGTCAATAGCTGTTGTGTCCTAAATGATTCCCGTTGGATGTACTACTGTACATGCAGACCTGTACTGTACCACTTATCTAAAGCTGAATGTGTGCTTTGTCAGTGTTAAAACGCAAACACATACATGCACCCACACATGCACACACCCACACATGCACACACCCATACATACACACACACACACACACCCTCGTGGTTGGCCTGTTCTCTGAGAATAGGGGGTGCTGGGGGTTTGATGAGAGGGCTTTTCCTGTGGAGATACTGTGGCCTTGATGGATGGGCCGTATTGTATCACCCCCCCCCCCCCCCCCCCCCCCCCCCCCCACCAGCTCTATTTGTCTGCCTGAGATAAATAATTCTCAGAGCCACAGAGGCCCCCGCAGAGTGCCGGCTCCAAGGAGCACTCTGACGCACTCCATTACGGCTCTAATGCACTTTTAAACATGTGTGACCAAGGGGGAAGCAGGAAACTGCACGGGCATAATGGAGTCCATAACCAGATTACCACCAACAGCTCCATAATCATTCATTCATGAGCAGTCTTTCTTTGCCCTGCAGTCTGCAAAACAATTTAGCCCCTGATAACTGCCTTTACATCACTGCTCTGATAACAGCAGGCCCCAAGACCCCTAATGCCTTAGAGAAGCTTTGCAAGGAGACGCACAACACGTCACTTTGCAATCACTTTGAAACAGTTGTCCTTAAAGATAGGGTTTAAAATGGACGTCAGTGCTGAGGGCTGCTTCCCCTGATTGGATATGCTTACTAATAGGGCACCACCAGCCTCTGCTTGCTGTGTTTATGTGTACATGTGCTCTTCTTCAATTATCCTCTTGTGTCTAACACAATGTGGCTAATATTCTTCTTCAATTATCCTCTTGTGTCTACTACAATGTGGCTGCCTTAACAATGGGCTTGGGACAGCTTAGACTTAGAGGAACAGGATTGCAGTCGAAAGGTCACTGTTTCGATCCCCTGAAACAGACAGAGAAAATGTGGGAAAGGAGAGAGAGAACAAACAGAGCCAACCAACCCCCCCCCCCCCTCCTTAATATCCACAGCGGAAGTGCCCTTGAGCAAGGTATCTCTAACTGCCCGAATTGCTGCCTGGGCGTGACACTGCTGTTGCCCAATACTCCTGCAGCCAGCACATGAGTGTGCCACCTTAATAATGGACAGGTCAGGTGAAATGCTAAGGTGAACTCTTCTCTGTTCACTGGTAAAGTAACTGAATAAAAGGATCTCTATTTCACTGACTGTCCAGTGGAGTGGCGTGGCAGGGGGTAACCTCTGAACAGTGAAACAAAAAAAATCAATTCCACCCCCCCCGGGTTTTCTGGCACTGAGTTTCCCCATTTAATTAATCTGGGTGCCCACTGTAATTAAGATGATGCTGCACAAATCAGATCACATACAGAGTACAGCAGGATGTCCATTTTTTTTGGGGGGGGGGGGGTGTCCAGGGAGTGGACGTTGCACTGTAGTGCAGATCGTTTACCTGTAGAGGGCAGATGTTCTGGCCAGCAAGCTGGAAAAAAGGAGCGCAGGAGAGGCATTCCTGAGAGACGGACAAAGAGCGGGAAGCCCAGCTGCTCTTGCAAATTTAAAGGCTGATACAGAACGCTAGCGGGGGGGGGGGGGGGGGGGGGGGGGGGGGGGGGAGCTGTCGTTGCAGCGGTGAACGTTTCTGTGAACAAAGTGGAGACATGCTGGTGAAGAAGAAAAAAAAAACTCACAGGACAGCATACCTGAGGAGAAAAAAAGGTGAAATCAGAATGGAGTATTTTTTTTCAGCAGAGGGAGGCTGAGGTCATCTGTATGCAGGTCAGCACCAAGCCAGAGAGAAGATGGAGGCCGGGCGGGGGAGGTGGGCAGACATGATGAGGGGCAGAGGTGGAGATCCTGCCTTCAGAAAGTAAAAAAAAAAAACCTGCCACATATTTCATCTAACACTTTTTTTCCAAACCGGCAGATCCTAATGAGCACACAAATGATCAGACAGGTAAATCAGCTAATTAGTGAAATCACTTGTGTTAAATTTACAAACAGAAGGAATATATGGCAGGGTTTTTTTTCTTTACATTTTGAAGCTGGGATGTCCACCTCCGAGGAGGAAGCTTGGAGAAGAGTGTATGTAGTAAAGCACATTTTTATTTTCAGTTTCACTGATCTTCCTTCCAACGTTAAGAAAGAGTACTATGAGTAAAGCCAAGCCTAAAGTAGTATGATTAATGCCAAGACAAAAAAATAGGTAGAGGTATCCCTCCACTCAGGTGAATTTGATCAGAACCAGA
>CM059268.1:24791996-24811855 GCA_030347295.1 Setipinna tenuifilis | reverse complement strand
ATAGAGCACAGGCACTGGCAGATCCTCTCCAGAATATTTTGAGTGTGTGTCTGTGTGTGCCTGTGTGTGTGTATGTGTGTGCCTGTGTGTGTGTGTGTGTGTGTGTGTGTGTGTGTGTATGTGTGTGCACATGTGTGTGTCTGTGTGTGTGTGTGTGTGTGTGTGTGTGTGTATGTGCATGTGTATGTGTGTGTGTGTGTTGTGTGTGTGTCGAGGTAAAGTGTAGGGAATTGGTTATTACCTGTGACCCCCTGGAGCCTCGTTTTTGGTCCCATTCTGGGTGGGAAAGTATCTGCAAAAAACAGAAAACAAATTCATTGTTAAAAACATGGATTACAAAAGGTGCAAAAGCCAAATCTCATGTGTTTTAGGGGGTAGCCAGAGTTTCCATCCTAGCAATGACATCAGACACTGTAAAAATAAATATCCACAGAAACTTAAGAGATTTTTTTAAAAATTTGGATACAGCACCATGAACCAATCAATCAATAGGGGTGATGTGCACATTTCCTGTTGGAAAAATGACACTGGAAAAGGTGTTATATTTTGCCCCCTGGCAATAAGATGTTACAATGGGGGTAAAACACAAGATCAACACAGAGTTGAGTCAGTTTTAGACAGCATGACAAACAGCAAACTCTTTTGTCTTTCCTTTCCCACTCCTGCTACAGTGCTACTAGGATCAGAAGGAAAGGTTGAGCACCAGACAGCAATTATAGAAATAAACTTTGCAAACTGTGAACGTGATGCAGTGCCATCACTACAGTTAAAAAATGTGCCATCCCAACCAGGGTGGCTTTTTTGGCATTGTGGTCAGAGAGCATGCTTGGTACCCTAAGATCTGGGTTTAAGGCTGGGTGTAGTGACTGCTCTCGCCCTTCGCTACAGTAAACCTTTACCAGCCACTGAGAAGTAAGTGGTAAAATTCAGTAAATTGTTACCTTGTGTCTTATTGTTTTGTGTCTACTGGTCACTTTCAAAGTCAAAGCTTTATTGTCACAAACCAGGTTGCACACACAGAATTTGAAATTGCAGAGGAATTTAACCAGCTTTAACTTTCTATTTAAGCAGCATTTGGCTGGTGGCTGGTGTGAATTTCAATCCCCTGCCATTGTGGGAAGCGTCCCCCTCCAAACACCTACATACAGCGGATCTCCGTGTCATTCGGCACTGCCAGCCAGTGGAGGAGCATTAGTGCCACTGAGGCGTCACATGATCAAAGAGGTGTAGTGCTGTAGAGGCTGCACTCCGATCAGGATCCCTGTCATTGATTTTTCCTTTTTGAGAGCACTCAAAATCAGCCTGGTGATTGGGGCCGCTTTGACAGCAAGTGCTCGTGAGGCTAATGTTAGGCTACTGTTTTTTTTTTTTTAAAAAAAAGCCCTTGAACTTAACCCTGCAGAGAAGCCAGGGAGCACACACACACACACACTGGGGTGAGTCCAGGACTAACCTAAGAGACTAGAAAACAGTAACACACTGAGATGGGCTCATGACCCTTTGCCACCTACCCTACTACTATATTATGTGCTGTAGCTTTGACTTAGACTATTGTCTGACATATACAGCAAAAACGTTGAGGAGTAGGCTTCTAAATGTTCATACAGCATCTGCATTTATCATTACATTAAATTACACTTTTTATCCAAAGCAACTTACAATTTGGGAAACAATTAAGCTTCATGAATGTCACTTCTCTGTTTAATTAGACAATCACCATCTTAAGGATTTAGGCAATTAAGGTTATTGTATATGTCAGACACATCTTCAACACATTGTGTAGGCTATTTTTGTTTGTTACACAAATAAGTGGTAAATGATTGTGATTGTGATTGATTCACGTAAGAATGCCAAAACAAGCTAACCTTGATATGTAGGTCATGCTCAAGCCATCAACACTCAACATAAAAAAAGTTGTGCCGTGGTTTACTGTTACACAACAATTACTCTTTGCCCAGGAGTATCACCTGACACCACACACCACAACATTTAGATGCTGGGACATGGCCAGCTTAGGAACCGCCACAGCGGCTCTTTAGTAGAGAAAAGGTTCACTATGCCTTTAACAGCCAGTACACACACATCCTCAGCATTACCACTGCCCCTTTACCTCCTCAATCCAGGGGCGAATCTAGACCATTTTTAGGGGTGCCAAGGCACCCCCGTGAAACTGCTCGGCACCCCCTGGCTCAGTGCAAAATGAATAATATATTATATATAATAATAGTGTTGTGTGATAAGCACTGGGGGCCGGGCACCCCTAAAGACCAGATGCTAAAATCTCCCCTGCCTCAATCCATTTAACCAGGAAAATGACTATCGATGCAAGATCCGTGTGTGTGTCAGTTTTAGTTAAAGAGTAGATGGGCAGAGGTGTCAATCCCGGGTTCAGAAAGTAAAAACCCTGCCAAGTTTTCTTTCTAACAGGTGACTTCACTGAGTAGCTGATCTACCTGTCTTGAGAGCTCGTTATGGTCAGCTGATTCAGAGCTGGTTGGATCAAATTTGTGGCAGGGTTTTTACTTTCTGAACCTCTGTAGAGCGGTGCTTGTCAGAGGTCTGAACTCTTTGATGAATCACAACCAAACCCCACAGATCCCCCTTAAATTCCCCCCTCTTTGCCACACATTTTCACCACCTTTCGAGTCAAGGGGCATCTGTGAAGGGCTAGCTACAAATAAGGGCAGAACAAAGGGCATCATGACCACTGGAGCCTAGCACAGCTGAACTGCCCGCGAGCGCTCCTCAGTGAGCCAGTATAAACATCTGGACAAAGGGCTTTACCTGATACGGGGTGTGTTTTTTTTTTAGTGTTTTGTGAGTTAATGAATCAGTTGAATGAAGACACTATGGTAATGATCATATCTGAATCAGGCACCACACTCACTAACTTACTCAGTCAGACACACACACACACACACACACACACACACACACACACACACACACAGAAAGAGACAGGAGAAGACAGAGAGAGAGAGAAAGAACAGAAAAGAAAGAGAAATAGAGAAAGACTCCAACTGAAGAAACATATGCATCCATCACAGGCTTGTCTATGTTCTGACATAACACAACTCTTTCATCAGGCCGTCTAAACACACGCTTGCTACATCACTGCTATTTCCACACCGCCTTTGATCTGACCAAAAAATAAATAAATAAAAAAAGGGTAAAAAAAAGACAGCAAGGAACGCAGGTAATTATTCTCTCCACTGTGCAGCAAGAGAGACATCTGAGTGCTTCAACAAAGCGACTTGTCAAAAGATCCAGTTTGAACCCAAGGGGAAAAAGATTCATACTTTTATAATGAATCATGCTCTTCTTTGTGAGAGAAGAAGAAGTTGTGTAAAAAGAAAAAGGTACATTTAAGGTCATCGATAGTTCAAGCTATATTTTGAAGGTGCCAATACTTTTTCTATTTCAAATATTCTGTATACTATTTTAGCTTTAGATTTTTCCAAGGAGGTACATACAAAAACACATTTAAAGTTAACATTCTTTCCTGTAACTTGTGGAACAAAAGTGCCCTTTGCGATGATTTGTGATGAATCTTTTCCAATGTTTTGACATGAACTTTAGAAAAGCACACTGTAATCCATTTTTTGCACACAAGGGATTCACTGCATCAGCTCTTCTTCACAGAGTGACACCACCTGGGACAGGGATATTTGTGAGTCTCATTCTGCTGTGACAAGTGCTTGAGTATTAGGATGCCCTCTGTAGCTTTATAGGCATGTAAACGGCATTCAGGAGAAAATTGAAAAAAAGGAGAACTGCACAGGAGGACTGACCCCGTGCAGACTGAGACATAGTACTCCTCTGTGTTCTGGACGTACTGGAATAAACATCTGTATATGTTTTAACCCTCTTGGACTGACGTTGTTGCCTGTATATATAATTTGTATGTATGAAAGTTTAGAACTTTCTATAGTTAAAATTGGACCCTGAGTCTGTTAATAAAGTTAATAATAATACACACATCAACAAAAGTCCAACGCATTATTTTTCTGCATTTTTTGTTATGTGTCCATGTGTGTCACTGCACAGATATGTGTTTCCGAAATGGAGCAAACAGAATATCCTCCAGCCTTCCAGAAACTGTCTTTAAGGGACTACGACAGCTGATCGGTAAGTAAGGCCATCTGTCTGTATGTGTGCTTAAAGAGCCTATGGAACCTTCCACTGAGCCAGGCTTCTCTGAGACCCATTTTAGGAGGCGTCTTGGGATAGCAACCCTTGGGGCTGCCCATGACCATCTCTCCTTAGTTGATGCTCCCTGAACTGAGACCATATGTTCTCTTGAATCTGTCCCTAAATGCACTGAAAAGAACTGTACAAGAAGTTTGGGTATCCGAAGAAGTCTTTGGTTGCTAAATTATTCATTTAGTAATATGCTCATTACTATGTTGTGCCAAACTGATTTTAAAAGTGTTTTGCTCTGAGAAGCAAACAACTGTAAAAGTCAATAGCTGTTGTGTCCTAAATGATTCCCATTGGATGTACTACTGTAGATGCAGACCTGTATGTGTGTGTGTTTGAGCCTGTACCACTTATCTAAAGCTGAATGTGTGCTTTGTCAGTGTTAAAACACAATCACATACATGCACCCACACATGCACACACCCATACACACACACACACACACACACCCTTGTGGTTGGCCTGTTCTCTGAGAATGGGGGTGCTGGGGGTTTGATGAGAGGGCTTTTCCTGTGGAGATACTGTGGCCTTGATGGATGGGCCGTATTGTATCACCCCCCCCCCCCAAGCTCTATTTCTCTGCCTGAGATAAATAATTCTCAGAGCCACAGAGGCCCCTGCAGAGTGCCGGCTCCAAGGAGCACTCTGACGCACTCCATTATGGCTCTAATGCACTTTTAAACATGTGTGACCAAGGGGGAAGCAGGAAACTGCACGGGCATAATGGAGTCTATAACCAGATTACCACCAACAGCTCCATAATCATTCATTCATGAGCAGTCTTTCTTTGCCCTGCAGTCTGCGAAACAATTTAGTCCCTGATAACTGCCTTTACATCACTGCTCTGATAACAGCAGGCTAAGACCCCTAATGCCTCTTTGCATTACAGAAGCTTTGCAAAGAGACGCACAACACGTCACTTTGCAATCACTTTGAAACAGTTGTCCTTAAAGATAGGGTTTAAAATGGACGTCAGTGCTGAGGGCTGCTTCCCCTGATTGAATATGCTTACTAATAGGGCACCAGCCTCTGCTTGCTGTGTTTGTGTTTTCATGTGCTCTTCTTCAATTATCCTTTTGTGTCTAACACAATGTGGCTAATATTCTTCTTCAATTATCCTCTTGTGTCTACTACAATGTGGCTGCCTTAACAATGGGCTTGGGACAGCTTAGAGGAACAGGATTGCAGTCGAAAGGTCACTGTTTCGATCCCCTGAAACAGACAGAGAAAATGTGGGAAAGGAGAGAGAGAACAAACAGAGCCAACCACCCCCCCCCTCCTTAATATCCACAGCGGAAGTGCCCTTGAGCAAGGTATCTCTAACTGCCCAAATTGCTGCCTGGGCGTGACACTGCTGTTGCCCAATACTCCTACACCCAGCACATGAGTGTGCCACCTTAATAATGGACAAGTCAGGTGAAATGCTAAGGTGAACTCTCACTGTTCACTGGTAAAGTAACTGAATAAAAGGAACTCTATTTCACTGACTGTCCAGTGGAGTGCCATGGCAGGGGGTAACCTCTGAACAGTGAAACAAAAAAAAATCAATTCCACCCCCCGGGTTTTCTGGCACTGAGTTTCCCCATTTAATTAATCTGGGTGCCCACTGTAATTAAGATAATGCTGCACAAATCAGATCACATACAGGGTGCAGCAGGATGTCCATTTTTTCGGGGGGGGGGGGGGGGGGGGGGTCCAGGGAGTGGACGTTGCACTGTAGTGCAGATCTTTTACCTGTAGAGGGCAGATGTTCTGGCCAGCAAGCTGGAAAAAAAGGAGCGCAGGAGAGGCATTCCTGAGAGACCGGACAAAGAGCGGGAAGCCCAGCTGCTCTTGCAAATTTAAAGGCTGATACAGAACGCTAGCGGGGGGGGGGGGGGGGGGGGGGGGGAGAAAAGCTGCAGTTGCAGCGGTGAACGTTTCTGTGAACAAAGTGGAGACATGCTGGTGAAGAAGAAAAAAAAACTCACAGGACAGCATACCTGAGGAGAAAAAAAGGTGAAATCAGAATGGAGTTTTTTTTCAGCAGAGGGAGGCTGAGGTCATCTGTATGCAGGTCAGCACCAAACCAGAGAGAAGATGGAGGGCGGGCGGGGGAGGTGGGCAGACATGATGAGGGGCAAAGGTGGAGATCCTTGCTTCAGAAAGTAAAAAAAAAACCCTGCCACATATTTCATCCAACACTTTTATTCCAAACCGGCAGATCCTAATGACCACACAAATGATCAGACAGGTAAATCAGCTAATTAGTGAAATCACTTGTGTTAAATTTACAAACAGAAGGAATATATGGCAGGGTTTTTTTTTCTTTACATTTTGAAGCTGGGATGTCCACCTCCGAGGAGGAAGCTTGGAGAAGAGTGTATGTAGTAAAGCACATTCTTACTTTCAGTTTCACTGATCTTCCTTCCAACGTTAATAAAGAGTACTATGAGTAAAGCCAAGCCTAAAGTAGTATGATTAATGCCAAGACAAAAAAAGGGGTAGAGGTAGCCCTCCACTCAGGTGAGTTTGATCAGAACCAGAGAGGCTAGCAGTGTTGGTCCATGCAGGCAGGATGTGGCCATAACCCCTTAAGAGTCATTAAACAGTGCCATAATGCGCAAAGCCTTCACTTAAGCCAACAGCAACATCCTCTGGAATCTTGTAATTTACACATCTTTGGCATATAATGGCCTGACATGTAATACCGTCTCTAGCTACACTCAGTCTCTTGGCGGTTACTTCTGGCTGTTAAAAAGCAGGCCATAAAAGTGCAGCAATCTAAAGGGAAATTCCAAAGTAGTTGATGACTAACTGCGCTTTCGTAAGCAACACCACCCCCTGACACTGGGGGAGGGGGGGCACAAAACCTCTGACCCGCCACAGCGCCTGGTGTTGGGTTTCTCTCCCTTTTGGCTCGCGTACTTCCTGAGAAACGTCCATAATTCACACAGTCCTGCTGCTACTGCTGTTACAACTGCTGTTGGAGAAGCACCCATTAGCTTTCACTGCACCCTCTCCCCCAAAGCCCCCTAAACCTGACAAACAAACTGGGCAGGGCGACCTCTCCTCAGCCCCCTGACACCTCATCATCTCCCCAGGGATAGGCCAGCGCTCTTCCAGTAAGTCTTACCCAACAGGGTACACACGTGTGATGGAAACCAAAGCCAGTGAACAGAGCAGCTGTGGCAGTAGGAGTAGTGTTCATCTTCCTCCTCCTCTCACTTAGGAATGGTCATGGAGAACATGGTCTGAGACATACGCTTACATCAAGCATCATCATTCTCTCTACACACAAAAACACCAAGCAAACTGCAAAGTACTGTATGGACAGAGAATAAACTTTAGTCTGTATTAGACAATAAACTAGTTGGTGAAGGCCAGAGTGGACAGAATACTATAAGTGAAGGTTGAAATCTGTGGAGTAGAAGGTGGGTAGAATATGAAATATGAATAGTTGGAGCCTTTTAAGTACATGTGGATAAGGGAATAATCAGAATAGCTGGATATTAAAATGGGTGTGATGGGTTTACGTTGCAACAAACAGAATAGCAAGTGGTAGAAATGGATGTAATATATGTGGATGTGGATGCTGGCATTGGTGAATGCTGGAAGAAGTGAAAAGCAGGACATTAAAATAGGTGCCATAAGTGAAGGTAAAGATTTGAAGAATAGGACGATGTTAAAATCTGTGGAATAATAGGAGGTAAGAATGCATAGAATATGTGGACGCTTGTAATAGGTGGAAGCTAGAACAGATGGCCATTAGAGTGGGTGAAGGTTAAATTGGGTGGAACAGGATGATGTTAGAAAAAGGTGGAATAGGTAGAATAGTTAGAGGGGTTTCTGCTTAGTAAAAAGAGGGGGGTGGGGGCGGGGGGGTCCTGTGATGGGGCATCTGCTGTGCATGTGAGGGCTGCAGAGGGCAGATGGCTGAGCTGCTTGCTGACCCAGAAACCCCCAGCACTGCTTGGATCCAGGAGTGGAGGAAGAGAGTGTCAACCCGAGGGCTTCTTATCCTCCTCTCCTTCTCCTCCTCTTCTGGAAGACCCAGCCAAAGAAGTGTGTGTGTGTGTGTGTGTGTGTGCATGTGTTGGTACATTTTTGTGTGTGAATATGTGTTTGTGTGTGGGTGTGTGTGTGTGTGCATAAGTGAGTGTGTGAATGTGTGTGTGTGTATGCTTGTGTTTCTGTGAATCTGTGTGTGTGTGTGTGTGTGTTTAGGAGTATGCTTGTGTATGTGGGAATGTGTGTGTTTGTGTGAACGTATGTGTGTGTTAGTGTGTGTGTGTGTCTGCAGGCCGCCGCGTATGGTGATCTCATTGGGCTGTCTAATGTTTTACCGCTCTTGCCGCGGGGGCCAGTCTCTCAGGGTCATGTGCGTCACGGCTGGAGAGGGAGGGAGGCGCCCAGCCTCAATACCCAAAGACATGGGGAGCAGATGAAGGCATGAGAGGAGGGTCGTAAGTGTGTGTGTGTGTGTGTGTGTGTGTGTGTGTGTGTGTGTGTGTGTGTCTGTGTGTAGGCCTTTGTGTGTCCGCACAGGGACTTTATGGGCTAGTGTTACATACTGTAAGTGGACAAACAGCCACACTCTCACGCTTTTTTTATACATGCAGTGTGCGCAAATGAACCATACACAAAAACCAGACCAACATTCCTTAACACACACACACACACACACACACACACACACACACATGTATACGCGCGCACACACACACACACACACACGTATACGCACACACGCACATACACAAACACACATTCCATTCTCTTAGGCCATAGGCGTCTTACACACACACACACACACGCAGATGCACGCATGTTCACACATGCGAAGGCTTCTCATGTCGCGCCTCTCTGACAGTCTTCCTCCTCCCTTTCTCACACACACACACACACACACATACACACACACACGCACACGCACACACACACGCACACACACCCCGGCCCTTCAGACCATGACCAGCGGGAACTGGAGGGGTTTCCGTCTCCCTGGTGATCCCCCCCTGCGCGGCCCGGCCCCCGAGACAACACAGCCACTCTGTGTGGGACTCAGTAGGGCCGCTGCTCCAGCTCCAGTCTGCCCTGCGAAGCCATGTGCAACAAAACGGCACTGTATTATGGCCGTGGAAAAAGGGCTGTAACTAATTAATAAAGTGCCCTGGGATGGGGGGGGGGGGGGGGTGCTTGCTTCAGTGCCTTGAGTGCCCCACTCGTGTGCTCTCCTGTCAGGGATCCATTTTGAAAGCCAGCCCAAGCCAAGCCAGGCAATGGGTAAGCTGACAAAATGTTACATCCTGGAGACAAAACAACATGAAGACAAATAAAAGATATGATAATATGTATATATAATAACTAGTCTGATTTTAAAAATATATTTATATATTTGTAGATTCAATATAATGTATTCATTTATATTTAACTACATTATATTATAACTGAAATGGATATTGAAACGGTTAACAAAGCCTAATGAAATTATCTAAGCCTATTTGCAGGATTCATTATCCTGCTAATACAAATGTGCAGTAGAGGCAAGATAACTGAAACACAAATTGTTCCTGTTGTATCTTGAGCACCAAACAATAGCTGGATGAAAACTGCTGGAAACAGATTATGCTGACATGAGTATTGCTGAACTGCAACTGACGATGAATCAAAAAACTGTATCACAAAATGTGCGAAAGCAGACCAAGCATTTTATTACAGAAGTGCAAAGTCACAGCCAAAAAAATTCCCAGCTAACGAGCTTCTGATTTCACTCCCACTACGAACATATCACACACACACACACACACACACACACACACACACACACACACACACACACACACACACAAAGGCAAGACAAACAATGTACTAGTCTGAGCCCTGAGCAGTGTTTCCAGCTTCCAGCTCGAGAGAGAGAGAGAGAGAGACTGATATTCCTTTGCACTCCCCCAACTGTCAGCATGTTCTCTACATGCAGAAAAGGAGTGAGCGGTTCTGCTGGATTTTCCCCAGGATAAATACCAAAGCCCTGCCTGGCCCCCAGCTCCTTAAGAGCGCCTAGTCCACTGCTCCAGACCTATTAGGATATAATGGCACATTCATGGAGGCTAAGGGCCCTGCTGAGGTCTTAAGCGCGGCGGGAACAGAGCTTTTACTTATTTGTTTGTTTTATGAGACCGGTCGGTTTTTTTCGGAAGGTGCCAGAAGAACTTTTGTCTGGCCTGTTTTTTTTTCCCCCTTTTTCACTGGATTGCAACACTATTACCCGACACCTACAAAAGACCGTGGGAGAACAAAGTGCAGGTTTTTCCACCCGAGAGGGCTGTTTTCTCCTTGTCGTTTGATGAGATGAGAAGGCTTGAAGGCTTGAAGGTTGCACGTGTGCCTTTAAAACAGCGGTGGGGAGTGTGGTGTTGGTGCGGAGACCGGAACTGGTGAGAACTATCTGTTCTCTGGGCACAGAGGCACAATACTCAACACAGCGCTCCTGACTACTGTAAATATGTCTGGCTGTAACCATCACCACCACCACCACCACATGCCCTTCCCACAGCTTCCTCTTAACTAACCTTAACTGCATAATGAAGAATTTATTTTCCCATTGTTTATGTCAAAACAATTATGACTTAACACAAGTAAACTCCCAGAATAAAAGTACACAGTTTTAAAAGTTTCATAATTTTGCCTTTTTATTGCTACGCCTGGTTAAATTTTATGTCTCAAAAAATGGCAAAGTGACAAAACCGAAGCTTATTGTTAAGTTCCCCATTTTCCACTAACAGCAATCATAAAAGTCATAAAAATGAGTACACTTCTTCTTGTTTACCACTGACTGTCCAGCTCAAACAAAAAGCCCAGAGTACTACACCTACACTGTAAAACTTTTTATGAAGCCATAAGATTCACTTGAACAATACGTCTTTTTCTGGCTGTCCAAATGCGTCAAAGGAGCCTTTAAACAAACTCAAACACAACAATTCAATTCAATTTCACTTTCATATGAAAAACAAAACACATCAAAATGGGTTTAGTTTGCTGAAAAAAAATTGGGGAGCTGGGAGACTTTAACATTGCACAAGGCCTTCCACAATACCATGCAGATTATGGTAGAGTTGTGTACAATATTACAATCTCCAACAGACTGGACATAAGATGAATTGTTTATTTCTGGAAAGATCTCAGTGAGCTTTGAGAAGATGTACTGTGCTCTGGCCTGACCACTTTTCCCATGTTGGAAATAATGCTAAAAATTTATGAAGGACTGCAGAGAGGAGTAGTGTGGAATCAAACTTTTTGTGACGATGGGATAGGTGACTCACATCCAAACACCATGTAGGCGTAAAACACTCCCCTGAAAACAACAAACTACTCTCTTTCACACACACACACACACACACACACACACACACACACACACACACACACACACACACACACAGTATATCCTGCTTATTGAGTCATATGGGCTACAGTTAAGCTCTGCTTCAGGAAGGCACTAATATACCTCATTTGATTTTACTAGCTGTTGGTGTTATTCTCCATCATGACATTTATGAAACATATAGCAGTTTTACTTTCTAACAGAGAGTTAGGAAAAGCTTTTGGTGGAATTTGAGTGGTGTGTGTGTGTGTGTGTGTGTATGTTTGTGTATCCATGTGTGTGTGCACATATGCATGACTGCTTGAACCTGTGAATGTGTGTCTGTGTGTTTGTGTTTGGTGCACAAATGTCTGTGTCTTAGCATATTTGGGGGGGGGGGGGGGGGCATGTGTGGGGTCATGAATGTTTCAAAGGAGCACTTCCTCCATGACAGTGTTCAGATGATCAGATAGAGCACCTGGAGATGTGCTTAGGGCAAGGGGAGGTGGGTGACTTATCCTTCCTGGAAAGGAGGTGGGGCTGTGGTAGGACACGCATGAGCGCAAAGACACACAGGGCCTTTCTCACGGCTCACAAACATGCGGATGACTACACCTTGAAGCCACGAGAGGCACCAACCATACATTGCAAACCAACTGACCATGGCTAATTATGATAACTAGCTTGTAAGACAGATAAGTCATCCAGTAGCATGTTAGGCTATCAGATGTTAGGATAGCGGTGCTAGTATTTGTGTCGTAACTATGTTATTACTGGTAATAACAAACAGAAAACTACTGTGTTAAAGCTGAAGTGAAATATCTCCACTTGTCAGAAACAGTTAAACACATTTTCAAAAGTCTTCTTGAAAGCTAATAATACAGAGACTGTGTGTGTGTGTTTTGAAAAGGCTAACTTCATATTACCATTTAAAACATACAGATATTCTGTGGACTTCAGCATTGTTTATATTTGTTATGTTAGCACAGCTAATATGATATGGTGCACTTTTCAGCAGCGGCTGCAGCAGTAGAGGCGGACTGAAGTGGTACGGCTGAAAAAGCACCGTACAGGCTGCTATTTAAACATGGAAGGAATCCTTGTACAAATACCTACAGGGTTTCTGTCCCTCAGTTTTCCATCTCATCAGACATCACAGTCCAAAACTCTTTCCACACACCAGGCGTTGGTGGAGCATCGGAGAAGAGCTGAGAGCGGGTAGATCTATGTTACCACATAAACAGATCATCTTCAAACAACTCCTAATCACCGTTATCATCATTCTGTCCACATCCTTATGACAACAAAGGGGCTATTACACAACTGGGACATTTTACTAACCGGATAGCGGGAATACATAATGCTACCCTGGTACAGTTTAGAGTCTGTGAGTAGTCATAGCCATAATGTGTCATGTTGGAATTTTTTGTCTCTGTTGATTGCGACATTTTTCATCATGTGTACATGTTTGGCTTTTTCCAGTTGTTTGGAGTAGCCCATTTGTTGCAAGGAGAAACCACTAAAAGAGAACCTTGTTGGAAAAGAACAAGGCTGGGGGTGGGAGGTAGAGGTTCACGTTACAAGCGACAGTCATCTTTTGGTCAGGCCACGGGCCCTGCAAATCCAAAACAGCTCTGGCCTGTGTTGCAGCTGAGGAAATAGTCATGACAACCTCTGACCCCCAACCCCCAACACCACCACCCCCCCAAGGCTCAAGGGAGTCTCTCTTGGAACAATAGAGAGCCATCGGCAGACGAGGCAATGCTTCACACTCAATATACCGTCCCAGAGGACAGCAGAGGGAGACGGATGGTCAGAGGAGGAGAAAGAAAGACAGATGGGAAGACAGATAGAAAAACAGGGAGGAACAGTTTTACATTGAGGTTAACCCTTCTACAGAATCACCATGTGGCTCAAGGACACTTATAGAGAAGAGTAGTTAGATATACAGTATATCAGTCATATTTCTATACACACATGGTGCTGGCAGCGTTGGAACATGAGAAGGAAAGACATAATTACTCCTTAGCACAGACTTGAGTGAAGGCTGGACTACTGCTGAGCCTGTGTTTCTATCCATGCAAAGCTCAGATCTTCCGGAGGTGCAAACTACACTGTTTTTTCAGAGCAGCACTCATTTTGGTGTAGGTCTGTGGACACTGGTTTGGAACAGTCGCTGCTGGACAAAAAAAAAAGAAAAACACTGACTGGTCTACCAAGAACAGGCTGTGTCTTCATAACGCGGTCAGAAGAGAGCAAGGAGCTTCACCAAACCGATAATCACCACCTCTCTCATGCATTTGACCCCCCACCCCCAGCATCTTCAAAAAATTCCCAATCAAGCCTCTAGCTACAAAGTATGGTGAGCTTGGTTCAATTAATTAAGGGCTAGCGCACGGAGGGTCTGCCCTGTAAGAAGAGGCCGTAAAACCAGAGTACAAATGAACATGACCACGTTTGGCCACCTCCCTCCAACCCATCCACAGGCCACCCCTGAGTTAGAAACCCACTAAAATCTGGGCAAGTGGTCACTGCTTTTCCATCTGTGAGAAGTTTTATTACCCGATACACATTAATCTAATAGAAAGCAGACTGCCTGAGCAAAAGAGCAATTGTCCTCTAATCTCATTACTGTATGAGGCAGGCTGTAATGGGCCTGTGTTTGATAGTGAAAGCTGTGATTGCGTGCACGACAGTCCATCTCGCCACAAACTTACGCTATATAAATTGAAAAAAGGTCAAATCACTCCTTAAAACGCAGTAATTGACTATAATTGTGAACGAAAACATGAACTACCGAGCACACAGTGTAGGGAGAAAGTACTTCTCTGAGACATGTATCCCTAGTCAGGAATAAACAAAGGTTTGGTGTGGCCACTGTACAGTGGCAAGCACTACTTAAAAAGGTTTGTGGAGTAGATATGACAAAGTGGAAACTGGGGGAACAGAGGTGAGACCCCAGAGTTGTTAGAGCTTCTTTTGGTCATAGTCTCTCGTTACATAACCTTGCGGGTGTGACATGACATTTCGGGGCACTCGTCTACAGCAACTTGGAGTTTGTGGTTTTATAATAATGCTTCACCACTGACCCCTCAATCCCATCCCATCCCACCACCACCACCACCACCACCACCAGGACCTCCTAGCCCCCTTCCCTCTGCGCACCACCCCTCCCTCTCCCTTTCCACCCGCTCTGCCTCTCCTCAGATGTCTGGCTGGAGCTGCTGGTGCCTCAGGGCTGCACGCGCTCACAGAGTGGCAGTCAGCTCTGGTCCCTGGTCCCCTGGTCCCCTGGTCCCCCTGCTCTCCCGCTCCCCCTCTCCCTCTCTAGCTGTGCCCCGCTCCCCCACTCTCTGCCTCTCCCCCTCCCCTCTGTCTCTCTCCTTCTCCCTCTCTTTCTTTACCCCCCCTCTCTCTTTTCCTCTGCCTGCCTCCCTCTCCCTCTCCCTCCCCCTCCCCCTCTCCCTCTCTCTGCCTCTGCCTCTGCCTGGTCGCTGGCTCTGCCCTCATTGGGTTAGCTGCAGTGCATTAGCCCCCCTGTCCTGTAATCAAAGCAGCGCTGGAGCCTGTGCTGCCTCGCCTAATGAGGGTGTCTCTGGTGATTGAAATCAACAGCTCAGGTTGGCCAGAGACCCATCCAGACATTGTGAAGCGAGACAGAGAGAGGGAGGGAGACCGAGAGAGAGAGAGAGAGAGAGAGACAGAGAGAGAGAGAGACAGAGACAGAGAGAGGCAGAGAGAGAGAGACAGAGACAGAGACAGAAAAAAATCTAGTGATGGTCATCCGACTCGGGCCCTGTTTGTTCACTGCCGATGTTGTCAGCGGTTGAAAGTCACACAGCACACACTCTCAGAAACACACACACACACACATGCACACACACACACACACGCACACACACACACACACACACACACACACACACACACACACACACACCCATCCCTGACATGCTCTAATTGGCTGCAAATGAAAATTGATGGGCATCCTGGACTGGACTGGGTCTTTGTCGGGGAGCTGAGCGACACAGGCAGGCAGGCAGAGAGGGCGCTGGGGCGCTGAGTGCTCTCTCACGTAACACAAAATGAAGAGGTTACAGCCAGCTCTCTTCTTCCACCTTAATGTGCACCAGGGACAGACAGCAGCATCGTTTTGTTTAGTTCGCTCTCTCATTCGCACAACCTCACACTCGCCTCGCCTCGTCTCGCCTCAGCGTCCTCGTGAGACAGCTGCTGTTTCTCCCAGTCTCCCCTCAGAAAATGGCTCTTAACACATCTAACTTCACCAGAAGCTCTAGATAGGATGTGGCGACCAGAGACAATGATTACCTGCATTGATTTGTGGGTAACTGTATTGTCTGTAGAGTGGAGCTCAGCATAGATGGGGTGTTGCCCGTCAGTACTATCAAACACGTAAGAGAATAATATCCAGGCAACTTTTTTTCCAAAAGCGGTATAAAAGTCAAATCGAACTGACCTCATGTCATAATGGAAAAGGAAATGATTTTTAAATTTTACACCATTAGTCAGGTCAAGTCAAGTTTATTTGTATAGCACATTTCATACACAAAGGTAGTTCAATGTGCTTAACAAAAATAAAAGCAAAGAACAATATAAAAGCAAAAAATATATATAAAAGCAAAAAAAGATGATAAATATTATAAATGAAGATTATAAATATTTTATTGTAATGACGTTAATTCAGGATCACATGAACCACAAAATGTATTCAGCTGTTTTTAAATTCAAATTTCAAATGTCATTTAAATGTTCAATTGCATGATAGCACACCACTGGTCTCTAGTTCATGCCCCAATACAGCTATTGCTCACTCATACAGAATTGCTTTTAGAAACAGCACATAAATGAGTGGTAAGATCACACCAGCTTTAACTCTTAAGCCAGTCCTTTTGCACCGACTAGATGGTAATGTTGGGAAAATGAATGTTCTAGAGAATTCTGGGGTCTCATAAAATATGAGGTGTAATTTTAGAATTTGATGTTAAACACGATATGTTGTTCGATATGTTCAAACAGTAAAACAAAAACACCTCCCTGCTTAAAGGTTAGAAACCCATGTATTTCACACACTGTCTGAGGCATTATTGTGTTCCTCTGAGGAACCAGAGTTGATATTGGAGACAGGAAAAGACTCCCGACTGCTGACACCCCACCCCACCCCACCACTCCAGCCCACCCTCCTTCCGTCTGGTGTTGAAGCAGATAACTAACTACATGTGCTGAGAAAAAGGTGCTCTGTACATCTCAGGGGCTTCTCAGACCCCAAAAGAGTGAAAAATGTGGCTTTTGGAAAAACCTAAAGGCAGTAAACATGCAGCGCACTACAGGCCTGTGAGGAAGATTAGAGATGGGGGGTGGTGGTGGGAGGGAGGGGTTGAGAGAAGTGGAGTCGAGGGGTGGTGGTGCGTGTGGTGGTTGAAGCTGGGGGAGAGAGAGGGCTGGGATTTGCCTGAAATGGGTGGAATACAGTTTGTGCACGAGGCTGGGAAGCAAAGAGCTGCTGCTGAATGTTTAAAAATTACCTCTTGGGGGCAGGGGCGCGCTGAGTAACCATGGCGACCAGCGGACAGGCTGACGTCAAAGCAGGCATTATGTGATTACTCACCCAGGCTTGGGGAGAAGGGAGCAGGCCAGTTGAAAAAAAAAGAAAAAAGAAAAAAGAACCAGAGACCAGTCAAACAAAAGAGTTGTACAGCTGTCCAGAGGCTTTTTCTGAGTGGGAAACTATTATGGGCACGCTCTCATATCTCTGGGAATAAAAAAAAGGATTCAGCAGTAAGAAACCAACAAAAAAAAAAACTCAATCACATGAGAACTCACAACAACAACTCACATAATTTAGGTCATGGAGGACATGGAGTCTGCCTCATTTCCGAGCCGTTTTTGATTGTTAGTAATTTTAGAGCGTATGTGGCTAAATGGCGACAGATGACAAGGCATCACTAGGTCGTAACTAACACCAGAGGAAAAGCTAAGTGCTTTTCTATTTCGGGTGCCTCCCACACCACATAAGAATGCATCAGTATCATTCCAGCGGAGAGGATAAGGAAAGGGATGAAGCCCGCGCTCGTGTCACCACACTTTTCCATGACATCAGAGGAGCTTGTTTGACGAACGTCACGACAAAGGCCTCCACACACACACACACACACACACATGAACGCGGCCGCCGCGCCAACCCCCTTCTTGCCCACATCGCCGCCGCTAACAGCCTTCTTTGCATTCTTGAGGCGACTTCAGAAAGGCTGCACGGCAGATAAGCGCGTGGGCAGACAGAGGAGGGTAAACAAAGTCGGATCGGCAATTAAGTCCAGCCTGCGCTCCGCTCGTCGAGCAAAAACACAGCAAAAGCACAGGAGGCGAGCGAGCGGCAATTGATTTGTCCTGTTGCTTGGTCACATGAACTCAGCTGTTAGTTTCCCTTGCTTGATGACTATAACACCTTGATTGTTTTAAGACACACATCTGATGAGTAGTATGGCTTCCATGGGAGGGGAAGGCCACTGAGCTGGATGGATAAAGGGGATTAGGGGCATGTCCAGTAAGTGCTGCATAATTCGTCACCTTCAGAATAAAATATAAATTGTTTTATTTATTTTTTTTCCCTTTTATGACGATTTGATAGGACAGTACAGAGATGTACACAGGAAGTAAGTTGGAAAGATAGATGGGCTAGTGGTGGGAAATGTCCCAGATCAGATTCGAACCCGAGTCCTCGAATTATGACACTTCCTGGATGGAAAATATACAGCATGTCAAGAACAGCATGACCATGCTCGAATGTTGTTTGGTTGCTTTGCTCGTAAAACCACACATTTTTCACAGCAGCATATGGCCATTCCTTGCTGATAATTATGTAATGCTTTATCTGTGCTAATGTTTGTGCTAAAGTTCTTCTTAATTGGGCTGAAACGTCCCACACTGCTGCTGGGCTTGTTCCATGTGGAGGGAAGTGGGGAGTTTATAGATGTATACACATGCATACCAGCATGGCACACACATGCATACCAGCATAGCACAGCACACACACATGAATACCAGCATGGCACATAACATGCAAACCAGCATGCTTGGCAGTGACCACCTGGACCAAAGCCAAATTCTGCAAACATTACTGTGTTATCCCCCTCTGAGGTATAAGATATTTACCTTAGAAACGTGCTTCTGACTGTAATAGGGTAAAAATGGTTGGCCTTCACTTACCACCAAAGAAGTAACCAAATAAATGATGTAAATATATAATAAGGTCACACACAAAGAAATGGATAGTTAACTATGTTGTAAAAAATGTTTTATACATGTTACGTTATAATACCTGGCACTGATTGGCAATCAAGCAAAGAAGGCACCAGATCTTTCATTCTAAATCAACCTCCACCGCAGCAGGCCTCACACAGGGGGAGCCTTGCTTGCCTGCCATGTCACACCGAGTTACACAAGCAGGCCACAAACAATGTCTTCTGCTCCACTAGTAATAAGCAAGGGGAGCACTGGGGCCGTGGCTTCTACATGGTGGCCATTCATACACACACTACATGTTCCTGTGGCTTAAGTGGCAGACCAGCAGGCGCTGAGGTCATGGGTTCGATACCCACAAAAGGGAGCACCAGTACCACAAAATCATACCAGGGACTGTTTATAGGAGTTCTGCACCATGTTGTCCGACACAGAGCCAGAGTTAAATGTTTTCTGCTGCATGGCTAGACCTTGAGAATAGTAAACAAGACTAGTCATGTCTGGCTACTTACATAGTCGGTCATACCTCTGCTTATCCATTTTGTTTATTTTCCCTCCTAGCTGCCTTTATCTTTGCCTAAGTGTTAGCTGTCTGTCAATTTTTTTTACAATCAGTGACATAGAGCAATAAAAATATATAGCCGCACAATATAAGTAAGTCGTTCGAGATAATCACGCCTGTGAACTTACAAAACATAAATGTTACTCTAGGTGTTAACTTTACAACAGTTCTCATTGTCCTCTGAAATCCCTTTACGAGTGAGTACATAGGCTATCAAACATAATTCTACTGCAACCAAAAAAAATCACATCCATCCACCCCACCAACCCCCCCCCCCCCCTTCCTCCTTCTTTTCTTTCTACAGCCCTCCATCATTACGGAAACATGGAACGGCAAGTGAACGAAAAAAAAAGCATCCAGAGAGAGACAAGGGGGTGGGCAACTCCGGGAAAAGAGAAAGACATTATGTTCCTGATCCCCGGGGGGAAAACAGATTCATTTATGAGGCATACCTTTCCCTCATGTTGGGTTTGCTTACTCTGCCGGGTCACTAGCAGG
>CM059268.1:24786996-24789496 GCA_030347295.1 Setipinna tenuifilis | reverse complement strand
CCGGATTTCACAGACACTGTTTGTGTAGCTTGGCCCGGGCCTCCTCGCACACGCTGCCCCGCTGATGGAAACCTGACACGCACTCCAAACAAGCCCAGCTGACCTTTCCATCTCTCGCCGCACTGAATCAATCTTCACATGCTGCCATGGGCCGGCCTGAATTAGGCTCTAATACATCAGGACCCAACATCACAGGCGGATACAACAGCCACAGGTGTGTGTGTGTGTGTGTGTGTGTGTGCGTGTGTTTGTGCGTGCAGCGTGCATGTGTGTGTGTGTGTGTGTGTGATTGGTCATATGTCTGTGTGTAAGAGCCTCTCAGCATTGCACTTTTCCCCTTTCCATCTTTTTCTCTCTCCATCTATGTCTCTGAATATGTCTCTTTCACTCTGTCTCTCTGTCTCTCTCTCTCTCTCTCTCTCTCTCACAGTCTCTTTTCTCTCTCTCTCTCTCTCTCTCTCTCTCTCTCTCTCTCTCTCGATAAGCGCTCCTTAGTAGTCTGGCGTTTTTGAATAGGGAGCCCATCTGCGCTGCTTGGACTTGAGCCGAAAGCCGAAGCGAAGATGAAATCTGGAGACACTGAGAGCCCACCGCACACGGCAAGGAAAGGAAAGGAAAGGGAGGGAGGAAACGGCATTGGGAGAGTTTGTCGGCAGAGGGGATGAATGCCAGCTAATGGTTTGTGACAGGATCCCAGGCGCCTAAGCCCCCACCACCCCCCATCTCCCACCCTCCCCACCACCAGAACCATCTCCCACCCCCACCCCCCCAATCCCTCAGCCAATCTCCCCAGCCCCAGTGTGCCCAGCACCTCTCAATGGAGTCAATTTGTGAATGTGACTAATCTTCATTAGGGCTGACATTTCTGAAATAATGAGCTCATCACACACAAAGCCTGTCCACTGCTGCCCGTCTTCCTGAATGCCCGATGTTGCTGCCTGCCTAAGAGGAGAGGGAGGCAATGGTGGTGGCAGAGGCAATCGCATCCATTTCTGACAGCATTTGGGCGAACGAACGAACACGCCAATCTACGCCATCCCCCTAAATTAAGACAATCACAGTGTGCCGGCGCGGGCAAAAAAAAAAAAAAAGAAACTGAATAAATAGTGAGAAATTATTCATTTCTTATTGACCTCGGTGACTGTTAGAGGAGCTCAATCAAACTGTGTGTCTGATTTAAATTTTCTCAATTCTTTGTTCAACGTAGAAGCGATTAATACAGAAAGCCTCCATCAAAAGGACAGCCAATTGTGAAGTTGAAATGCCAAGTTGATGTCACTTATGAGGTTACATTAGTCTGAAGTCAAGCGAACGAATTGAAATGGAATTTTAAGTTGGGCGTAATGGAGTCTTGTCTGATAAACAGAAGAAGGCACGGGCAAGAGGGGTGGACACTGTGACAGATCTTCCCATTGGCCTGTGTGGTATCTAAGGAGCGAACGAAACAAAACAGGCGTAAGCAATGGACCACCAGCAGAGCGCTCACATAAACATTGAGAAAGACTCATGTCTTGTGTCACCTGGTGACTTGAATGTGTAAATCCTCCCCTTTCCCTCTGAAGAGGAGGGAGGGGGGAGTGGTTTACATGGTGGGGTGTGTGTGGGGTGTTTTGGGTTCTACTTGCTCCTCTGATGGCGTAGAAGTGCAGCTATGCCACAAAAGGTAACGGAGCGAAGCCCCTGGCCAAATAGTAAATACTATACTCTGGAGCACACCAAAAATGGCTATTCATTAAACAGGCCCTCCATACACAGACATCCTCTGTCACACAAAAGGAGATGAACGGTGTGTGACACACACACATGCACGTGTGTGTGTGTGTGTGTGAATCTGTCTGTGTGTGTGTGTGTGTGTGTGTGTGTGTGTGTGTTTAGGAGAGGATGGCAGTCACATCATAACACTGTTTTCATCACATCCTTCAGTGTGTGCCCCTTGGAGCTGCTTAGCCTTCTCCTGTGTGTGGTGTTCACTGGCGCTAAGCAGGACAAGAGCAGCTAAAAGGGTTTTGGAGCTTACTGTTCTGGCACATCAATCAAAATGGTGGCCTTGTGGCGGAGGGGCAGGAAGTGCAGAGAGAGGTTGAGGCAAAGCAGGCCCTCCTCGATGGCGTGTTTGGGGAAGCCTACTTCCCCTGTATGCCCATTGATCTCCACGACTTGTTCAACAAGGGTCAGGTAGTTAAAAGCGGAGGAGCAAAAAAGAACATGGCTGCATTATTGTGGCAGGCGTGATTACACTAACGTGAGCCTCTGCTGATGAGAAACGGTACAAGGAGGACTGGTGGGGGGAAAAAAAACATTGAAAGAACAGTGCACTTTGTCCAAAACAGGAAATAGCAACAACATTTATTCAGAAGTCACCATTCCTTAAAGTCACGCTTCCTTTGACTCCAAATGAGGTGACAAAGAACGAAAACCATACACCCGTTTCCACAAGAACAAACATTACATACAGTAATGTCATCACACAACTCTTACACACCCTTGGGGGCCTGTGAAA